>OZ025294.1:429236265-429722027 GCA_964019185.1 Maratus speculifer | reverse complement strand
AATCACCCAATTAGCCTATAAATAGCCTAATTAGGTTTAATTTAATTAAAATAAACTATTTTAAGTTGATTTAAATTGATTTGAGTTGATTTTTTCAACTTCACTTAGTTTGACCCAATGCATATGCCCATATATGGTGAGTTGACCTTTTTGGGAGGGAAATCACCCAATTAGCCTATAAATAGCCTAATTAGGTTTAATTTAATTAAAATAAACTATTTTAAGTTGATTTAAATTGATTTGAGTTGATTTTTTCAACTTCACTTAGTTTGACCCAATGCATATGCCCATATATGGTGAGTTGACCTTTTTGGGAGGGAAATCACCCAATTAGCCTATAAATAGCCTAATTAGGTTTAATTTAATTAAAATAAACTATTTTAAGTTGATTTAAATTGATTTGAGTTGATTTTTTCAACTTCACTTAGTTTGACCCAATGCATATGCCCATATATGGTGAGTTGACCTTTTTGGGAGGGAAATCACCCAATTAGCCTATAAATAGCCTAATTAGGTTTAATTTAATTAAAATAAACTATTTTAAGTTGATTTAAATTGATTTGAGTTGATTTTTTCAACTTCACTTAGTTTGACCCAATGCATATGCCCATATATGGTGAGTTGACCTTTTTGGGAGGGAAATCACCCAATTAGCCTATAAATAGCCTAATTAGGTTTAATTTAATTAAAATAAACTATTTTAAGTTGATTTAAATTGATTTGAGTTGATTTTTTCAACTTCACTTAGTTTGACCCAATGCATATGCCCATATATGGTGAGTTGACCTTTTTGGGAGGGAAATCACCCAATTAGCCTATAAATAGCCTAATTAGGTTTAATTTAATTAAAATAAACTATTTTAAGTTGATTTAAATTGATTTGAGTTGATTTTTTCAACTTCACTTAGTTTGACCCAATGCATATGCCCATATATGGTGAGTTGACCTTTTTGGGAGGGAAATCACCCAATTAGCCTATAAATAGCCTAATTAGGTTTAATTTAATTAAAATAAACTATTTTAAGTTGATTTAAATTGATTTGAGTTGATTTTTTCAACTTCACTTAGTTTGACCCAATGCATATGCCCATATATGGTGAGTTGACCTTTTTGGGAGGGAAATCACCCAATTAGCCTATAAATAGCCTAATTAGGTTTAATTTAATTAAAATAAACTATTTTAAGTTGATTTAAATTGATTTGAGTTGATTTTTTCAACTTCACTTAGTTTGACCCAATGCATATGCCCATATATGGTGAGTTGACCTTTTTGGGAGGGAAATCACCCAATTAGCCTATAAATAGCCTAATTAGGTTTAATTTAATTAAAATAAACTATTTTAAGTTGATTTAAATTGATTTGAGTTGATTTTTTCAACTTCACTTAGTTTGACCCAATGCATATGCCCATATATGGTGAGTTGACCTTTTTGGGAGGGAAATCACCCAATTAGCCTATAAATAGCCTAATTAGGTTTAATTTAATTAAAATAAACTATTTTAAGTTGATTTAAATTGATTTGAGTTGATTTTTTCAACTTCACTTAGTTTGACCCAATGCATATGCCCATATATGGTGAGTTGACCTTTTTGGGAGGGAAATCACCCAATTAGCCTATAAATAGCCTAATTAGGTTTAATTTAATTAAAATAAACTATTTTAAGTTGATTTAAATTGATTTGAGTTGATTTTTTCAACTTCACTTAGTTTGACCCAATGCATATGCCCATATATGGTGAGTTGACCTTTTTGGGAGGGAAATCACCCAATTAGCCTATAAATAGCCTAATTAGGTTTAATTTAATTAAAATAAACTATTTTAAGTTGATTTAAATTGATTTGAGTTGATTTTTTCAACTTCACTTAGTTTGACCCAATGCATATGCCCATATATGGTGAGTTGACCTTTTTGGGAGGGAAATCACCCAATTAGCCTATAAATAGCCTAATTAGGTTTAATTTAATTAAAATAAACTATTTTAAGTTGATTTAAATTGATTTGAGTTGATTTTTTCAACTTCACTTAGTTTGACCCAATGCATATGCCCATATATGGTGAGTTGACCTTTTTGGGAGGGAAATCACCCAATTAGCCTATAAATAGCCTAATTAGGTTTAATTTAATTAAAATAAACTATTTTAAGTTGATTTAAATTGATTTGAGTTGATTTTTTCAACTTCACTTAGTTTGACCCAATGCATATGCCCATATATGGTGAGTTGACCTTTTTGGGAGGGAAATCACCCAATTAGCCTATAAATAGCCTAATTAGGTTTAATTTAATTAAAATAAACTATTTTAAGTTGATTTAAATTGATTTGAGTTGATTTTTTCAACTTCACTTAGTTTGACCCAATGCATATGCCCATATATGGTGAGTTGACCTTTTTGGGAGGGAAATCACCCAATTAGCCTATAAATAGCCTAATTAGGTTTAATTTAATTAAAATAAACTATTTTAAGTTGATTTAAATTGATTTGAGTTGATTTTTTCAACTTCACTTAGTTTGACCCAATGCATATGCCCATATATGGTGAGTTGACCTTTTTGGGAGGGAAATCACCCAATTAGCCTATAAATAGCCTAATTAGGTTTAATTTAATTAAAATAAACTATTTTAAGTTGATTTAAATTGATTTGAGTTGATTTTTTCAACTTCACTTAGTTTGACCCAATGCATATGCCCATATATGGTGAGTTGACCTTTTTGGGAGGGAAATCACCCAATTAGCCTATAAATAGCCTAATTAGGTTTAATTTAATTAAAATAAACTATTTTAAGTTGATTTAAATTGATTTGAGTTGATTTTTTCAACTTCACTTAGTTTGACCCAATGCATATGCCCATATATGGTGAGTTGACCTTTTTGGGAGGGAAATCACCCAATTAGCCTATAAATAGCCTAATTAGGTTTAATTTAATTAAAATAAACTATTTTAAGTTGATTTAAATTGATTTGAGTTGATTTTTTCAACTTCACTTAGTTTGACCCAATGCATATGCCCATATATGGTGAGTTGACCTTTTTGGGAGGGAAATCACCCAATTAGCCTATAAATAGCCTAATTAGGTTTAATTTAATTAAAATAAACTATTTTAAGTTGATTTAAATTGATTTGAGTTGATTTTTTCAACTTCACTTAGTTTGACCCAATGCATATGCCCATATATGGTGAGTTGACCTTTTTGGGAGGGAAATCACCCAATTAGCCTATAAATAGCCTAATTAGGTTTAATTTAATTAAAATAAACTATTTTAAGTTGATTTAAATTGATTTGAGTTGATTTTTTCAACTTCACTTAGTTTGACCCAATGCATATGCCCATATATGGTGAGTTGACCTTTTTGGGAGGGAAATCACCCAATTAGCCTATAAATAGCCTAATTAGGTTTAATTTAATTAAAATAAACTATTTTAAGTTGATTTAAATTGATTTGAGTTGATTTTTTCAACTTCACTTAGTTTGACCCAATGCATATGCCCATATATGGTGAGTTGACCTTTTTGGGAGGGAAATCACCCAATTAGCCTATAAATAGCCTAATTAGGTTTAATTTAATTAAAATAAACTATTTTAAGTTGATTTAAATTGATTTGAGTTGATTTTTTCAACTTCACTTAGTTTGACCCAATGCATATGCCCATATATGGTGAGTTGACCTTTTTGGGAGGGAAATCACCCAATTAGCCTATAAATAGCCTAATTAGGTTTAATTTAATTAAAATAAACTATTTTAAGTTGATTTAAATTGATTTGAGTTGATTTTTTCAACTTCACTTAGTTTGACCCAATGCATATGCCCATATATGGTGAGTTGACCTTTTTGGGAGGGAAATCACCCAATTAGCCTATAAATAGCCTAATTAGGTTTAATTTAATTAAAATAAACTATTTTAAGTTGATTTAAATTGATTTGAGTTGATTTTTTCAACTTCACTTAGTTTGACCCAATGCATATGCCCATATATGGTGAGTTGACCTTTTTGGGAGGGAAATCACCCAATTAGCCTATAAATAGCCTAATTAGGTTTAATTTAATTAAAATAAACTATTTTAAGTTGATTTAAATTGATTTGAGTTGATTTTTTCAACTTCACTTAGTTTGACCCAATGCATATGCCCATATATGGTGAGTTGACCTTTTTGGGAGGGAAATCACCCAATTAGCCTATAAATAGCCTAATTAGGTTTAATTTAATTAAAATAAACTATTTTAAGTTGATTTAAATTGATTTGAGTTGATTTTTTCAACTTCACTTAGTTTGACCCAATGCATATGCCCATATATGGTGAGTTGACCTTTTTGGGAGGGAAATCACCCAATTAGCCTATAAATAGCCTAATTAGGTTTAATTTAATTAAAATAAACTATTTTAAGTTGATTTAAATTGATTTGAGTTGATTTTTTCAACTTCACTTAGTTTGACCCAATGCATATGCCCATATATGGTGAGTTGACCTTTTTGGGAGGGAAATCACCCAATTAGCCTATAAATAGCCTAATTAGGTTTAATTTAATTAAAATAAACTATTTTAAGTTGATTTAAATTGATTTGAGTTGATTTTTTCAACTTCACTTAGTTTGACCCAATGCATATGCCCATATATGGTGAGTTGACCTTTTTGGGAGGGAAATCACCCAATTAGCCTATAAATAGCCTAATTAGGTTTAATTTAATTAAAATAAACTATTTTAAGTTGATTTAAATTGATTTGAGTTGATTTTTTCAACTTCACTTAGTTTGACCCAATGCATATGCCCATATATGGTGAGTTGACCTTTTTGGGAGGGAAATCACCCAATTAGCCTATAAATAGCCTAATTAGGTTTAATTTAATTAAAATAAACTATTTTAAGTTGATTTAAATTGATTTGAGTTGATTTTTTCAACTTCACTTAGTTTGACCCAATGCATATGCCCATATATGGTGAGTTGACCTTTTTGGGAGGGAAATCACCCAATTAGCCTATAAATAGCCTAATTAGGTTTAATTTAATTAAAATAAACTATTTTAAGTTGATTTAAATTGATTTGAGTTGATTTTTTCAACTTCACTTAGTTTGACCCAATGCATATGCCCATATATGGTGAGTTGACCTTTTTGGGAGGGAAATCACCCAATTAGCCTATAAATAGCCTAATTAGGTTTAATTTAATTAAAATAAACTATTTTAAGTTGATTTAAATTGATTTGAGTTGATTTTTTCAACTTCACTTAGTTTGACCCAATGCATATGCCCATATATGGTGAGTTGACCTTTTTGGGAGGGAAATCACCCAATTAGCCTATAAATAGCCTAATTAGGTTTAATTTAATTAAAATAAACTATTTTAAGTTGATTTAAATTGATTTGAGTTGATTTTTTCAACTTCACTTAGTTTGACCCAATGCATATGCCCATATATGGTGAGTTGACCTTTTTGGGAGGGAAATCACCCAATTAGCCTATAAATAGCCTAATTAGGTTTAATTTAATTAAAATAAACTATTTTAAGTTGATTTAAATTGATTTGAGTTGATTTTTTCAACTTCACTTAGTTTGACCCAATGCATATGCCCATATATGGTGAGTTGACCTTTTTGGGAGGGAAATCACCCAATTAGCCTATAAATAGCCTAATTAGGTTTAATTTAATTAAAATAAACTATTTTAAGTTGATTTAAATTGATTTGAGTTGATTTTTTCAACTTCACTTAGTTTGACCCAATGCATATGCCCATATATGGTGAGTTGACCTTTTTGGGAGGGAAATCACCCAATTAGCCTATAAATAGCCTAATTAGGTTTAATTTAATTAAAATAAACTATTTTAAGTTGATTTAAATTGATTTGAGTTGATTTTTTCAACTTCACTTAGTTTGACCCAATGCATATGCCCATATATGGTGAGTTGACCTTTTTGGGAGGGAAATCACCCAATTAGCCTATAAATAGCCTAATTAGGTTTAATTTAATTAAAATAAACTATTTTAAGTTGATTTAAATTGATTTGAGTTGATTTTTTCAACTTCACTTAGTTTGACCCAATGCATATGCCCATATATGGTGAGTTGACCTTTTTGGGAGGGAAATCACCCAATTAGCCTATAAATAGCCTAATTAGGTTTAATTTAATTAAAATAAACTATTTTAAGTTGATTTAAATTGATTTGAGTTGATTTTTTCAACTTCACTTAGTTTGACCCAATGCATATGCCCATATATGGTGAGTTGACCTTTTTGGGAGGGAAATCACCCAATTAGCCTATAAATAGCCTAATTAGGTTTAATTTAATTAAAATAAACTATTTTAAGTTGATTTAAATTGATTTGAGTTGATTTTTTCAACTTCACTTAGTTTGACCCAATGCATATGCCCATATATGGTGAGTTGACCTTTTTGGGAGGGAAATCACCCAATTAGCCTATAAATAGCCTAATTAGGTTTAATTTAATTAAAATAAACTATTTTAAGTTGATTTAAATTGATTTGAGTTGATTTTTTCAACTTCACTTAGTTTGACCCAATGCATATGCCCATATATGGTGAGTTGACCTTTTTGGGAGGGAAATCACCCAATTAGCCTATAAATAGCCTAATTAGGTTTAATTTAATTAAAATAAACTATTTTAAGTTGATTTAAATTGATTTGAGTTGATTTTTTCAACTTCACTTAGTTTGACCCAATGCATATGCCCATATATGGTGAGTTGACCTTTTTGGGAGGGAAATCACCCAATTAGCCTATAAATAGCCTAATTAGGTTTAATTTAATTAAAATAAACTATTTTAAGTTGATTTAAATTGATTTGAGTTGATTTTTTCAACTTCACTTAGTTTGACCCAATGCATATGCCCATATATGGTGAGTTGACCTTTTTGGGAGGGAAATCACCCAATTAGCCTATAAATAGCCTAATTAGGTTTAATTTAATTAAAATAAACTATTTTAAGTTGATTTAAATTGATTTGAGTTGATTTTTTCAACTTCACTTAGTTTGACCCAATGCATATGCCCATATATGGTGAGTTGACCTTTTTGGGAGGGAAATCACCCAATTAGCCTATAAATAGCCTAATTAGGTTTAATTTAATTAAAATAAACTATTTTAAGTTGATTTAAATTGATTTGAGTTGATTTTTTCAACTTCACTTAGTTTGACCCAATGCATATGCCCATATATGGTGAGTTGACCTTTTTGGGAGGGAAATCACCCAATTAGCCTATAAATAGCCTAATTAGGTTTAATTTAATTAAAATAAACTATTTTAAGTTGATTTAAATTGATTTGAGTTGATTTTTTCAACTTCACTTAGTTTGACCCAATGCATATGCCCATATATGGTGAGTTGACCTTTTTGGGAGGGAAATCACCCAATTAGCCTATAAATAGCCTAATTAGGTTTAATTTAATTAAAATAAACTATTTTAAGTTGATTTAAATTGATTTGAGTTGATTTTTTCAACTTCACTTAGTTTGACCCAATGCATATGCCCATATATGGTGAGTTGACCTTTTTGGGAGGGAAATCACCCAATTAGCCTATAAATAGCCTAATTAGGTTTAATTTAATTAAAATAAACTATTTTAAGTTGATTTAAATTGATTTGAGTTGATTTTTTCAACTTCACTTAGTTTGACCCAATGCATATGCCCATATATGGTGAGTTGACCTTTTTGGGAGGGAAATCACCCAATTAGCCTATAAATAGCCTAATTAGGTTTAATTTAATTAAAATAAACTATTTTAAGTTGATTTAAATTGATTTGAGTTGATTTTTTCAACTTCACTTAGTTTGACCCAATGCATATGCCCATATATGGTGAGTTGACCTTTTTGGGAGGGAAATCACCCAATTAGCCTATAAATAGCCTAATTAGGTTTAATTTAATTAAAATAAACTATTTTAAGTTGATTTAAATTGATTTGAGTTGATTTTTTCAACTTCACTTAGTTTGACCCAATGCATATGCCCATATATGGTGAGTTGACCTTTTTGGGAGGGAAATCACCCAATTAGCCTATAAATAGCCTAATTAGGTTTAATTTAATTAAAATAAACTATTTTAAGTTGATTTAAATTGATTTGAGTTGATTTTTTCAACTTCACTTAGTTTGACCCAATGCATATGCCCATATATGGTGAGTTGACCTTTTTGGGAGGGAAATCACCCAATTAGCCTATAAATAGCCTAATTAGGTTTAATTTAATTAAAATAAACTATTTTAAGTTGATTTAAATTGATTTGAGTTGATTTTTTCAACTTCACTTAGTTTGACCCAATGCATATGCCCATATATGGTGAGTTGACCTTTTTGGGAGGGAAATCACCCAATTAGCCTATAAATAGCCTAATTAGGTTTAATTTAATTAAAATAAACTATTTTAAGTTGATTTAAATTGATTTGAGTTGATTTTTTCAACTTCACTTAGTTTGACCCAATGCATATGCCCATATATGGTGAGTTGACCTTTTTGGGAGGGAAATCACCCAATTAGCCTATAAATAGCCTAATTAGGTTTAATTTAATTAAAATAAACTATTTTAAGTTGATTTAAATTGATTTGAGTTGATTTTTTCAACTTCACTTAGTTTGACCCAATGCATATGCCCATATATGGTGAGTTGACCTTTTTGGGAGGGAAATCACCCAATTAGCCTATAAATAGCCTAATTAGGTTTAATTTAATTAAAATAAACTATTTTAAGTTGATTTAAATTGATTTGAGTTGATTTTTTCAACTTCACTTAGTTTGACCCAATGCATATGCCCATATATGGTGAGTTGACCTTTTTGGGAGGGAAATCACCCAATTAGCCTATAAATAGCCTAATTAGGTTTAATTTAATTAAAATAAACTATTTTAAGTTGATTTAAATTGATTTGAGTTGATTTTTTCAACTTCACTTAGTTTGACCCAATGCATATGCCCATATATGGTGAGTTGACCTTTTTGGGAGGGAAATCACCCAATTAGCCTATAAATAGCCTAATTAGGTTTAATTTAATTAAAATAAACTATTTTAAGTTGATTTAAATTGATTTGAGTTGATTTTTTCAACTTCACTTAGTTTGACCCAATGCATATGCCCATATATGGTGAGTTGACCTTTTTGGGAGGGAAATCACCCAATTAGCCTATAAATAGCCTAATTAGGTTTAATTTAATTAAAATAAACTATTTTAAGTTGATTTAAATTGATTTGAGTTGATTTTTTCAACTTCACTTAGTTTGACCCAATGCATATGCCCATATATGGTGAGTTGACCTTTTTGGGAGGGAAATCACCCAATTAGCCTATAAATAGCCTAATTAGGTTTAATTTAATTAAAATAAACTATTTTAAGTTGATTTAAATTGATTTGAGTTGATTTTTTCAACTTCACTTAGTTTGACCCAATGCATATGCCCATATATGGTGAGTTGACCTTTTTGGGAGGGAAATCACCCAATTAGCCTATAAATAGCCTAATTAGGTTTAATTTAATTAAAATAAACTATTTTAAGTTGATTTAAATTGATTTGAGTTGATTTTTTCAACTTCACTTAGTTTGACCCAATGCATATGCCCATATATGGTGAGTTGACCTTTTTGGGAGGGAAATCACCCAATTAGCCTATAAATAGCCTAATTAGGTTTAATTTAATTAAAATAAACTATTTTAAGTTGATTTAAATTGATTTGAGTTGATTTTTTCAACTTCACTTAGTTTGACCCAATGCATATGCCCATATATGGTGAGTTGACCTTTTTGGGAGGGAAATCACCCAATTAGCCTATAAATAGCCTAATTAGGTTTAATTTAATTAAAATAAACTATTTTAAGTTGATTTAAATTGATTTGAGTTGATTTTTTCAACTTCACTTAGTTTGACCCAATGCATATGCCCATATATGGTGAGTTGACCTTTTTGGGAGGGAAATCACCCAATTAGCCTATAAATAGCCTAATTAGGTTTAATTTAATTAAAATAAACTATTTTAAGTTGATTTAAATTGATTTGAGTTGATTTTTTCAACTTCACTTAGTTTGACCCAATGCATATGCCCATATATGGTGAGTTGACCTTTTTGGGAGGGAAATCACCCAATTAGCCTATAAATAGCCTAATTAGGTTTAATTTAATTAAAATAAACTATTTTAAGTTGATTTAAATTGATTTGAGTTGATTTTTTCAACTTCACTTAGTTTGACCCAATGCATATGCCCATATATGGTGAGTTGACCTTTTTGGGAGGGAAATCACCCAATTAGCCTATAAATAGCCTAATTAGGTTTAATTTAATTAAAATAAACTATTTTAAGTTGATTTAAATTGATTTGAGTTGATTTTTTCAACTTCACTTAGTTTGACCCAATGCATATGCCCATATATGGTGAGTTGACCTTTTTGGGAGGGAAATCACCCAATTAGCCTATAAATAGCCTAATTAGGTTTAATTTAATTAAAATAAACTATTTTAAGTTGATTTAAATTGATTTGAGTTGATTTTTTCAACTTCACTTAGTTTGACCCAATGCATATGCCCATATATGGTGAGTTGACCTTTTTGGGAGGGAAATCACCCAATTAGCCTATAAATAGCCTAATTAGGTTTAATTTAATTAAAATAAACTATTTTAAGTTGATTTAAATTGATTTGAGTTGATTTTTTCAACTTCACTTAGTTTGACCCAATGCATATGCCCATATATGGTGAGTTGACCTTTTTGGGAGGGAAATCACCCAATTAGCCTATAAATAGCCTAATTAGGTTTAATTTAATTAAAATAAACTATTTTAAGTTGATTTAAATTGATTTGAGTTGATTTTTTCAACTTCACTTAGTTTGACCCAATGCATATGCCCATATATGGTGAGTTGACCTTTTTGGGAGGGAAATCACCCACTAATTAGCCTATAAATAGCCTAATTAGGTTTAATTTAATTAAAATAAACTATTTTAAGTTGATTTAAATTGATTTGAGTTGATTTTTTCAACTTCACTTAGTTTGACCCAATGCATATGCCCATATATGGTGAGTTGACCTTTTTGGGAGGGAAATCACCCAATTAGCCTATAAATAGCCTAATTAGGTTTAATTTAATTAAAATAAACTATTTTAAGTTGATTTAAATTGATTTGAGTTGATTTTTTCAACTTCACTTAGTTTGACCCAATGCATATGCCCATATATGGTGAGTTGACCTTTTTGGGAGGGAAATCACCCAATTAGCCTATAAATAGCCTAATTAGGTTTAATTTAATTAAAATAAACTATTT
Organism: Maratus speculifer; assembly: GCA_964019185.1. Taxonomy (NCBI): domain Eukaryota; kingdom Metazoa; phylum Arthropoda; class Arachnida; order Araneae; family Salticidae; genus Maratus; species Maratus speculifer. The sequence goes on along the minus strand of OZ025294.1, from coordinate 429,710,763 downwards.
TAAGTTGATTTAAATTGATTTGAGTTGATTTTTTCAACTTCACTTAGTTTGACCCAATGCATATGCCCATATATGGTGAGTTGACCTTTTTGGGAGGGAAATCACCCAATTAGCCTATAAATAGCCTAATTAGGTTTAATTTAATTAAAATAAACTATTTTAAGTTGATTTAAATTGATTTGAGTTGATTTTTTCAACTTCACTTAGTTTGACCCAATGCATATGCCCATATATGGTGAGTTGACCTTTTTGGGAGGGAAATCACCCAATTAGCCTATAAATAGCCTAATTAGGTTTAATTTAATTAAAATAAACTATTTTAAGTTGATTTAAATTGATTTGAGTTGATTTTTTCAACTTCACTTAGTTTGACCCAATGCATATGCCCATATATGGTGAGTTGACCTTTTTGGGAGGGAAATCACCCAATTAGCCTATAAATAGCCTAATTAGGTTTAATTTAATTAAAATAAACTATTTTAAGTTGATTTAAATTGATTTGAGTTGATTTTTTCAACTTCACTTAGTTTGACCCAATGCATATGCCCATATATGGTGAGTTGACCTTTTTGGGAGGGAAATCACCCAATTAGCCTATAAATAGCCTAATTAGGTTTAATTTAATTAAAATAAACTATTTTAAGTTGATTTAAATTGATTTGAGTTGATTTTTTCAACTTCACTTAGTTTGACCCAATGCATATGCCCATATATGGTGAGTTGACCTTTTTGGGAGGGAAATCACCCAATTAGCCTATAAATAGCCTAATTAGGTTTAATTTAATTAAAATAAACTATTTTAAGTTGATTTAAATTGATTTGAGTTGATTTTTTCAACTTCACTTAGTTTGACCCAATGCATATGCCCATATATGGTGAGTTGACCTTTTTGGGAGGGAAATCACCCAATTAGCCTATAAATAGCCTAATTAGGTTTAATTTAATTAAAATAAACTATTTTAAGTTGATTTAAATTGATTTGAGTTGATTTTTTCAACTTCACTTAGTTTGACCCAATGCATATGCCCATATATGGTGAGTTGACCTTTTTGGGAGGGAAATCACCCAATTAGCCTATAAATAGCCTAATTAGGTTTAATTTAATTAAAATAAACTATTTTAAGTTGATTTAAATTGATTTGAGTTGATTTTTTCAACTTCACTTAGTTTGACCCAATGCATATGCCCATATATGGTGAGTTGACCTTTTTGGGAGGGAAATCACCCAATTAGCCTATAAATAGCCTAATTAGGTTTAATTTAATTAAAATAAACTATTTTAAGTTGATTTAAATTGATTTGAGTTGATTTTTTCAACTTCACTTAGTTTGACCCAATGCATATGCCCATATATGGTGAGTTGACCTTTTTGGGAGGGAAATCACCCAATTAGCCTATAAATAGCCTAATTAGGTTTAATTTAATTAAAATAAACTATTTTAAGTTGATTTAAATTGATTTGAGTTGATTTTTTCAACTTCACTTAGTTTGACCCAATGCATATGCCCATATATGGTGAGTTGACCTTTTTGGGAGGGAAATCACCCAATTAGCCTATAAATAGCCTAATTAGGTTTAATTTAATTAAAATAAACTATTTTAAGTTGATTTAAATTGATTTGAGTTGATTTTTTCAACTTCACTTAGTTTGACCCAATGCATATGCCCATATATGGTGAGTTGACCTTTTTGGGAGGGAAATCACCCAATTAGCCTATAAATAGCCTAATTAGGTTTAATTTAATTAAAATAAACTATTTTAAGTTGATTTAAATTGATTTGAGTTGATTTTTTCAACTTCACTTAGTTTGACCCAATGCATATGCCCATATATGGTGAGTTGACCTTTTTGGGAGGGAAATCACCCAATTAGCCTATAAATAGCCTAATTAGGTTTAATTTAATTAAAATAAACTATTTTAAGTTGATTTAAATTGATTTGAGTTGATTTTTTCAACTTCACTTAGTTTGACCCAATGCATATGCCCATATATGGTGAGTTGACCTTTTTGGGAGGGAAATCACCCAATTAGCCTATAAATAGCCTAATTAGGTTTAATTTAATTAAAATAAACTATTTTAAGTTGATTTAAATTGATTTGAGTTGATTTTTTCAACTTCACTTAGTTTGACCCAATGCATATGCCCATATATGGTGAGTTGACCTTTTTGGGAGGGAAATCACCCAATTAGCCTATAAATAGCCTAATTAGGTTTAATTTAATTAAAATAAACTATTTTAAGTTGATTTAAATTGATTTGAGTTGATTTTTTCAACTTCACTTAGTTTGACCCAATGCATATGCCCATATATGGTGAGTTGACCTTTTTGGGAGGGAAATCACCCAATTAGCCTATAAATAGCCTAATTAGGTTTAATTTAATTAAAATAAACTATTTTAAGTTGATTTAAATTGATTTGAGTTGATTTTTTCAACTTCACTTAGTTTGACCCAATGCATATGCCCATATATGGTGAGTTGACCTTTTTGGGAGGGAAATCACCCAATTAGCCTATAAATAGCCTAATTAGGTTTAATTTAATTAAAATAAACTATTTTAAGTTGATTTAAATTGATTTGAGTTGATTTTTTCAACTTCACTTAGTTTGACCCAATGCATATGCCCATATATGGTGAGTTGACCTTTTTGGGAGGGAAATCACCCAATTAGCCTATAAATAGCCTAATTAGGTTTAATTTAATTAAAATAAACTATTTTAAGTTGATTTAAATTGATTTGAGTTGATTTTTTCAACTTCACTTAGTTTGACCCAATGCATATGCCCATATATGGTGAGTTGACCTTTTTGGGAGGGAAATCACCCAATTAGCCTATAAATAGCCTAATTAGGTTTAATTTAATTAAAATAAACTATTTTAAGTTGATTTAAATTGATTTGAGTTGATTTTTTCAACTTCACTTAGTTTGACCCAATGCATATGCCCATATATGGTGAGTTGACCTTTTTGGGAGGGAAATCACCCAATTAGCCTATAAATAGCCTAATTAGGTTTAATTTAATTAAAATAAACTATTTTAAGTTGATTTAAATTGATTTGAGTTGATTTTTTCAACTTCACTTAGTTTGACCCAATGCATATGCCCATATATGGTGAGTTGACCTTTTTGGGAGGGAAATCACCCAATTAGCCTATAAATAGCCTAATTAGGTTTAATTTAATTAAAATAAACTATTTTAAGTTGATTTAAATTGATTTGAGTTGATTTTTTCAACTTCACTTAGTTTGACCCAATGCATATGCCCATATATGGTGAGTTGACCTTTTTGGGAGGGAAATCACCCAATTAGCCTATAAATAGCCTAATTAGGTTTAATTTAATTAAAATAAACTATTTTAAGTTGATTTAAATTGATTTGAGTTGATTTTTTCAACTTCACTTAGTTTGACCCAATGCATATGCCCATATATGGTGAGTTGACCTTTTTGGGAGGGAAATCACCCAATTAGCCTATAAATAGCCTAATTAGGTTTAATTTAATTAAAATAAACTATTTTAAGTTGATTTAAATTGATTTGAGTTGATTTTTTCAACTTCACTTAGTTTGACCCAATGCATATGCCCATATATGGTGAGTTGACCTTTTTGGGAGGGAAATCACCCAATTAGCCTATAAATAGCCTAATTAGGTTTAATTTAATTAAAATAAACTATTTTAAGTTGATTTAAATTGATTTGAGTTGATTTTTTCAACTTCACTTAGTTTGACCCAATGCATATGCCCATATATGGTGAGTTGACCTTTTTGGGAGGGAAATCACCCAATTAGCCTATAAATAGCCTAATTAGGTTTAATTTAATTAAAATAAACTATTTTAAGTTGATTTAAATTGATTTGAGTTGATTTTTTCAACTTCACTTAGTTTGACCCAATGCATATGCCCATATATGGTGAGTTGACCTTTTTGGGAGGGAAATCACCCAATTAGCCTATAAATAGCCTAATTAGGTTTAATTTAATTAAAATAAACTATTTTAAGTTGATTTAAATTGATTTGAGTTGATTTTTTCAACTTCACTTAGTTTGACCCAATGCATATGCCCATATATGGTGAGTTGACCTTTTTGGGAGGGAAATCACCCAATTAGCCTATAAATAGCCTAATTAGGTTTAATTTAATTAAAATAAACTATTTTAAGTTGATTTAAATTGATTTGAGTTGATTTTTTCAACTTCACTTAGTTTGACCCAATGCATATGCCCATATATGGTGAGTTGACCTTTTTGGGAGGGAAATCACCCAATTAGCCTATAAATAGCCTAATTAGGTTTAATTTAATTAAAATAAACTATTTTAAGTTGATTTAAATTGATTTGAGTTGATTTTTTCAACTTCACTTAGTTTGACCCAATGCATATGCCCATATATGGTGAGTTGACCTTTTTGGGAGGGAAATCACCCAATTAGCCTATAAATAGCCTAATTAGGTTTAATTTAATTAAAATAAACTATTTTAAGTTGATTTAAATTGATTTGAGTTGATTTTTTCAACTTCACTTAGTTTGACCCAATGCATATGCCCATATATGGTGAGTTGACCTTTTTGGGAGGGAAATCACCCAATTAGCCTATAAATAGCCTAATTAGGTTTAATTTAATTAAAATAAACTATTTTAAGTTGATTTAAATTGATTTGAGTTGATTTTTTCAACTTCACTTAGTTTGACCCAATGCATATGCCCATATATGGTGAGTTGACCTTTTTGGGAGGGAAATCACCCAATTAGCCTATAAATAGCCTAATTAGGTTTAATTTAATTAAAATAAACTATTTTAAGTTGATTTAAATTGATTTGAGTTGATTTTTTCAACTTCACTTAGTTTGACCCAATGCATATGCCCATATATGGTGAGTTGACCTTTTTGGGAGGGAAATCACCCAATTAGCCTATAAATAGCCTAATTAGGTTTAATTTAATTAAAATAAACTATTTTAAGTTGATTTAAATTGATTTGAGTTGATTTTTTCAACTTCACTTAGTTTGACCCAATGCATATGCCCATATATGGTGAGTTGACCTTTTTGGGAGGGAAATCACCCAATTAGCCTATAAATAGCCTAATTAGGTTTAATTTAATTAAAATAAACTATTTTAAGTTGATTTAAATTGATTTGAGTTGATTTTTTCAACTTCACTTAGTTTGACCCAATGCATATGCCCATATATGGTGAGTTGACCTTTTTGGGAGGGAAATCACCCAATTAGCCTATAAATAGCCTAATTAGGTTTAATTTAATTAAAATAAACTATTTTAAGTTGATTTAAATTGATTTGAGTTGATCACCCAGTTACCCTATAAGCATAATTAGACTAGATTTAGCCCTTTGAGTTACCTATAGCGATTTAGGCCTATATGTAGCCTAATTAGCCTATATTCAATCAGTTTAGGTTATTTCCGATCGATTTATTCTTTTTCAATCGATTTAGACTATTTTAAAACGGTTAAGCTTATTTAAGCCTAATATTCAGATTAGCTAACAAATTTGGACGTAGCGTTTATTTATCCCCTTTTACTCTATTTCCGATTTATCCTATTTTTAATCTATTTAGTCTTTTTCCTATCGATTTAGTCTCTATGGTCCTTATACATGCAAATTACCGCAATAGTGGTTGCACGGCGGGGCATTAACACCCAGTTACCCCTTATATATGCTAATTAGCCTTTATTTAAACCTCTTATGTTATTTTCGATCGATTTCGTCTATTTCCAATCGATTTAGGCCTAGCAAAGTCTTATTAAACGTATAATTTTTTTTATTGATTTTATTAAAATAATTTTGTTTCACGCATACTCATATATACATCAACTATACTTAAAACAGCAATAAAAGCTGCTTTAATTGTTTATAATTAAACTGTTCTCAAAAAAATGCTACCATCATATGTTGTTTTCTTTTTATATTAACTTATATCGATAAATGATTTATGGGATTACACTGCAATTTGTTTCTTGACATTTATTTTTTATTTCCTAGAGTCTGTTATATTCTTTATGTAATCTGTGATAAATAGGAGTTTATTTTCAATTAAAAATTGCTCTGGATTTCTTTATTAACCTGAAATTAATTTAATTTCTGATATCGATTAATTTGTGAGATTAATCGATTCGAGTGCCCGTGGGGAGTCTGTCCCGCGGAGCGGGACAGACTCCCCACGGGCACGAGGTCGGAGCATCTCGACAAAAAGAGCCATTATGGAAAAAATTCTAAGTTTTTTGCCGGTATATAAATAAAAGTTTCAGGAGAATTCCTGAAGGTGGCGCTGCAGTGGCCAATGAAAATGCTAGTTTGGGAATCAGGGGAATTTTACTGGTGAATGGCAAATCAGCTTTCAGAGGAATTAAGGTCTTGCTAGAGAACCAATCATCTGAAAGACTTCGTTAGTTTTCGTGAGTTTCTGGAGCTTCCGCTAGTATCATTGGTTCATCTGTGGGTTGGATATACCCAGTGATCAAGGTCTGTAATCACGTGTGTAGTATGAAATGAATGTTTTTATGTTTTTATGTCGTTTTAGTAAGTAAGAAACTTTTTCATTTTTGTTTACAGACATTTTTTTGTTTTTTAAGAGCCCCGCAAGAAGAGTTATTGCATTTTTATTATTATTCTACTAATTATTTGTTTTTTCGTTATTTAAAATAAAAATTATGTCAATAAGTTAGTGATTTGTATAATTTCTTGAAATTGGTCAATGGGATAATCAAATAGTACCCATTTTAATAATAATCGAAATAGTAAATTTAATACAAGTTAATTCAAAATTAATTTTATCCAATGATTAATTATTTGTAATATTACAAGTTTAGGTGCTATTTTAAAAATCGCCAAATCGGAAAAAAAAAAAAAGTTTATAAACATTATAATGTGTATTTGTTTACATTGGATTTGAATGTTTAGGTTGATAGAATTGGCTAAAAAAAGGCATTTTTAATTATGATATACGCTTTTAAGTTTCACTAAATGTATGCAATTGTATGGTTTATATAAATGCTAATTGTTAATTCATACAGGGTTACGCAAAATATTTCGGGATATATATATATATATATGTGATAATATAATTATATGAGCGTAATTTATTTAAAGGTGATTTTTAAATATGTTATGCCTTTTTACGATAAACTGCATTTAGTTTACTAAGAAATATTTGTAGAATATAAATATAAAATGGGTCGCGCAAAGATCTGGATACATCGTCGCCTTTGGATGATAATTTCTAGAAATTTGATTTAAGTAGCTTAAAGAATTTATTTTTAGCTTATATATTTTTTTTCTCTCACTCTCTGACGTAGAAAGGAAAGCATATTCACATTGTAGGTACTATGTTTCTTATTAAATTGTTGTAACAACTCGGTATTCGGCATACTCGGCCAATTTGCCGAGTACTCGTATTCGGCCAAATTTGGGGCCGAGTACCGAGTAGTTGTGATGATTTCATTTCTAAGCATTTATTATCATTACAATGAGAAATTATTATCACAATACATTATAAATGAAAGTTTAAAGCACTAAAATAGTTAACTTCTTCTTGCAAGCTTGTTCTACTTGCCATAGCATACCATCATCATCATCATCATATTTTGCACTGATGATGGTATGCTATGGCACTGTGTGTCTACAAAATATGGAAAAGTTAAAAATAAAAAAACACAAATGCAAATTCTTCTCCCCAGTTCACTTTTTAATCCGCCTTTCAGTGTACCACAATTAAAATGACCAAAACTTTCTTTTTCTAAATAATTTAGGAATGTTTTAATTGGTAATATTACCCTTAATATGAGGATTTATTCATTTGAGCTCATTGCTATTATGATTACTTTGAATGAAAATAACAATTTCATTACACTTTGCAGTAGTTGCTACTGAACTGTGGTTAAATTTATCTTACTTTCGACAGCATAAAGGCAAAGAGGCTGTTTTAATTCATGCAACATTTTCAATGTATTATATTTTGAGCTCCATTTTATGGTTTATTACATTTAATTACTCCAATAATTTTGGATCCAGGCAAGGAAACTGAACCTTTTCGAAACTAGAGCGTGCAACTATATGGAATGGTCAGAATCTTCCTATAATGTTTTTAGCTATAGCTAACATATCTAAAATAGCCTGTTAGGTGATAAACATGATTTTGTTGCAAGTTGCATATTGTGAATAATGCAAGCTTTCATCATTATTTTTAACATCAGTTCTTTGAATTATTCAAAATTACAGCAATCAATAATCATTCTTGATACAGATTTCAAATATCAAAATGAATTTGTAAATTGAAGAACTTTACATTGGTTGAATTTAATTTTTATATATCGCTTTTCTTTTCCATTTAAAAAAAAATAATGCAACTGTTTTAAACTGTTTGAAATTTTAAAAATGATCTTTAAAGAGTGTATAATTAAATTTCAAATTAGTTAATTAGAAAATATTTGAAAGTTAATTAAAAAATATATGATTATATGTTAAAGAAGTATGTTTATTATATTTACACAGACATGGTACTCTTAAAGCTCTCTTCATGTGCATTGATAGTTCTTTCTTATGGACAACTACTTGGCCTCGGTACTCGGCTACTCGATGCAGCACTAGTAATAACTTCATTTTATGCTAAGAAAAGTATAGAGTGATGAAAATTTTGAGTGTAACTGGTGCAGAATTAAACATCCTGTTAGCTTCCATCTTATGTACAAATAAGATGAGAGAGTGTTAAAACACTTATTTTAGATACAATTTAGTATTTTTGCAAATCTGTGAAAGGGTCTCAAAATTAAATTAGACTTTTGAACAGAATTTCATTTGGATTTTTGGAACACAAATTCATTGAGTGACCTTGGAATCTTATTCAGGGGAGGCTCAAAGTATTTTAGGAGGGGGGGGGGGGTGCTGAGTCACCCATAGTATCCCCTTAGCTACAGCCTTTCTTATAAAATAGTTAGCAATATGTTTTTGGTAGGGTATGTATATTGCTTATTATCGTATTTATTGAGTGCAAATTTAATTTTCTTGCTTTATTAAGCGGTTTCTTAAATATGCCCCTGACTACTACAATAAAATTCCAAAATTAAATATCAAATACATTTGCAGTAGTGGTTATTTTTGAAATATATTTATCATATACAGAGCTCAAAAATTTTTATGTTCCTACTTAGTATAGATTCCCAGAAAAATTTATGTGCAATTATTTTGACAGAAATTGTTGTTTTTTCTCCAATTTTTTGGCAAAATCTGCTGTTTTTTTTCGTGATGGTTAAATGAAACTTGCCTCTGTTTTATCCTGATGATTTAGCTGAACCTGCCATTTTATCATAATGTTTTAACAAAACACATCATTTTGCGATTTTTTTTCACAAAATTTGCTGTTTTTATGCGAATTTTTAATGAATTTTGTGCTGCTTCCCTCTATTTTTTTGGCGCCAAATTAAGATTTTGTTTGGTGTTTTGATATAAAGAATGTGCATATGTGTGGGGTGGGGGGGGGTTGCCAAAATCCATGTTTGTCCCTGGTGCAAAAAGGGCTAGTTTCGGTGCTGCCGTGCTCATGTAAAGCTCCTGGCCATGAACTTGAGTGAAAAAAAAATACATTCCTAGAAATGATTTCTGGGATCCCATAATGCTATTTTTTTAGTCCTGATCATGTGATGAGTTATTTGACAACTTTCTGTAGCATATTTACATGTATCAGTAGTGTCAGTAATGGGCACCTATAAGAATTTCTTTAAATATTATTTCTTAATTAATGCTTATTATTTTCCAATTTTTTTGATACAGTAGACTCGCTCAAATCCACAACTCTCTAAAATATGCGCATAATACATGGCATGTATGTAAACAATGGAATATTCCATTCAGATATAGAGACAAAATTTGACTTTTTTAGTTTTATATGAATTCCACATATGTATCTTAAATTGTAATTTTTGTTAATGCCACTGAATTCATGTTTTTTTATGAAAGAAGAATAATTTATTTCTGAAAAAATTCACAATATTGTTGATATCATTGGCAGCGCCTGATTAACGCACGGGCCTCCGGGGCCATGGCCCTGGGCCCACCAATTTCAGGGGCCCACAAATTATGAAGCTGTTTTGTTTTTTCATTAATCAAATACTTTTCAAATAATATTGTTTTATAAAATATGAAATGTAAAATTTAATTCTGAGGAACTTTTCACCCAAACTACTTTGTCAACTCGTCAAATAAACCTTCTTTTTTTACGAAAGTGTCGCCGAAAATGGGTAGGTTAGGGGGGCCCAATTTTTAACAGGCCCTGGGCCCAACTTCAGCTTGATCGGGCTCTGATCATTGGTCATCACAAACTTCTTATCAAATATATTTATGTATTAATCAAGCTTTTTTGGTTATTAAATCTGGCTAATGCTAAAGTAAAACTTCCTTATTTTATAATTTTAATGTGAATTAGAAATGTACCTGTATGAGGCAAGTTTCATTGAATAATTAAAAAAAAAAAAAGAAACATTTCATCTTTGTAATGATTATTTAATCATATGTTGTTGTTTATTAACTTGACTTTAGCTTTTCGCCGCTGTGATGAGTGGACCATTTTCATCGGCGACCCCTAACTATCTTCCGAGCATTAAGACTCTCTTGTGCTGTTGCTGAAAAGCGACCACGAATACAGTAAAAAATCTTTGCTTATGACAAGAATGCTTTAGACTCTAAAATCTAAATTGAAAAGGGAAAAAAGAAAAAAAATGTGAAACATTGAAACCGGACAAATTTAAAATAGAAAGAGACTGAAAAATGGTTAAAGGGTGGGTGGGGCGATGAAGCTAGCAATCGTTCCAACCTACATTCCGAACATATTTGTCTAACATGGGGAAACATATAATTGAGTAGACTATAAAATAATTGTAAAAATTAGTAAATTTTATTATTAATTTTTTTAAGGTACCAAATAGGAACTTTATTTCTGGATGGAAAAAATCAGGCAGTAAGGATGCTAATACGGGTTGGGGGAATGTGAGGGAATGATGCTTGCATGATATATCTTACTTTTTTAAATGTTAATTTTACTTCCTGTCCTTAATAAACAAACTTTAGATGTTAAAATAAATTAAAATAAGATGAAATTTAAAGCATTTATATGGCTGAGAAACATTTTTTTCACTATTGCAGAGAATACCCATATGGTAGATAAATACAGATATTGCTAAGTGGTACACATAAAAAAAATATATTTAAAATACTCTTAAAAATTACCAGTATTTTGTATCGCTTCTGATAAAACGTTGTCAGGATAAAATAGAATGATGAATACTTACGTATTAACGCCACTGCAGTTATCTTTTGAATTCCTTGTTGCCTTTGTTTTTTTTTTTCTGATTTTTGATGCCATTTTCTTGTGTTTAGTGCTTTTTTAGAGCTCTTTAGTGCATTTTTTTGCTCATTTTTGACACCACTATTTTTGTGCACGTTCGGATTAACAAGATTGCTCTTTATTGGTGCATTAGCGCAAATTCTGCTGCGGTGGTGTTAATACGTAAGTACCGAATGATGGTAACATTCATTTTATCCATTTTCATCCTGACTTCTTTAATATATCATCCATGAAAAATGTGAATTTTTGTTTTATTATAGGACTAGGACATTTTCTCTTCTTACCTCATGGAAGAGGGTGTGACAATTGATGTACTTTTGTGTCCAGCCCTCAAGAATCTGAAGAAATCCCTGAGCAAGTGTAAGCAGAATGGGGGAAAGCAGAAGTCTGAGGTGGAGACCCCCGTGAAAGAGCAGAAGGAGATCCTCCTCATCCAGATCAACAAACTGGAAAATAAGCTCCAGGGGTAGATAGGTAGGCACTTAATAACATTTTCATCCTTTTATTTTCTTGAGAATATTGCCTCTAAGTTAAATAAAGATTTTTTTTTTTTTTAAACTATTTGGAAAATAGTTGTATTCGGTAGACAATTGAGAAATCTCAAGCATATCTGAATCTTTATATGAATTCTGCAATTTATTTTTTGTTGCTTGATTATTGCCACAATGAAGAGTAAATAGTAATAATAACTTTAAAAATAATAATAATAATTTAAAAACAAATTGTGCTAGAGATTTCAAACAAATTTCATTTGAAAGTGACATTCACTTTTCAAAGTGAATTTTTTTCTCTAAGCAACTGTGTAAAAATTAAAAATGTGCGATGGCTAGAAGTTTAAAAATTTGCAGTTCCGAAAATTGTAAAACTGAAATTTCATTTAAAATGTGTTTAAGATGGGTCTAGGTTGTAGGTACCAGTAGGAGGCGTTCATAGGTCAGTCGGATTAAGTCCATCCAATAAAAATGCACATTTTAAACAGTTAAGTACATTTATGAACTACTGTTTTTTTTTTTTTTTTTTCACAATATTATGATTATACTCATTAATTGTCTTATAATCAAGGGTAATGGAGAAATTTCATGATTTTCCTTTTCACTTTTATATTGAAGAGCAGGAAAAAAAAAAAAAATTGATACTATTTTTATGTATATTTGAAGCTTTAATTCACTAAATGAATTTTAAAATTGCAGTTTTTGGTCTTTCAACAGTGCATCACAATCGAAAGCAGCTGTTTGCAATTTACTTCATTAATTACATTTGTATTTTTTTTTAATCATTTTTTTCCTTAAGAATGTTGCCTTCAAATCAAATGTGAATTAATACGTTTTTTGCTTTTTAAATATATTTTTGTCCCTCAAAGCAAATGAAGTCGACTCTCTAAAATCCACACTTAATTTACAGATGATGAAAACTTAATTTACCACACTTAATACACCGAAAGCTTCAATGTTTACACATTAAAGCTTTCAGTTCAGATAGAGGGACAAAATTTGACTTTTTTATATCAATTCCATGTATTTTTTTAATTTGTAATTTTTGTTAATATGTCTGAATTCGTGTTTTTCCATGAAGGAAGAATAAATTTATTTGTGAAAAAATTCAATACATTGCTGTGCTGATGTCACTGGTAATTAGAATATTTTTTACCAAGTATATTTATGTATTAATAAAGTTTTTTTGATTATTAAATCTGGCAAAACCTGAAATGAAACTTCCTTACTGTAAGAATTTGATCTGAATTAGTAATGTTTCCTTTATAAGACAAGTTTCATTGAATATTTTAGGACAAGCAGAGTTCATCTTTTGTGATGTTTTGAAGTGATTTTTACATGTAGTTTCTTTTATGCATTCATCTGAACTCTTTTATTAGCATCCGATGCTATTTCTTTCAGACAAGCTAAAAATGTCGTGTCATCAGCCCTGAATTTTCTAGTCAACCGATTTTGATAATTATTTTTTTAAATGAAAGCTATTTATTTGTAGTTGTGCCCATTTTAATTATTTTTTAATTTATTTCCATTTTTATATTTTATTTTTAATTTTAAAAGCTTTTTCATGACATTTCTTCAAAATGGTGGCAACACAGTTTAGCTTTTCTCTCGATAATAAAAATTTATTTTCTAAAATGATTGCGTATAATTATGCACTAATTGAGTTAAAAAATATATATATTTACTGAGAAATAATATTAATAATGTAAATAAAATGACAGAAAATAATTTATGATAAAAATTAATGTCTAAATCAAAATAAGAGAAATTTCAAATGAGGAAAATTATGTCATTCGCCAATCAGATAAAAGGGAATTACAATATTATTATGGAGGCCTTTTTCATAAACAGTAACTTTTAAAGAACATTTGAAGAGAAAATGACGTCACTACTTAAAACATTGTATTTTTACTCATAACGATATTAGGTACTACTCTGTTATCCCGTCGACCAATTTCGCCAAATTATACAAATCTCCACATTAATAGCCAAACTATACATATTGACATAATTTGTATTTTAAATAACGAAAAAATAAATAATTAGTAGAATATTAATAAAAATATTAATAAAAATCACTTAATGACATTTTAAACACTTAATCGTATTTAATGTCATTGAATGTGACATTCACGATCATCCATTATTGGCATTTAATCTTATAGTTTGGCGATAATTTTTTGGTCGATGGGATAACCTAGTAGTACCCGATATTATTATTATTTCTTTTTTTTTTTAAATAAAGCTATTTTTCTGTGAGTGCATATAAAATAAAATTTCTGGATTTCGCCGGCACTCATATTACAATTTTAACTGTAGATGTGCGAATATATGAATGCAAAATTGTAACTGGCAAATTTGACATTTACTTTGTAAATATATTTATTATATATTGATTCAATAATGTAATTACTTTTGCTTTTTTTTTAAATCAAATCGATCGGGTCTTTTAAACATTTCATTCGTCGAATGCGACGGGATTCCATTCGTTTTATTGTTAAATTGCATTTCCTTTTACTCAGAGTCTATAAAAAAGCGTTTAAACTAAACAAAAAAAATCCGTTTTTGATGAATCTAGTCAATGAAGAAGTAGCACGTCAAATTGTATCTCTTTATTATTCCGCAATTCCAATGTCTCAGAGAGAAATTGCTATTCAATTGGGTATTTCACGCCGTTCTGTTTGCTATTATATTGATAAACACAAGAAAAATGAAGTTAGTTCATTGCAATCTAAACGGGGTCGCCCTTCTAAAAAACTTCTATCGATTTTTTTTTCTAATCGGAGGCGAAACTGAATTCTGCAATGGTAGAATCTACATTCATCTTGTAGATCATTTTTGTTCAGGCACGTGCAAAGAGAAAGCTGAGCCTGGGCAAAGTTTCAATTTGGTGCCCTCCCATTTCAATTTCTTTCTACAGGCTGCTCCAAAAATGACATTTTTAAAAGTCTCCTCCAAATATGGAAATTTCATAAACTAAAAAATTAGAACTAAAAAAGAAAAAAAAGCTGTTCCTTTGCACTTTGTATAAACTTGGCAACCAGGTTTTAAAAGAAAAAAAAAAGTTTGGTTTAAACTAGGTTTTTTGAAGTGAAAACTTCTTTAGCGGCGCTGAGCACTTTTTGTATGGGTAAAAACTTCCTAACTCGCGTCAGGGTCACGTGATGCTGATCGAAAAAGCGTAAGATCGAGGGGAAGGGAGAGGAACTTGTATCTCCCACTCTTTCTACCGTGCCTGAGTGTGCTGCTCCGTTTAGGCGGCACAGGGCGCTTGCGCGAATGTCCGTGTGTGTTTTTTTAAGTTGTATTTAAGTTTAACAACTTATACTGTTAATAGATGGAATAAAACGTTATGAAAGAAAAAGTATGACATTGTGCATTGATTAAATAATAACAACATAAATTGATACCAAATGGAATAAAAAGTTAAGAAAGAAAAAACATGACATTGCACATCAATTATGCTGCACTTTCCAACCATTTTTTTCAATTCTTTAAATTTTCAATTGTATTTAAAGTTTAACAACTTACATTGTTATCAAATTGAATAAAAAGTTAAGAAAGAAAAGACATGACATTGCTCATCGATTATACTACACTTTTGAACCAATTTTTAAAATTATAATTGTATTTAAAGTTTAACAACATATACTGTTACCAGAAGGAATAAAATGTTAAGAAAGAAAAAATATGACATTGTGCATCAATTATGCTGCACATTCCAACCACTTTTTTTAGTTTTTTTAATTTTTGATTGTATTTAAATAGTAACAACATAAATTGATACCAAATGGTATAAAAAGTTAAGAAAGAAAAACATGACATTGCACATCGATTATGCTGCACTTTTAAACCTTTTTTTTTATATGTATATTTTCAATTGTTTTTAAAGTTTAACAACTTATATTGTTATCAAATGGAATAAAATGATAAGAAAGAAAAGACATGATATTGTACATTGATTATGCAGTACTTTCCAACCAATTTTAAAAATTGTAATTGTATTTAAACCTTAACAACTTATACTGTTACCAGAGGGAATAAAATGTTAAGAAAGAAAAAGTATGACATCGCGCATTGATTACATTGCACTTTCCAACCATTTTTCTCTCTTTTTTTTAAATTTTTGATTGTATTTAAATAGTAACAACATAAATTGATACCAAATGGAATAAAAAGTTAAGAAAGAAAAAACATGACATTGCACATCAATTATGCTACATTTCAAAACCATTTTTAAAAATTTTATTTTTTATTGTATTTAAATAATAACAACATAAATTGATACCAAATGGAATAAAAAGTTAAGAAAGAAAAAACATGACATTGCACATCAATTATGCTGCACTTTCCAACCACTTTTTTCAGTTTTTTAAATTTTTGATTGTATTTAAATAGTAACAACATAAATTGATACCAAATGGTATAAAAAGTTAAGAAAGAAAAACATGACATTGCACATCGATTATGCTGCACTTTTAAACCTTTTTTTATATATATTTTCAATTGTTTTTAAAGTTTAACAACTTATATTGTTATCAAATGGAATAAAATGATAAGAAAGAAAAGACATGATATTGTACATTGATTATGCAGTACTTTCCAACCAATATTAAAAATTGTAATTGTATTTAACCTTAACAACTTATACTGTTACCAGAGGGAATAAAATGTTAAGAAAGAAAAAGTATGACATCGCGCATTGATTACATTGCACTTTCAACCATTTCTCTCTCTTTTTTTTTAAATTATTGATTGTATTTAAATAGTAACAACATAAATTGATACCAAATGGAATAAAAAGTTAAGAAAGAAAAAACATGACATTGCACATCAATTATGCTACATTTCAAAACCATTTTTAAAAATTTTAATTGTATTTAAAGTTTAACAAAATATACTGTTACCAGATGGAATAAAAAGTTAAGAAAGAAAAATCATGATATTGTGCATCGATTATGTTGCACTTTCCAACCAATTTTTAAAAAATTGTATTTAAAGTTTAACAACTTATATTGTTTGATTACTATTCAATTTGTTGCAAGTTTCAGAAGATACGGTCGTCCAGCAGCAGGAGTAGCTATTTATAAAAGGTTGTTTGATGTAATGGGCATATATTTCCACAATTCATATGAATGTGCATGTGAGGTACACCAGTATGTTTAGTAGTAATGTTTTTGATATCAGTGATATATGTGTTTGTTGTTGCCACTCTGAAAATGAAAAACTAATTGTATTGGTTGCCATTTATATTTCACCGGATAAGTCTTTAAGTGCAAATGAGAATTTTTGTATGAAAATTTATTTATTTAATCTAAAGAGGCTTCTGCATTACTTCAAGATAGAATTGGAAAGAGATTTGATGATTTGCCGATGATTTTGAGTAGGGATTTCAACATCAACTTTGTGGATGATGAAAATCTACAATTAATTGAATTTTTAAATAGAAAATTTGATTTAACAATGACCAACCATCGCAATCTTAGCACAGAGAGATAAAAAATTATAATTGATGCAGTCATTACAAGATATTTAAATAGAATTGAATCAAAATTGTTTGCTATATATTTTAGTTACCATAAACCTATAATATCAAATCTAGAATATAATGATAACAATGATGATGATGATGGAAGAATTGTTGAAATGGGGATGAAAATTCATAAGTTTTATGGGTATTTATTTCAAAGAATACCAACTGACGATATTTCATATTTCATGCATTTGTAAATTTATGTTTTAAGCAATAGATTGCAATTTTTGTATGTAAAATAATATGCATTATTTTTCATGTACAATAGCGCATTAAATGAAAATTGTAATATAATTTTTGTAGCAGTAGTTTATAATAATGAATAAAAAACACTTCATTTAAAAGTATTTTCTGCACAATAAAATATGTCCAGACGACTAAAAAAATACACACATAATTGTTCAAGTTTTCACTTCTGTCGGCACTCCCGGAGTGCCTTTTTTATTTTTTTAAAATAACTATTCCCATTATCTATACATGCATATTTATTGATAAAAACTAATATTATTGGGTATATAAGTAATATAACTTCATTTAAAAATAATTTAAATTAAGTATTTACCGTCAGCTATGCAGAAAATTCAAATAATTTAAAATTGAAACAGTATTCTTAACAGCTATGCCTTATTTTCCAAGAATTAAATGTACAGTGGCTCACAAAAGTGTTCGTACACTTAGGAATTTCAATGAAATAGGGCTCTATCTATTAATTAAAATTAATATTTTAGAATGGATATTTAAGAGTAAGATCTATGACTCATTATTAACAAAACTACATAAAATATTTTAAAAACATAGCAAAACTTTATTTTGAAAAAATTACTAATCAAAAAATAACAAAAAATTTACCTCACAAAAGTCTTCGTACACTTTAAATAATCGCTGTATATTTGTAAATATTGTAATATTTCGCTAAAGTTGTACTTAATAGGATATTATTTAGCACCCATAAAAGTTTTTTAAACACCTGGGAATAGATTTAATTCGTGTTTTTGTAAGTTCTGCATGAAAGTTGATGCCTTCATCGAACATTGCTGTTTTTACTTCGCTTTTTTGTTCCAATGCTGTGTTTTCGTGTTCTAACTTCCAGTTATCTCCAAATATGTTTTACTGGGTTTAAATTCAGCAATTGAGGTGATGTTTTCAGAACTTGTGAACAATTATAAAGACGCCAGAGGCGAACGTTAAGAGCCATGTGCCTTGTATCATTATCCTGATAAAAAGCAAAGTTGTATCTGTTACCCATATATTGGCCTGATAATTTTAAATTGCCTTTTAAAATATTGGAACAAAGATCGTGATTTATTATGCTATCAATATATACCAAATTACCTAATCCTGATGCTGATATACACCCTCACACAAGGACAACTCCACTGCCATGCTTAACTGTTCTAACTAAGTTCTTTGAATTAAATTCTTAATTTTTTTTCTCCATACTATTATGCACTCATTGGATCAAGAATTGCATACTAGATTTCACCTGTAAATAAAACATTATTTTAATACGATTCGGGTCCATTTATCATTGATTTTGCTAAAGAAAGCCTAAGCTTTCTGTTTTTCGCCCTAACAAAAAATTTTCTACGGGCAGAATGTCTATATAATGCAGCTGGGCTTACCACTCGTCGAACAGTTTCAGGTGAAAATGAAGTAGAAACTGTTTCATTAAATTTTGTAGCAACTTTTATAGCACTTAAACGTGGATTTTTTAAGACTTTTCTAATTGTAAGTATTTGATCTCATTGTGTTAACTTAGATTGACGACCTTTTCATACCTAGTTTTCAATCCATTTTTTTTCTACAATGACTTTTATCGCATACTTCACCATAGAATGGAATAAATTAACTAATTTTGCAATATTTCGAATTGATTTACTACTATTATGAAGAAAAACAACTAATTTCAAACGCTATTAGTCGTGACATTACGATTACAAACCATTTTTAATTAATAAATAGAATATTACGGACCAATTCTGTAAAATATGAAGCCAAGTGATTTTTTAAATGTCAGTACAATGCAAAAATAAAAATAAAGCGACTAACAATATTTTTAATAATGAAATTATCCGAAAATGTTTCTGTGTACGAAGACTTTTGTGGCGTCTTCTTTCTGTGGCATCTTCAGTTTTCATTTTTAGATTTAAAAAGAAATCCCTTAATGTTAAACAAAAAGGTTGTGTGTTATTTAGAATAACTTGGAGATAATATAAAAAATTTCTCAACTTCATATACGAATTTAATTTCAGGGAAATTTCTTTTTAGTACAATTTTTTAAAGTGTACGAACACTTTTGTGAGCTACTGTATGTACTTAATGAAGCATTGAACATCGTAATAAACAATTTTTTCATTACTATGACTCGTAAATAATTATAGGGTGTAATTTCATGAATACTATGTGCTTTCTTATGGCTATTCAAATAAATTTCTTTGAAACACTCATTATTTGGGATATGTTTGATATTTGGAATATGTTTGATATTTCTGTTTCATTTTTGTTTTTTAACAGAGGGCACTGCTATAATATGTTTTTATGTTGAATGTTATAATGATATCTCAGTTTCTAATGGTAAAAATGAACTCTACTTTATAATTGAAGTTTTTGCATCTATTGAAACTGCTTTAAATCAGCTTGCCGTGTCACTTTGGCCCCTGGTGCCAAAGTGACACGGGGCAAAATATACATAAACTATATTTTTCTGTATAAATTGTTTTCCCCAGGTGACTCTACAGCGTTCACAGTGTCATGGAATTTACAAATATTTTCTAAAATGTCATAATTGACTCAAAATTCATTAGTCTTGGGGAAAAAAAAAAAAATCGCAAAATTGAGCGAACAATTGAGATAATAATAAATAAATAGAATAAAATTTTAAATTTCAAGTTTCTAGATTTAACAATTCCTAATTTAGAATGTTTTCTCTTATTTCACCTTTTTAAATTAAAACTTGTTTCGAAACTATTCTTAGTGACATCATCCTTATTTAAATTATGTAAGTAACCACCCTGTTGAATTCAAATTTTTAGTATCATTTAGATTGCAATTTTATAATTCCTTTTCTCATGCATTCTTTTAAACTTGAAATTTTTAGAAACTGTGTGGAAAAAGCAATTGATTCAGATTTTCTGTCGAAGCTGCAAAGTTGCTTTTACCCATTTTTGAGCAAGGAGTTACCAGGGGTGCAGAAAATGTTTCTACTCTTAATATTTCCCCGAATCTGCATGAAAATTTCCCCAAAATTTTATGGTATATTATAGGTAAATGCTGCATTGTCATAGCTATAGAAAATTTATTCTTTCAATATTTCTCAACTTATGCACGAGTATATATAGCAAGGGCAATTCTGATTTAAAATAAAAATTAAAAAAAATTCTAAAGATTACAGCAAATTTTTGGAAAGGTTGCAGCAGAGTAAGAAAAAATGTGTGTGTGTGTGGGGCGAGGGTAGAGATGAGACGGGCTTGGGCTCATTCTTTCTGAAACTGGAAAATTATTTATTCGAGTGTAGAAAAGTTTGAAAGAACTCCCGCCCCCCTTTCCCTTGAGAGTACTTATTGCTTTTCACATCATTTCAATGCTGTTATGTCAACGCGAAAGTTGAACAGAAATCGTGTTTTTATATTTTAATAGTTGATTGCTGTTTAAAAGAAAATTTGTGATGGAGATTTGTGTCTGCTGCATTTCCTACGATAATCTATTACTGATATGGCGCCAATCAAAACGAGGACAAACAATAAATTAGCTTCTGGATGGATTTTTGTTTGTAATGGAGGATATTTTTTAACTCAGTTGTTTATTTATTTAGTTAGTTATATAAAACTTAAGAGAATGATTTCTTGGGGTTTTTTTATGTAGACTAAAAGCTTGATATTTGCAAATTATTTAATTGTGCGAGTTATAATCGTTCAATTTATGAAAATAGCATAGTGATTAATCTTTCTCTTTTTCAACATGAACTCTACTTATGCTGAGGATTTCCCTTCGTAAGTAAACATATTTTCCATATTATACTGATAGAAAACAATCGATCAGTGTTTCTTCTTTTCCTATAAAAGCATCAGGCCTTTAAGATAACTTTATCAACTTTTTAATTTGCATATATTTTTATGTTCATGTCATTTACGGTGAATTATGAGAAATGAATTGATTATATTTAAAGATGTAATACTTTATAGGAAATTGAAAAACTTTTCTGATTCTTCAGCATACAAATAGTAATTTCTGCAAACTTCATATATTTATTCATTACGCTTTTTTAATGTATCCATCAAATTTTCTTATTAAAGGACAAAAAATATGGGAATCCTTTTAAATATGAAGTATATTTTTATTTTATACTAAACTGCTCTTTTTATAAGATTGAATTAAAATTTTTATTTAACAATAATTTTTATGTAAGAAATTTTTAAAAGTGAGACATCACATTTGCAACAATTTTTAAATGTTGTGGAATTTTTTTTTTTGTAACGGGCTCGGGCTCTGATGACAAAAAATCTTTTGGGCCCGGGCTCCGAAAAACGAGCCCAAACTCATCTCTAGGGGGGGGGGGGGGGGGGGGATCCACTCCCAGCAACAAAGACGTGTTTTTTCTTGGTTCTTTGACAAAATTAGCTGTTGATTTGCCTTTATTTGAAGAAATTTGCAGTTTTGTGGTGATTTGGCAAAATTTGAGAGTGTTTGTTATATTTTAACAAAATTTCAGGCTATTTTGCCCATTTTGACTCAGACTCTGGTTTTTATTTTAGGCACTTTGAAGCAAAATTAAACCAATTATATGCAATTTTAAAACTATATATGAATTATTTTTGTTAATTTTGATTTATATCTGGCTCCCTGTAGATCAAAGCCCTTTTTTTAAACTAAAGATTATGAATTATTTTTGTATTATAATTTTTTTATTTATTTATTTTTTTTTTTTTCTATCAGAATTAGATTTCCCCCTTTCTATTCTACAGATCTGAAATAGTAAAATTTGTGCTTTGTTATTTGTCACTGAAATGTAATATAAGCATTTACAGGGGCACACAAAATATTTCAAATAGTACATTTTATCTGAAATACTGTATATTATTAATGATGGTGAAATGAATTTTATTTATGATATGTGCTTTTAAGTTTCACTACATTTCTGTATTGGTGTATATAAATGCTATACTTGATATACAGGGCTACACTGAAAAGCTCCCAAATATTACTGAAGGTATAATTTACTTAAAGGTGGTTTTTAAATAAGTTATGTATTTTTCCTCTGAACTACGTTCAGTTTAGTAAGAAATGTTCGCAGAATATAAGTAAAATGATATACAGGGCCATGCAAAGAATTGTATACAGGGTCACGGTCACCTATGTATGATAATTTCTGATAGAAATATGATTTCAGTAATATTAAGACTATTTTAGTTTGAACTAAATTTTAGCTAAATACTGGCATAAAATAAAGGTACTAGCTAAACTACAGGGTTGAACAAAAGTATGTATTCAAGTATGATTATATCTGTTAGTATAAAATGCTAAAAGAGAAATTTAAACTTGTTAGGTGTTTTCTTGTTAAACTAAATTTCCCCTTTATATATTATGTATCAACTGACAGATTAAATACAGGGCTTTTCAAAAGTATTTTAATATATATTTGGCTATGGACAGTAACACCCTATTTCCCTAAAATTTTTTTAAAAAGATTTCAGGAAGTGCTGGGAAAGTGCTTAATGCATGATTTTTCTCACTTTATTTCAGAATTCAGAATAAAGTCCATCTGAAAACGGGTGATCTCATCTGTGAGCGAGACCTGAAACTGGACCTTTTGCCCTTCTCGTGGCAGGCAATTTTTTTGCAGCTCAGCCACTCCTGGTGGGAAGACTCCTCCGCTCATTTCGCAGAACAAGGAGAAACGGGAACACCTGCTGCAGGTCTGTCACCAAAGAAATTGTTTTTATTTGTGGCTCATTTTCATTGGTCCAAGAACCGACAGCACAAAAATCTTAGGTATTGAGCACAAGAAAAAAAACCTTTTATTTGCACAGATGTCATATGCACACCACATTTGCGTGACTGCAACAAATTGGTGACTTTATGTCTCACATGGTAGCTCGGATGATGTTGTTTATTTATTAATAAATTGTTTATTTACTTTTATCTTTTTGCTTAAAAAGGATGTAAATAGTCTTATTCTATAATTAGTAACTAAACTTTTTTATTTATTATTATTTCCTTTTTAAAATTATAGTAATTAATTTAAAAACATGTATGTAACTGGTATTTGAAAACAAAGTTTTTGTCAAATTGGTGTCAGAAAAAAAATCACATGAATGGGGTGCATATATGACATCTGTGCCCCATTATTTTGTAGAATCGAATGATCCATGTCTGCCAGAAAGGAAGGGATGCATAAGCCAAAAATGAATACCACTAGTGGTTGACTCGTAAATTTTAGCATTGTGTTTTCCTGCTCCCAGTTTTCTGTGTTTTCATACCTTTGATTGTAAAGCAAATGCAATACTAAGCCTACAGTCAACTACAAGTGGTATTCTTTTTTACCTTATACACCCCTTTCCCTTCTGGCAGACACAGACTCCCCCTCTTATTACTCTGCCGTAATTTTTTTTTTTTTTTTTAATGCTCAACAACATAGGTTTTTGTGCTGTCGACTCTTGGACTAAATGAGTTTGAATTCTAAAGTCATGTCCTATGTTACTTTACCTTCCTCTAAAAATGTCCTATGTTACTTTAACTTGCTCTAAAATGTGCAGAAAGGGTGCCTGCCTACCTGTTAAGCTTACACACATATATACGTGTATAAGTATTTTAACTGTAAAACTGTGAAGAATTAAAAAGTGTGCTTTGGTGCACAAAATATTTCAGACTGAAAGGGAAGAGCAGCAGTAGTGACCATCACCTCTTCAAGTTCACAACTGAAATTTCAGAATCAGTTAAAACTCAGTGTGTATATTAAAATACAATGGGTTTGCCAAGTGCTATCTTGGTGGAAAACACCTGAAAATCCTGATTTTAGCAGTTGACGCATTAGATTTCCCATGTTGCTTTCCTGGTTCTGAAAGAATGAAAACATGGAAGACTGGGCATAGGAAAACACAATGGTAAATCTATGAGTCAACAGAGCCGTAGCTAAGGGAGTGCTATGGGCAGCTCAGCCCCCCCCCCCTAAAATATTTTTGAGCCTCCCCTTAAAAGATTCCAAGGTCACTCAATGAATTTCTGTTTCGAAAATTCAACTGAAATCATGTTCCAAAATTTAATTTAGTTTTGAGACCCTTTCACAGTTTTGCAGAGTTACTAAATTGTTGCTAAAATAAGTGTTTCAAAACTTGTTTATCCTATTTTCATATAGGAAGCTAACATGTTGTTTAATTTTGAACTAGATATATACTCAATCAATAATTTTTCATCATCCTATACTTTTCTTAGTATAAAATGAAGTTATTACAACAGTTGAATGATAAACATACAATCAAAGTTCTGTAAACCTCACAAGTTGGGGCCAAAAGTTGTGCAGATTATGGAATACAGTGGATTATGCATCACTTTATCATTTCTAGATAGCATTTTAATTCTATAATTGGTATAATATGAAAAGATAAATATGAAATCTAATAATTAATTTAATAGACTATCTCAAAAAATACCTTTTAAAAGTTATTTCATTCAAAAAAATTGTTATAGATGTGCATTTAAATAAAAGTAAATACATGTATTCCATAATACAGTTTGTTTTTTACTGCTAATAAAGTAAAATTTATATTAAAAAAAAGTAGATGTTTTATTGTGTTTTTTTTTTTTTTTTAATTGTTTTGAAAAATCATTTTTGGATCACAGATTCGTAAATTTTCTTAGGGGCCATCCATAAAAAATACCACGCTTGAAGTAGGTTCATGAAATTGTGATAATATGTGACAAGGGGGTAGGTGCAGATAAGAAGAAATGTGACATTCCACATTTTGGTTGAAATAAAAGCATTAAAATTCAGTAGATTAAATTATTAAGTATGAAAATTTTTAAAATTAAAATAATTTGGATTCATAAAGATAAGATTTAAAGCCAAATATGTTAAATTCTATTTTAAATACCAAAATACTATTGTTTTCAATTGTTCTTTCATATTAATAATGTATTACTAGTCTATATTATTTTTTGTAAACCTTATTTTATACAAAATACGAATCATTTTTTATTGTACAGCTCACAAATGCCATTAAAACACAAAGTTTAAAATTAAAATTTAAAATGTGATCTGAAATGTAGTGCTTTGTTTCTGAACTACAAGTATATCTTTATGTAAAATAGCATGACATTTGACAAGAGGGGGGAGGGGGTAAAGTGATGTGTGACACTTTGTGACAAGGGCAGAAGGGGATTGAAAAATATGGAGAAAATACATGACATCATTTAAGGACTGCCCCTTAACTGTTTACATTCGTGAGGTAACACGAATTATAGAAAATTGCGGATTATCGATTCTTCACTGTAATACCTATAATGTGAATATCTTTCTGTGTCAGAGAGAAAGGAAAAAAAAATTATGAGCCCTTCTTACATTCTCTTGAACCCCCCCCCCCCCTCCCTATTGTTCACTTCTAATTATGGACCTGCGAGTTAACCACAAAAATCAGGATTTTCAGGTGTTTCCCATCCAGATAGGACTTCGCAAACCCAATGCATTTTAATATGTGAATTGAGTTATAACTGAATTTGAAATTTCAGCCATGAACTCAATGAGGTCATTGTTTGTCTGTGCTTTGTGTTTCAACCTAAATGGCTTATTCTAATTTTAAGTCCAGACACATGCAGAAACTTTTCTTATTACTTTCTTCTATCTTTACAAGAAAAAAGTATTGGATTCATGAAAATTTTTGACTTCCAGTTTTCGACGGATTTATACATTTTAGAAGGTCCTGAACACGTTTTGACTATTTTTAGAAAATGTCTGTCTGTCTGTATGTGACAAAATATTTGTGGGTGCTCTATCTCAAAAACTAATGCTCGAAATTTAATAAAATTTTATATTCAGTTAGACCTTGATATGAATTAGTGCCTATTGGTTTTTGGTGAAAATTGGCCTGCAGGTGGCGCTGCTATACTACGTTTTTCATGATTTTCAAGATTGCTATATCTCAAGAACTAATGCACAGAATTTCATCAAACTTCAGATTCTGTGACCCCTTGATATTCATAGACGTTGATTAAGTTTTGGTGTAAATTGGCCAACAGGTGGCGCTGCTATGCCACGTTTCTCATGATTTTCAAGATAGCTATATCTCAAGAACTAATGCACAGAATTTCACCAAACTTCAGATTCCGCGATACCTTGAGATACATAGCTGCTGATAAGGTTTTGGTGTGAACTGCCCTGTAGGTGGCACTGCTATGCTACATTTTGCACGATTTTTGCGATAGCTATATCTCAAGAACTAATGCAGAGAACTTCATCAAATTTTAGATTCTGTTACACTAGAATATATAACATAATTAAATGCTGATTACATTTTGGTATTAACCTTGCAACAAGTGGTGCAGCTATGCTGCATTTTGCACGATTTTTTCCGATAACTATATCTCAACAACCAATGCACAGAATTTCATCAAACTTCAGATTTTGTTACAAAATGACATGTAACATAATTACATGATGATTACGTTTTGTTATAAATCCTTCAGCTGATGGTGCTGCTGTGCTATATTTTACATGTTTTTTTTTTTAAAAACTAGCTATATCTCAAGAACTAATGCACAGAATTTCATCAAACTTCAGCTTCTTTTACACCATAACACAATTAGGCGCTTTTTTATGTTTTGGCAGAAATTGTCCAAGATATGGTGTTGCTGTGCTACATTTTGCACATTTTTTGTTATAACTATTCCTCAAGAACTAATGGACGAAATTCCATCAAATTTCAGATTCTGTTAGGTCTTGACATAAATAGATGCTTATTAGGTTTTAGTATAAATTACCCAACATGAGGCACTACTGAGCTCATTTTCTTAGAATATTAATTAAATTTTGCGTTTTAGGCTGTTTAGATACCAGAATCTCATTAGGCTAGGTCAAATGTTCGAGGAAATTCGATAGTGGGTAACTTTGGGGTCACCACGTTTTTTTTTTTTTTTAATATTAAAATGTACTTATGAGATAGAAGAAAGTTTTGGGATTGACACATCCAGCTAGTTTTTTTTTTTCTCTGCTCCTTCTGATATTTGGGACAAGACCTTTTTGCTCTGATAATATTGACTTTATTGAAACCGTAAAGATGGTCTCGTGACTCTTAATCTGAGTGAGATAACTCTTATCAATTCGTTTGTATATTAAAACTGATAAAAAAAAAAAAAAAACAAGTCAGTTCTGTATGAAAAATTGTAAAAATTATGTCAGTGTGTTGTGTGTGTTTTCATTTTTCTGTGTTTTCTCATTCATTGTGTGGTCTGTCCTAAGGCCTGCCTCCTTAAAATGAAAGACAGGGTTTAAGTATCATACACAATTGCATAATTTTAAAAGCATCCCTGAAAAATTGAAAAAATATTACTTTAAGAATAAACGGTACTACTTGATTATCCAATCGACCAATTTCGCCAAATTATACAAATCCCCAAACTGTTCGCCAAATTATACAGACTTAATTTCTTCTTTTTTTTTTAAATATAGAAAGAGGAAATATTTTATTATTGAGAATATTGCAATTTCTAGGATACTGTTGGCGTCAGAAACTATAACTTTGGCATCACAGTAACTTATAAGATGTAAGTGCTCGTTTAGGACAAATTTTAAAAAAAGGATTCCTTAACTCTTATCGACAACCTCATTGCATCCGTGAAAAACAGATATTCAACATTATAAACTATTTGGACGGATTTCACACCATATAAAATGCACTCCATTCTCTTCAAACATAATAGTTTATGTTATTTATAGTTTCTCAAATCGGTGCGAAGCTTCTGTTTATGCTCATGACATCATTTCAAAGAGTTATATTTCCAATATAGGAAAATTTGGTGTTTTATTTTCTGTATTACTTTTAACATTTTGCATATTTCCAATTTTATATCCATGCATTGTTTGCTTTTCTTTTATAAAAATAGTATATGCAACTTTATATATTAGATCTTGTAATTCTATGATTCAATATGCTTATTTTCATCTCATTTTATCACAATGAATAACCAATTAAAAGTAACATCTCATTTTCTTTACTTATCGCAAGTTATTAAATGTGTATTCTCAGCAATATCGCTCAGACTAATCGCTCTGAGGGAAGTCCTAGTTTATGCTAATGAATTATGATAAAGAATAGATCAATTATGCACACAAAAGTTGCATGTTATTTCTTTTAGTCTGTGGTATCTTTATTTTAATATTAAATCAACAGATGGCAGCATCATAAAAAGTTAAAAGCTACTCCTGGGTGTTTCTTCTGTTGTCTGTAATCTTGTGTAAGTGTAGGTATGTGCTCATTGGGTAATATGTTGTAACAAATGTGAATTATCTTCATTAGGTTGTGTGATGTCATCTTTATGTTAAGTGTTATAATTATTTATTAAGTAGTTACAAACACAATAAATGGGTGGTAAGAATAACACTACTAATGCATAGTTTCACTAGAAAATTTTGAAGAAAAAGGATGCAATTGTTGAAAACAGTTCAGATTTTTTTTTTTTTTTTTCAACCTTCTGTTATTGTTTCTAATGCTTGAATGGCCTTGTCATGATTAAGTTTTTGCCTTCTACAGAATATAGGGGAATAGTGAGTGACACGTTACATTACATTTTTCGGTACTACTTGGGTATCCCATCGACCAATTTCACCAAATTGCACAAATCACCAAACTAATAGCCAAATTACACATATTGACGTAATTTTTATTTTAAATAACCAAAAAAAACAAAAAACAAAAAAAAAATAATAATTAGTAGAATATTTATAAACAAAAAAAATAATAAAAAGTCAAAATAAAAATCACCTAATGATGTTTTAAAACATATTTATCTTATTTAATGTTATTGGATGCGACATTTACGGTCATCCATTATTGGCATTTAATCTTATAGTTTGGCGACAGATTTTTGGTCGACAAGATAACCAAGTAGTACACATTTTTCTCTTCTTTTTTTAAAAATTTAATAAATGATAATGTTAAATTAATGTCGTTTTGGCACCAGTTGCATATATGACATCTGTGCCTAATATGTATGCCTGTGATACACATCTGTTTTTAAATGAAATTAGTAATAGGTTTCTATTTTTAATGAAATGATGATGATGGAATCCTGTCTGATGATTTAATCATCTGCACCCAGCTTACTAGTAAGATAATCTTGGCATATAAAAAGTCAAGCAGTTAGCTGGGAACTGTTGATGACAGTTACTTGACTTAGGCTTTTATTATATAGATAGTTTTACATATTTATTACAAAATATTAATTGTATGTAATGTTATTGTATGCCACTAATGAAACTACTAATTTACAATGATTAGAATTTCTGTAATTATTAACTAATAATTATAATTCTATTAATTAAAGTGCAAAAACATAGATTATATTAGCAATTAGTGGTTGAATTGTTTTAGAAACTTAAAACGGTTGGTAGCCATTTAGTATTTGAATACTGGAAAAAAAAATCTCATTTAAACCAAAAAAATCATTACAGCATAATTTTGTTTCATCCATTGTAAGATTTTATTCGATATGACAAACAGGTGAGAGATGTTTGTCCAGTCTTTTGATCATAGTGTTAGTATTTACATCATTCACTAGAAATTCAACTGTTTTTTTCTCTATTGTACTGTTTTCTAACAGTACAAAACATGTGATGTTTTTTTGTTCTCTTTTCCCTAAAGGGGGGGGGGTTAGAAATTCTAATCAACAAAATAAGTTTAAAACATTGTTTCCCTTTCTCTTTTATTTATCAGTAACACAAACTTCAAATATACTTCACATATAATTTTTCAACCAGTGATTATGCATACATATGGCCGAAGAATAGGGATGTCAAATGTTGCGGCAATCTATATTTCGAAATTAGGTAATAATTTAGTGGTTTAAATGATAACTTTGTATTTTCATAATTATAGATAATAGACTAAAAAAATTTTTAAAAAATACTGTTTTGAAGATTAGACCATGTTACAAATAAAAGGAGAAAACTTTGGTTGGATCAAATATGATATTGATATCTAAAGACAACCCCCTCCCTCTCCCTATCTTGTGATATCATTTGCCAGACTCCCACCCCTCCCTCCTAAAATGATAACATTATATTTGCACAGCCCCTAATGCATATTTTCACCAGAACATTTTGAAGAAAAATGATGCAGCAATGGTTCAGGCTTTTTTCCCAGTCTTCTGTTATTGTTTCTAATGCTTGAATGGCCTTATAGTTATTAAGTTTTTGCCTTCGGCATCATTTATGGGAATAGTAATTCACATATTATATATTACATTTTTTTTTCTTATAGTTTTTTAACTATTTCAAAAATAGTTGTTATCCTCGGTAAAGAAGTGGGAAAATCTGAAGTATATCTGAATGATTTTATTGGTTGATTTCTGCAACTTAGTTTTCGTTCTCTGATTGTTGTCACAATGACAAAAAAGTAATAAAAACTTTTTTAAAAACATAATAATTTGAAAGCAAATTGTGATAAAGATTTCAAACCAATCTCATTTTAAAATGAATTTTTTTTTTTTTTTTCTATGCAAAATTAAAATGTGTGATGTTTAGAAGTTTAAAAATTAGCTCTTCTGAAAATAATTGTTAAACTGAAATTTCATTTAAAATTTGTTTAGGATGGGTCCAGGAATATTAATTTTTTAACACGTGTCCTACTTGTAGTAGGAGGCGTTCAGAAGTCGGTCTAATGAGCTCCATCCAATAAAAATACACATTTTAAACAGTTAAAGTAGTATATTTATAAAGTACTGTTATTTTTTTATTATTTATCATTGGTTTAGAAATATTAATTTAATGCATGTAATATAGGGCTCATTAGGATCATCCTAAAAAAGATGGATACTACTAGGTTATCCCGTCCACTGAAAATCTATCGCCAAACTATGAGATTAAGTGCCAATAATGGATGATCGTGAATATTACATGCAATGACATTAAATATGATACACATGTTTAAAATGCCATTAAGTGATTTGTATTTTGACTTTTTTTTGTATTTTTATTAATATTCCACTAATTATATGTTTCTTTCGTTATTTAAAATAAAAATTGTCAATATGCATAGTTTGGCAATGAGTTTGGTGATTTGTACAATTTGGCAAAATTAGTCAACAGGATAACAGAGTTGTACCAAATGATGTTTATTATTACTATTAAATTAAATGTAGTACAATTTATTGATAAGTCTCTTAAAATTTGAAAATATCCTTTTCCAAATAGTTGTTGTAATTTGTTAAATTACAATTTTCAGCTGTTTTTCATATGGTTTTTTGTCTCCTTTCCAGAATGTGCACCAGCAGAATAATCTGAGAAGCATGCAGCATGAAATGGTGGATTTAAAGCGGGCCATCTGTTCCCTGGAGGGGTCAGGGGAGGGCTCCTATCTCGTCCAGGTGGTGCACTGATCAAAAGGGAGATGGAAGGACCCCAACAACACCCCTTGAAATGATGAGAAGAAACTGGATTTGTTAACAGCCACCACATGACTTCCGAGGAAAAAAGGTGAGGAAAACAGACTTTCTAGCAGCCATTGTACCTCCTCTTGGATACACTGGAAGGCAGTTCTCTCTCACCCGTGAAAATATGAGGCTGTAATATACAATTAGTATGCGTAGCCTGTGAGCTCAATGCCATCAGTTTATGAGGGCAATTCTTTTTATTGTAATTTTGTTTTTTCATAATCACTTTATACAGTGAATTATACAATGTAGTGTGTAATTATACAGTGTACAATGCTTTTAGGTGTGTTTGTAATTATGTAAATACATAGCACCTAGAGTCGTTTAATGACAGGGACAATCCAAAGTATTCCATTGCAGGGGAAACAAGTTGGAAATTGCACGTGAAGCGTAGCAAATGAGGTGCGTTCGTACGATAATGAAGTTTTAAAATATTCAGATCTTGCTGATATAGTAGAGCGTACTTTGGATACAGTAAAGTGGTCGAAACCTTTGTGTTCCTGTAAATGTGCAGGGAGTAATTTTTATTATACTTCATCAACATGTATCTTATTCAAAAAATGTGAAGTAGTTTAATATAGTTAAAACATGCCCCAAACAATGTTTTCCCGTATAACATTATTTAGTGGAATACATTTGTGTGGCCCTGTAATTTAATAATAAATATTCTTTGCATCACAGATTGTACAGAATGTATATTTTAGTACATACATCATAGATTCATGCCAATTCTATTATGTTCAAATGAGTGTAACACCATTAAAATGCATTTGAAACTTTTTTTCGCATTGATCGTAATGCAACGGAATACTTTTGATTGTGCCTGTAATTAATCTATGCATCCTATTTTCATAACCTTTGAAAAGACTCGACAAAATTATATAATAATTATATGTTTTAAATTTCAAACGATTAAAATGCATTTGAAATTTTTTTCCCCATTGACCGTAATGTAACGGAATCCTTTTGATTGTCCCTGTAATTGATCTATCCATCCGATTTTCATAAAATTTGAAATGACTCGACAAAATTATGTAATAATTATGTATTTTAAATTTCAAACGATTCGGTTGGGTAGTTTTTGCATTGTTATATGCAGAAAGACTGATAGACAGACGGACAGAGCGACAACAATAGGTGCTACGTATTTACATAATTATGAACGCACCTAAAAATAGTGCTTTTTAATAGTATCACACTCTTCCAAATAAAGGGCAAAATTAGCACTAGCCACTGACCACAGGGCCGGTATATGAGAAAAAGTGGCTAGTGAAAAATTGTTTATCAGCGGTCACTTTTTCTTATGGAGAGCATTTTTTAGCATTTCATCAATGATTCTACTTTTTTTTGTTCCAATATATTTATATATTAACATATTTTTGGGGGCTATTCAGTTTTAGATTAATACTTATAAAATATTTACTGTTTAGTTTTTTTAAACAAAAAAGTGGCCACTAGTTTAAAGAAAGTAGCCATTTAAAAAACTGGTCCTATCGGCCAGTGGCCACTAATAAAATTTCCCAATTTTGCCCTATACTTCCAAACATGATGAAATGAATACATATAAATGAAGTATAAACTAAAATATATATTCTGTACAATTTGGGGTGCAAAGAATGTTTGTTATTCATTGACAGGACCACACAACAATATTCCAATACAGAATGGGATTGGGGGGGGGGGATAATTCTATTAAACTATTTCACATTTCATGACGCTGCTGAGGTTCACTACAAGTTACTTCCTGTATAATAGAAAGTAGGTATGATTGACTGGAATGCCCAAAAAGATTTTGCCCACTGTACTGTATCTGAAATACAGGCCATGCTATTGCATCAAAATCCAAGTATTAAAAATTTTTATTATAGTACAAATGCACCTTATTTGCTACGCTTGATGTTCCATTTCACACTTGTTGACTTTGCTGTCAGGAAAACTATTTGCACAGACACATTTGCTTTTTTCTTCTGATGACTTGCCTTTCCACAAATTCTTTTAGAAAGGGAACTTCTTTTCATTTAAAAGTGGGAGGGAATCAACAGCTATGACATTCTTTTCTGTTGTAAATCAACTAGAAAGTTAAATAATAAAAACAAACAAGTTATTTTAAACAGCATTTCACAGGTGGTAGAAAATTTTCTGTAGAAGAACCTCATTTCATTTCTGCAACTGTTTATTACATTTCTTTACACTCTAAAAAGAAACAAACTCAATGAAGAAGCTTTATTCTGGCTAATAGATTTGCTAAGCACTTTGTCCCATCTAATTCTTCTTTGTTACTGAATGGATCCTACTTATTTTGTGGGATCACCAGCACCCTGGGTGCAGAAATTTAAGGGGCACCAATTTTATACTACCAACGCCATTTTTGGCCTGTTTCAAGAAAAAAGTAGGTGGAGGAGGGAGTGCCAAATAGAAAAATTTCCCTGGCCCAGTTTTCTCCACACATGCCCCTGAGGATCATCTAACTAGGTGTTAATTCCATTTCTAAAATTCATAGAAAAAAAATGGTTCTACAGGCAGACTGTTGGTTTTCCATTCAATAAAAAATGTTGTTATAAATCTTTTTTTTTTTTTTTTAAATCAAATTTTAGGTTTGTTCTTTCACTCACTTCCTGATTGACCTAGGGATGTTTTGGTGAATGATAGATGTTTGACAGGTGATTGACAGATGTTTTGGTGGGTTGCAGAACAATCAAATTTTGTCACAAAAATAAGTGTATTATTTCAATTGCTTAAAAAATATAACAAATACAATACTTTACAGCCGCAATCATCCTGAAAGCCATTTGTTTAAACTCAAACATTGCAAGCAGACCTTGTTTGTTTACACAGTCCTTCGGTATTATGTCATGATCTCTTTATGTGTCAATCGTCACACAATCATTTGGGCAACCCTAAAAAAATCCTTCATTTTCTTCTGGATGAACCTACGAGCAGAATATCCAGAAATATCTCAATGAGCTTTGAGGTCCTGGATGGGGTTCAAGACGATGCTCATTAGAAGGGAACTTATTTTTCTAGCTTGCTGTTTTGAGAAACAAACTGCCTGTAAAAAGTGACTTAAGGCTCCTGTCCTCGCTCGAGAAAACGCTTGCGAGCTAATACTATTCCTATGGGGTAGCATTTTTCTAATAACTCTTTCGCATTTTGACATTTTTGAATAATTTTTTTTTGCATTGGATAGCTGAGGTGCATGCCGACAGCGCACCGTTTTTACTTTTTTGATTTTGGTTGCAGATATTTTTTTTAAAAGCATTTTCAGTTATGAAACCGGTATTGAAAGTGAAACTAACTTTGTAAAAAATATCTGCAACCAAAATTGAAAAAATAAAAAAGGTGCACTGTCAGCATGCACCTCAGCTATAAATGAAAAAAAAAAAAAAAAAATTCAAAAATGTCAAAATGCGAAAGAGTTATCAGAAAAATGCTTCCCCATAGGAATAGTATTAGCTCGCGAGCGTTTTCTCGAGCAAGGACAGGAGCCTTAAGGAGCTATGCATATATAACATTATCATTTTAGGGGGAGGGGGAGCGGGAGGTTGGCACATGATATCGTAAAGTATCACTGGGGGCGAGGGGAGGTTTGCCTTTTAATATCGATATCATTTTTAATCCAATCGAAATTTTCTATTTTTATTTGTAAAATGGTCTTTGGCTCAAAAAAGTTTGTAATCTTTTTTAGTTTGTTAACTATTTTCATGAGAAAGAAAAAAGTTATTAAAATCACTAAATTACTATGAAATTATTTCATTCTAAAATATAGAATACTCCTACATTTAACATTCTATTCTTTTTTATGTGTGTACATACATAATCATGGTTAAGAAATCATAAGTGAAGTATATTTGAAAAGAAGCTTGTGTTTATTAATAAATAATAGGGAAAGAATTATGTCCACACTTGTTTTCTTGATAGCAATTTCTATCAATGCCCCACCTCTTCTCTGTTCAGTTCAACTGCAACAAGATTTTATTACTGTTAAATGTTATTATGCAACAAAAAGCTATTGTAAAATACTTTTAAATAGTATCTATTTCTTTTACATTTTATTTGATATATAGTAATATTTTATTGATTTCTCTCCATTTTAAACAATAAATGCATGCAAAAAAAAAGTTTTGCATATCACTCAAATAAAAAAAAAAAAAGTAATTTGACAACATACAATGGCTATCTAAAAAAGGATATTTTCAAAGACTTATAAATAAATTCTGTATTTAAATTAATATTAATAATAATCATTTTTAGAATGATTAGAATGAGTTCTATATTATGTATACCGTGCATTAAACATTAATATTCCTAGATCAACGATTAAAAAAAAACCCAGTAGATTAAAGATAGACAACTTTAACTATTTAAAATGTGCATTTTTATTGGATGGAGTTAATCAGACTGACTTCTGAACACCTCCTATTATTATGCACAACATGGATTAAACATCTATATTCCTGAACCCATCACAAACAAATTTTAAGTGAAATTTCAGCTTCACAATTTTTGGAACTGCAAATTTTTCAACTTCTTAATATCACACATTTTAAATTTTTACACTGTTGCATAGAGAAAAAAATGCACATTTTAATAAATTTGTTTGGAACCTCTATCACAATTTGTTTTTGTTTATTTTTTTTTAAATTTTTATTACTTATTTTGTCATTGAGGCAACAGAAGTATTCCATTTTTGGACATTAAACTTGGACCAATCAAAAAATGAATAAAATTAAATAAGTTGCGGAATTTAACCAATAAAAAGATTCAGATATACTTTAGATTTCCTAATTCTCTACCGAGAACAACTATTTTTTCCAAATAGTCAAAAAAAAAAAAAAAAAGGAAATGGAAAAAGAAAAACTTTTATAATA
The DNA here is from genome assembly GCA_964019185.1 of Maratus speculifer. Classification (NCBI taxonomy): domain Eukaryota; kingdom Metazoa; phylum Arthropoda; class Arachnida; order Araneae; family Salticidae; genus Maratus; species Maratus speculifer. The sequence continues at coordinate 429,673,878 of OZ025294.1, read as the reverse complement.
ATATTATTATTGGGGGGGGGAGGGATTGAAGGGATGATAATGTATGATATCGAAAGGGGGGAGGAGGTCCAGAATTACGAAAAAGTTGATAACGTTATGTATGCACAGCCCCTAAGGTTAAAATGAACCCATTTTAACTCTGATATTTGATGCCCTCCAGAAATTTTGCAGATTGTAATCTTATGTTTTGTTAATAATGAAATGTACTTTTCGTTATATTCATTGTTTTAATTATTTTTGAACTTATAAACATTACCAATTCTTTATTTTATTTTATTTTACTGAAACAGGCGACTATTTTTAATTTTGTTCCACACCACTTTTTTCAACACAAAAATCTTTTACTGATGACTTTACAACATTGACAATATTTATCGATTCTGGATGTTAAAGATATAAATATGAACGCTTACGATTAGATAGAGAACTTGCCAATTTACAGTTTCTGAAATAGTGTAAGCAATATGGCATTATTCCTAAGTTTCTAATTATTCTTAACAAACTTATTAACAATTTATTTCTGTTGTTAAAATTTGATTTTGAAAAGAAATGCTTATAAGCTTACAATAGATTTAAGTACAAAACTATCAATTATATTTCATCGAAATGTTTGTATACTTATGGCAAATGACAATCTGAAATTTTAAGTCTTTTGGTTGCTTTATTTATGTTATTAGAAATGCAATATTTCTTTAAAATACTTCTAAGGATACTTTTTATTGGAATGTATCAAGTGAAATTGCATTATATAACATTTCATAGGAATTTTATTGTGCAAGCTGTAATCAGAGGCGTAGCTACAGATTTTTTTTTTTTTGGGGGGGGGGGAATTAAAAAATTTCCCAACTTAAAAAATATTGTTCTAATTTCCTATTAAAATTATGCAATGCAATATGCATGTAATGATAACAATACTTATGCATTAAAAATGATTCCTTTGGGAAAAAAAAAAAACAAAAAAATCACTAGATTTATTGCTATTTTTTTAGCATGAAAATAAAGATCAGAAGAAAAAGAGATAAAAATTATACTTTTATCACAAAGGTTAAAGAAACAATTTTAAATAATGCAATAAATGTAAGATTCAAAGTTAGAGACATTGCATACATTTAAAGAAAATTATATAAATATATGAAATAAGGAACAAAAAATGTTACATAAAGAAAAATTGTAACGATTGCTAATGCACACTTACATAGTAATTTTTTTCATTTAACATTGATCCTTCTGTTCTTCAAAGAAGCCCACCTAATGATCACATTGTCCAGTTTAAGTAAGTCCGCTATTTCATTTTCACATTTCAAAAGCATTTAGCTATCCAGTCTGTCATCGCTCATGGTAGTTTGTAGCTCATTTTTTATAATTTTTAGCTGTCTAAATGTCCTTTCGTTTGACGCAACACCATAAGGTGCTGTGAATGTTAAAATGCACAGCTTGAAGGCTTGACCTAAATAATTTTTGAATTTTTGGCATGAATGAAAAGTCTGTTAAGGGAGTCAACATTATTGTTTGAACACAAGTCAAAAAGTATTTCCATTTGACTCTGCTAGTCCTGTATGTCAGGTTTATCAGATCCAGGAGGAAACATGTGCTTTTTTCTTTACTTCGTAACTTTTTCTAGATTATTTATGCTCAAATTTGCTTTGGTGAATGGTAACTTAAAAATCGAATGTATCAGTTCAATATTATCTTTGATATATGAAACATTGTCATTGAAGCCCATTATTAATGTGTCCAAAACTTCTTTGAATTCTTTCCTGTAAAAAGTATTTAAATCTATGTCCATTGCAGTTCTATTGTTTTCATCAATTTTCTTAGGTGGAATCCTTTTTCTATGGTGTTTTCGGAAGTCTGATTCAACATTTATCCCCATTTTTTCAGCAAATATAATTGAAATTTTTATAAGATTATTCATTCCAGTGGAATCATCACTAATAGCTTTTAAGCTTTGGACAGTACTTTTTATTATCGCAGTGCAGTCAATGACGTTAAAATCAGGTGTCTCAGAGTCTCCAGTTCAGGTGTCTCAGTTAAAATTTTTATTTTACTTAAGATGTCTTTCATGGAAAAAAAATGACGCAGTAAAATCAAAAATTTTCATTTTCTTATAAATTCCAAATGCTTTTGTTCTAGTTGAGGAATCAAAAGTCTTTTCATTGAAATTATTTTCTAATAGTTCTATTATCATTTCAAATGATTGAGTTGAGGCTTTGACTGATTCAGCTCTTGTGGTCCTTCTAGTTTTTGATAGACTTTTAAGTTGAATTACTTTATCAACGTTCTCTACATTTGACTGATAATGCTTAAATCTTTTTGTACTTGATGTGAAAAAGACATAAAGCTCTTCAAGGATATTAAACAAATCTTGAGATAATATGCTAACGTTGCAAGCATGTTCTAGAGCAGTATTAATGCAGTGATCTTGACAATGTATTTAAGGAACACTGTGACCGACAATCTCAGATATATGTTTTTGCACACCATTGAACCTCCCGGACATATTTTGAGCAAAATCATAAGACTGGAATGCAAGCTTCGAATAATCAATTTCTATTTCATTTAAGCACTGTAAAATTAAATCTGTCATTCCCTTTCAAGTTTTGTCACTACATTCAATCATTTTGACCTATCTTTCCCTATTTTCACCTTCATTTCTTATACTTTGGATAACAAAAGACATTATATCTTTGTGTGACAAATCTGGAGTTGTGTCGGCCGAAACTGCAAAACATAAACTATTTTTTATTTCAGAAGTAATTATCTGATTAATTTCTGATGCTATTAAATTTATCATTTCATTTTGAGATTCTGGACTCACATATGTAACATGATATGGTCTCATTTTTTTATCTTCAAAATAAATCAGTCAATGGTTTGGCTATTCGAGCATAATTCGGAATAAATTTACAAAAATAACCAGTTAATCCTAAATATGATTGCAATTGTTTTATCGTTCTTGATTGAGGGAAATTCCGAACAGCTGATGTCTTCGATTCAGATGGCTGTATCGTCCCATTTTCAATGATATAATCCAGAAATTCTATTTTTTTCCTTAAAAATTTGCATTTTTTGAAGTTAAACTCTAGCCCATAATCTGCTGCAACTTGAAGTACTTGTTTTAATTTCTCTAAACTAGAGATGCAACAAATAGTGATTTGACCGAATAACCGAATACCAATTATTCGGCCAAATTACAGCCGAATATTCGGCCGCCGGATAATGAATTTATTTTTACCTAAAATCAAAATATAGTATGCATTGTATACATAATTCTTGTATATTTCATAAGTAAAATGTATTATTATTATTTTTAATTATTTATATGTAATTTTTTAATTTTTTAAAGTATTATTTTATTATGAAAAAATATTCGGCTTTGTTCAGCCTAAAATTTGCCTCAATATAATTTGACCTTTGACCAAAAAAAATCTTAACAGAATTTCTACATCAGGTACTCTTTTGTTACATTTTAATAGATATTATGTATGTATGTTGTTACATTTTAAAATAATGATAAAATTTTAAAAGCATTAGAAAACAAATTTCAACTTTCAGATGAAAATAAATAAGAAATCTTAATACCTTAAAAAAATCCACTGATAGAAAAGAATATCCTCTAAAATTTTGGAAAGAAATTTGTGTGTACTTTATTAAACTCAAAGTTAACAATACCCCCCTCCCCCCCCCCCCCCCCCCTTCAATTTCAACTTTCAGATGAAAATAAATAAGAAATCTTAATACCTTAAGAAAAACCACTGATAGAAAAGAACATCCTCTAAAATTTTGGAAAGAAATTTGTGTAGACTTTATTAAACTCAAAGTTAACAATCCCTCCCCCCCCCCCCATTTCAGCAGACAGCACTATTAAAATGTGTGCAGTGAATGTTTTCAGATTTAGAGAAAAGAAACTGTAAGTAAAAGCAAAATAGATATGAATTTCAAAATGTTGAATATGTAGTATCTTAGTTATTGTATTGTTAAATTTTAATAGATAGTATTATGTATGTTGTTACTGTTACATTTTAAAATAATCACAAAATTTTAAAAGTACTGAACAACATAAATTTTAAGTTTCAGATGAAAGAAAATATAAATTAAATAATGAAAACTCAATAAAATGCACATAACTGGCAAGAAAAGAAATGAGCTCTGCAATTTATCTTACTATATGTTCCATACATCCAATATTTAAAATCCATTTCTTTTTCACTTTAACCTTCATTTTAGTATAAACTCTTCAAGGTCAAGACAAGAAGCACATGTTGCTTCCCTCACCCCACTTTGAAAACTTGTTTTTCTACCCTTGAACCTGTTCCTCTCTCACTATCCTTTGTCTGTATTACCTCCTCCCCTATCTTTCAAAAGAATACGATAGTTCTAGTTAAGTGGGCTTAGTCCTGGACATTCAGTATCAGTAACTCTGTGCAGGTGTTATTCTCTGTGTTTAAAGTTTCAGATTAAGCAAAATGAGTGGTTTTGGTAACAAAAAAAGTATAGTTTGGAGAATTTTTGAACCCTTATCAAATGATGATACTAAAGCAAAATGTAAATTGTGCAAGAGTATTTTATCAAGAGGAGGAAGTGGGAAAAAAGCAACAACGTCTTCATTAATTTATCATTTGGAAAAAAAAACATCCAAAAGAATATTATGAAGCTACTTGTGATGCAGTTTCTGAAGTAAGTTCAGATTCACAAATGACACCAAGTACAAGTCAAGGAGTGAAAAGGAAACATGACTTTAGATCAGGGGTGCCCAGAGAGGGGTTTCGTGACGCAACATGCGTCATACAATTTAGTTTTGGGGGGGAATTTGAGAAAAAATGCATTTTGGGGGGGATTTTTAAATTCTTAATATTTCCTTTTTTACTGTTAAAAAAATATTGATTTTTAAAGTAACACTTTTGAATTTTTTTGACACTTAATTTCCAGAAAAGTTCCTGCGTTTTCTTTCTTTAAATTCTAGATAAGAGCAATAAGAATTCTTTCTGCTATACTCAACTCGCTATCTTTTGTAAATCTTGATTCTTTTAACATCACTTTAAATTTTTTTTTACATTGAATCAGAGTTACCCGCAGAGGGGTTTAGCGGGGCGCTACGCCCCTCCTGCCCTTTAGTTCAAAAAATAGCGCCTCTCTTGCTCCTCATCAAAAAACTAGCGTCCTTCATTTCGCTCATTCAAAAAAAAAAAAAAAAAAAATAGCGCCCTTCTGGACCAACATTTGAAAAAACGCAGTTCTTCAGCGATGTGAACGCGCTATAGCGTGTAAATTACGCAAGATATAAGGTGGTCTGGGGTAATAACGCCAGGCTGGGTAATAACGCCAAGTGCTAATATTTTGCATAATTATGAAATAATCTGGTAAATGACACCCACGTGCTCTGCGCAGAAGGGTTTTGAGTCATGTAAATCGCAAAAAACAGCTTCAAGTTAATTTGTCTCATTTTTAGGTCTTATTGTTTTTACAAGCAACTAAAATTAACGCTTGATCTAAAATTTGCGAGATACGTTTTGTGATGTGAAGACTATTTTTTTATCCGGAAATACTTTGTTAATTACATAAATTTGTAGTACATTTCATGGACTTTCAAAATGTTGTTGAAGATTTCAGATATCTTCTCGAGATAATTTGTAATTTAAAATGTACAGTCAATAACTATAACGGGGTAATAACGCCAATCATTGGCATTAATACCCCGGTTGATTCCCTACAGTGGGCGAGCTACATCCTAAATACTGATTCAAATAAACACAGTTAAAACAGTGCAATGTTTCTAATACTTCTATTTAAGTGGTCCTTTTTAAGCAAAAAAGAAGCTCACGTTCTGATATTCTTTTACCTCATCCTCCCCTCCCCCACACCACACCTTTATTAACACGCTTTTATTACTTTCACCTGTATGTGAATTTGTGGGTTTGTAACTCTCCTTATTATCTAAAGATTTTCCTTATTATCTAAAGATTTTCTCAAGCAATTTTGACTAAAAATTGCATTCTATGGTTTTCGGGCACGAGAAAATCATTGGACTAGGTTACATGTTTGAGAAAAAATTTTAATGGGTCATATTGGGTCATTAAGGGTCTGGGTCAAGCTATTTATATTTAAAGAACGGCGTGATCGATTATAACAAAATTTTGTATGTAACAGTTTTTTGGCAGGAGAAAACTATCGGGCTGGGTCACATGTTCGTAAAATTTCTATTAGTGGGTCATTTTTGGGTCATTATGGGTCAAGCCATTTTTATCTAAAAAACGGCTCTAACGATTTTAACCAAATTTTATATTTTATCGTTTTGGATTACAAGAAGACCATTGGGTTAGGTAACATGTTCAAGAAAATTCGGTTAGTGGGTCATTTTTGGGGTCATTGTGGGTGCTTCTGGAGAACTGATAGATGGAGCATGGTAGATGGAGCACCCCACGCTTTTTTTCCACGATAATTTTATTTATTGCTTATTAATTGATATCTATAATAATAATGATTTTATAGTAAAATAGTATTTTTCATCTATTTTCGTTTTCAACTTATAGTACGAATTATTTTTCACTTTTTAGTTTGATATACTTAAAAAGCGTGTTTTTTGGTTTTTTTAAACTATATTTATTTTTCACTTTTTAGTTTGATTACTTTAAAAGCGTGGTTTTAATTTTTTTAAACTATATTTATTTCATCTATTTTTGTTTTCAGCTTATAGTACGAATTATTTTTCACTTTTTAGTTTGATATACTTAAAAAGCGCGTTTTTTAGTTTTTTTAAACTATATTTATTTAAACTATATTTATTTTATTTTTCTTACACTTTCACAAAAAACTGAACATTTTCAATAGCTTAGAATACAATTTGTCAATTTCTAAGTTTGTAGAGTTTGTATTTTCAGAATTGGGCAATCTACATGCAATTATTCCATCTTATTTCATAGTTTTGTTTGCATGGCGTTATTACCCATATAGGTGGGTAATAACGCCAAATAGCATTGGTCAAGAAATCACGCCATTACATTTTATGAATACATATCTGTTAAATTATTTTGTTTATATAGATAGTCAATTAGTTGCTGTATCAAATCATATATTTGTTTGAAAAATACAAACTAAAACTGAGCCGTGAAAATTGGTAGAACCTTAACGTGGCGTTATTACCCCAGGGTACCTTAGCTCTTTTGCGTCCCGTGGGTCACGTAATTTCATCAAAAATCGCTAAAAACGGTAAATTTCATTAAAAATCGCGAAATAACTACTAATTCCCGGAAAAATGGCTAATTTCGTCGCAAAATTCCGAAAAAAGGCAGATTTCCTCAAAAGACCGTGAAAAAAAGAGAAATTTTTTCCAAAAAAACGCGATAAAACGAGAAAATTTTGTCAAATGATTCGCGAAAAACGGCAGCTTTCGTCAAAAGATTTGCAAAGAAAACTGCAAATTTCGTCCAAAAATTACAAAAAAACGGAAAATTCTGTGAAAAATTCGCAAAAACCGACAAATTTCGCTAAAAATTCGAGGAAAAACGCAAAAATTTTTCGATATATTCCGAAAAAACGACAGATTTTGTCAAAAGATCGCGAAAAAATGCAAATTTTGTCAAAGGGGCACAAAAAAGTTAACGGCAGAAGTGAATTTTCTGTACTAAAAACTAATTTTGCTGCTTCAAAATTGTGTTTTTATTGCTCCAAAAGCGGATTTTCCTGCTTCACAATCAGGGACGTGCGAAGAGAAAATTGCACCCCGGACATAATTAGAATTTGACGCCCCCTCCTCCCAACTTTTCTTGTGGCAGCCCAAAAATGACTTTTATAGTACAAATTTGGCGCCCCCTAAATTTTCCATCCGGAGCGACCGTCCCCCCCCCCCCTCCTCCTTTCGCATTGTTATGTTCACAATCCGCTTTAATCTGTTTAAATCTTTAAAAGAAATGCGAACAATAGTGATACTTATTATCTTCTAAACTCAAATAAGCATTATTTCATAATTAAATTTGTATCTTGACATTTATTTTTAAAACAGTAAAGAAAATTGCTCTTAACAGTTTAAAAAAATTAATATTGTTTTATTTATTTATTTATTTATTTATTTATTATTAAAACAATAATTATTGCATTTCATTTTTGCGTCGAAAAATATGAATTATTATTTGTGGGGATACTCTTTTGTAAAAAAGGACATAGAATTTTAAATGTCCAAATCCCGGGGACCCAGGATTTTTCAAATTCAGCGGCATCACTGGCCCTTACTACTATTGCGTCTGTATTGAATGCGCGCCTGCTAGTTGTCTTCTCATTCATACACTTAGGATTGTTCGTTCTCAAACCTTAAATTGAGGTAGATAAGTCTTGATAGGTAAAGTTTGCGATAGTCAAATTTTCTGTCGATGACACGATTCCTTCTGATTTAAAAAAAAAAAAAAACCATGCATAAATAAATAAATAAATAAATAAAAAATTGGCTAAAAGAGAAAAAAATATAAGAAAAAGAATTTAGTTTTTCTAACCAGGGATTATTCTGTTCTCCAATTCTCAAAAATTCAAGACATTCTGTTCCGAAAATTACAAAAAAGGTCATCAATCAGAAAATTCAATTATAAAAAGCCTAAGGAATTTCAACAAATGGTTGCCGAACATTTTTGTCAATAATTTGCGGAAAAAAGCACGAATTTCGTCAAATAATCGAGGGAAAGGGCGTATTTCATTATAGAATCGCGGGAAAAAGCTTATGAATCGCAACAAAAATGGTAATTTTGTAAAAGGATCATGGAAGCAAGCGTTAATTGCACCAAAATATAGCAGACGTGAATTTTATCAAAGTACCTAGGAAAAATGAGCATTTCGTCAAAGAATCACAGAAACGATGCTAATAAGAATCGAAAAACTTTGAGTTTCGTAAAGGAACCATCGAAAGGACGCGAATTTTGTCAATGGGCCGTGGAAAAAACGTGAATTTTGTTATGATCGCTACAAAAAGCGAATATTGTCAAATGACCGCAGAAAAAAATGAGTTTTTTTCCCAAAGGGCCTTTGAAGAAACGCGAATTTTATTAAAGCACAACAGACAAAAAATGTGAATTTCATCAAAGGGCTGCGGAAAAAACGTCATTTTTGCGATCAAAAGATCGACGATTTTTTTTTTTTCGATTTTTTGATGAAATTTCCCTTTTTTCGAGATTCCTTTTCCAAATTCCTGTTTTTAGGTGCGTTCGTAATTATGTAAATACGTAGCACCTATTGTTGTCGCTCAGTCCGTCCGTCTGTCTGTCTGTCCGTCTGTCTGTCTGTCTATCTATCTGTCTGTCTGTCCGTCCGCATATAACAACGCAAAAACTACCCAACCGAATCGTTTGAAATTTAAAATACATAATTATAACATAATTTTGTCGAGTCATTTCAAATTTTATGAAAATCGGATGGATAGATCAATTACAGGATCAATCAAAAGCATTCCGTTACATTACGGTCAAAGGGGAAAAAAGTTTCAAATGCATTTTAATCGTTTGAAATTTAAAACATATAATTATTACGTAATTTTGTCGAGTCATTTCAAATGTTATGAAAGTCGGATGCATAGATCATTTACAGGGACAATCAAAAGTATTCCATTACATTACGGTCAATGGGAAAAAAGTTTCAAATGCATTTTAATGATGTTACACTCATACGAACATAATAGAATCGGCATGAATCTATGAAATATATACTGAAATATGCATTCTGTACAATCTGTTAGGCAAAGAATTTTTATTATTAAATTGTAGGGCCACATAAAAGTATTCCACTTACATAATGCTATATGGGGAAACATTGTTTGGGGTGTGTTTTAATTATATTCAACTATTTCACATTTTATGAATAAGATATACGTTGCTGAGGTGTAATAAAAATTACTTCCTGCATATTTACAGAAACACAAAGATTTCGACTACGATACTGTATCCGAAGTACGCTCTACTATATCAGCACGATCTGAATATTTTTAAAACTTCCTTATCATACGAACGCACCTCATTTGCTACGTTCACGTGCAGTTTCCAACTTGTTTTGTTTGTTTTTTTCTGTGGTTCTTGAACGAAATTTCCATCTTTTCACGATCCTCTGACAAATTTCGCGTTTTTCTCGCAATTCTATAACGAAATTGGCGATTTTTTCCCCCTAATTTACAAAAATGATTTTTTTTTCTGATTATTTGTAAAAAATTGCGATACATTTTATATAAGAAGTCTTTTAGAGTTACAACCGACTTTTTTTTTAATTTTCGAAAATGACTGCCTTAATTTTTCTTAATTTGGAAAAAATCTGATAGAATCACAGAGATGATCCTAAGAAAAAAAAAATTAAATTCAAAGCAAATTTTCTGAAAGGTTACAGTGGAGGTGGGAGAAAAGAGAGGGCGTTTTCTCTCCCGTTACGAATTATGAGCTTTTTTGCGCTCCTTTTTAGAAATTAGCATTTTTTTGTTTAAACGTGACAAAATTGGCAGTTTTTCGCGATCTTTTGACGAAATTTGCCATTTTTTTGTTAATCTTTTAACAAAATTTGCCATTTTTTCGCGATTTTTTCACGAGATTTGTCTTTTTTTCGCGATTTTATAGCAAAATAGGCCGTTTTTTGCGATCTTTTAACAAAATTTTCCTTTTTTCGTGATCTTTTATCAATGTTTGCCGTTTTTTTCGCGATCTTTTAAAAAAATTTACATTTTTCTTTCTTTCATTTTTTTGACGAAATACAGTCGAGTCTCTATATAACGAAACTCCATACATCAAATTTCTCTATATAACGAATTTTCAGTAGGAACGGTCCTCTTTCCGCATGATTACATCAAAAACAGTCTCTATATAGCAAAATATCTATCTCCATATAACGAATTTTTTCATAAATTGGTCTTAATTTATTCAATTTTAAAAAGCTTCGAAATCATATGGAATCAATTTTCCATCACTTATTTTTGATTTATCGTCAGTGCTGAGTTTTTTTTATATTACTTCTCTCCTTGTTCTTTAAATCCAACGAATTCATCCCACCTCCCACACACCTTTCCACATCCTTCTGAAAACAGAGTCAATTGGATTGTTACACACGTGAGAGAGGAATCCATGAGAAGCACATAAGAGAGGCCTTCAAATGGAGGAAAATGTGAACTACAATTTTTCATTCCTTAATAAAATTTGAGCCTTTTTTTTTCTTTTTCGAGAGTGTAATAATTTTAAAATCAAAACAACAAAAAAAATTACAGATTTCTTCGTCTGAAATTAATGAAAGTCTTCCTTATTTGATTTTCATCAAGCTTTCAAATAAATGTCTGTTCTCTTTTTTGAAACAACTTAAATAATTAAGAAATAAAATGTTAATATTTACTTTTAAACATTTCAAATTCTTAATTTAAAAGATCAAAAGTAACATTTGTTCAAATTTCACACATTAAATACGATTTTTAACATCATTCTCTATATATCGAATTTCTCTATATAACGAATTTTTTACTGGAACGGTGGATTTCGTTATATAGAGACTCGACTGTATATTTTTTTCACACATTTTTGAACTGCTAGATTTTAGATTTAACTCCATAAAAGTGCCCTGAAGAATGTAAAAAGTGCCCTTTTCAGAACAGTAGAGCCCTGCCGCTTTTTAAACCTGGGAGAAACTCTGGTTTGCATATCGATTACTAAATAATTTTAATAATTTCTACAACTGAGTTTTATAGAAATAGTATTTTGTTAACTTTAGTTTAAATATCATTTGTTTAAGAGTTAGATTTACGAATAAAAGGTACATTTTTAACTGTGACTAATTTAGTAGATATATTATAAATCAATGAAACCGTTCTTACTTAAACATTTTCTTTCATCGAAATTCGATGGGTTCTACCTTGTATATGTAATGAAGATTAAAACTGATGTTTACAATACTAAAAATAAATGTAAAAGAATGTAAAAAGTGCACTTTTCAGAACAGTAACGCCCTGCCCCTTTTTAAACCTGGGGGGAACTCTGATTGAATTTTCAGAAATGTTCCTGTGTTTTCTTTCTCTAAATTCTAGATAAGGGCAATATGAACTCATTCTGCTATGCTCAACTCGCTATCTTTTGAATGTGCAGTAGATTATAAATAGAAGAGATTTTGCAATTAATATTCTGTTTAGGGGGGGGGGGCAATGTTAAAGTATGAAGATTTGGTGGGAGGGATTTGCGTCATTGGGTTTGGGGGGGATGGTCACCACTGCTTTAGATTTAGTTTTTGAAAAGAAAAAATTTGGGACATTAATGATAAGAGATCAGTAGAATTGCATAAAGCAACTGCAGAAATGATTGCCTGTGACAATCAACCTTTTTCTTTTGTTGAGGATGAAGGTTTTATTAATTTAAGTAAAAAATCTCAACCTCAATATAAAGTTCCCAGCAGGAAATATTTTAAACAGAATGTGCAAGATTGTAAAAGAAAAGTTTCATCTTTATTATTGGAAGCAGAAATTGTGTCGTTAACTTCAGATATCTGGACTAGTACTACAAGTAACCAAAGTTTTATGAGCTTTACAGGGCACTGGATATCTAATGATTTTGTATATCATCATGCTGCACTTGAAGTTAAACATTTTCCAGGAAGTCATACAGGTGAAGCCATTCGTGATATGTATAAATTAGTGATGAATGAATGGAATTTAAATGACAAAATGCATATTGTGCTGCGAGATGGAGGAGCTAATATTGTGAAAGGTTTATGTATTGTAAACTTGGAAACTGAGTCATGTTTTTTACATTCTTTGCATTTAACAATATCTGATGCTCTAACATCCCAAAGATCCGTAAGCGATTTAATTGCTGTAAGTAAAAAAATCATTACACATTTTAATCACTCTCCATTAGCCTGTTCAAGATTAACTGCTATACAAATTATTGAGTTGAAAATTCCTAAGAAGAAACTAGTTCAAAGTGTGGTTACACACTGGAATAGTACCTATTACATGCTAGGGAGATTACTGGAACAAAAAAATGCACTTTCTCTATATGCAACTAAATTTGGAGAAATAAATAATCTAACTGCAAACCAGTGGGTTATTTTAGAGAAATTACTGAATCTATTAAAACCATTTGAAGAAATAACAAAACAAATTTCCTCATCTAGGTCGTTAATTTCTGAAGTCATCTCAATACTTACTGCATTAAAGTTATATTTATCGAAATCTAGAGATTTTTTTGGTGTTGGCACCATTAAAGACACTCTTCTACAAAATTTGGAGAAGCATTTCGCATCAATTCAAGACAAGGAACACTATTCCATTGCTTCTGTTTTGGACCCCAGATTTAAAGTGTTCTTTTTCAACAAAGATGAAGAAAAAGATACAGAAATAAAATCCAAATTAACTGCTATAGTACAATCAAAGTCTAGTATGAAGCCCATAATAGATGAACAAAATATTTCCAAGGTAAATATTCCAGTTTCTTAAACTCCAAATTCTTTAAGGGAATGCTTTAACGAGATTGCAAAGGCAAACCAATTGCAGAATGAAACCTCTGTAGAAAATTTCCCAATAAAAATTAATAATTTCCTGTCTCAACCATTACTAGAAAGACAACAGTGTCCTTTGGAGTGGTAGGCGAAAAATTCAAAAGATTTTCCAAATCTTTCACAATTAGCCAAAAAATACCTTTCAGCACCAGGAACATGGGTGCAAGTTTTCCGTCCACAGGACGGAAATCCATCTGCTAAAAGTTCCCGAGGACGGAAGCGGGACGGAAAAATCTCCGACGATGAAAAATGATCGCGAAAATGACTCGTTTTTCGCCAAAAGATCGCGGGAAAAGACACTATTTTTCGTCAAAAGATTATAGATAAAAAGTGATTTTTGTCAAATGACCGCGGAATAAGGCGTTATTTCTGAGAGAAAACACGCAGAAAAGACGCTGTTTCATTCAAAATATCGCAAGAGAATGCCTTTTTCGTCCAAAAATTGCGGAATAAACGCGATTCCTGTAATACAGATCTCGAGAAAACGTTATTTCTGTCGAAGAATGGCGAAAATTATGCAGTCTCTGTCAAAAAATCGCGGAAAAGACGCGATTTTCCTCAAATGATCGTGGGAAAAACGCTTTCTGTCAGAATTGCGGAGAAAATGCGATTTTTGTCAAAAGATCGAGGAAAAGGCGTTTTTCGTCAGAAGACTGTGAAAAAAGATACGATTTTTTTTTTCAAAGGATTGCTGATAATACATGATTTTTGTCAAAAGATTCCAATAAAGCGCTATTTTTGTCAAAAGATATTAAAAAAGTTTTTTAAAAGAAGAGCAAAATAAACGCGATTCCTATCGAAAGATCGCGAAAATGACGCAGTCTCTTTCAAAGAATCGATTTCCGTCAAATAATAGCGGAAAAAAAGTTATTTTTGTCAGAATTGCGAAGAATACGCGATTTTTTGTAAAAGGAGCAAGGAAAAGACGCAAGTTTTGTCTAAAGATCATGGAAAAGACGCTAATTTTGTGAAAGGACCGCTAAAAAGTCGCGAATTTGTCAAAGAATCGTGAAAAAGATGCGATTTCCGTTAAATAATAGCTGAAAAAACGTTATTTTTGTCAGAATTACAGAGAAAACGCAATTTTTTGTCAAAGGAAGGAGAAAAAGACGTGAGTATCGTCTAAAGATCGTGGAAAAGACGCGAATTTTGTCAAAAGATTGTGAAAAAGTCGCGAAATTTTGTCGAAGGATCACGTAAAAGTTGCGAACTTTTGTCAAAGGATCGCGAAAAAGACGCGATTTTCTTCAAATGATAGCAGAAAAAACGTTATTTTTGTCAGAATTGCAGAGAAAACGTGATTTTTTGTCAAAGGAACGAGAAAAAGACGCGACTTTTGTTTAAAGATCGTGGAAAAGAAACAAATTTTGTCAAAGAATCGCGAAAAAGTCGCGAATTTTTGTCAAAGGATCGTGAAAAAAAGTCACGAATTTTTGTTAAAGAATTGAAAAAAAAGCGATTTTTTCAAAGGATCGCGATAGAGGCGCGATTTTTTCAAAGGATCGCGATAGAGGCGCGATTTTTGTCAAAAAATCGCTTAACAGACGCTATTTCTGATAAAAGATCATGGGAAAAAATGAATTTCGTCAAACGGTCGTGGAAAAAATCGTGAATCATCATGGTCACTCGAGGGGGGGGGGGGGATGATTCAAAATATTTTCAGTCCTGGCCAAATTTGAAACTTGCATCCATGACCAGGAAGTACCATATACAGTGAGCAGTTATTTTCAAAAGCAGGTAATATTTATGAAAAAAAAAAAGAAATAGACTATCACCTGAAAATGCTGAAGTATTATTATTCCTGCATCATAATCTACGTTTATTAAAAACATTTTAATTTTGTATTTAAAGCAAATATAAATTTAAACACTAGAATGATGTTCTTGAAAATATATGTAAAACATACTAAATAAAATAATTTAGTATTTACATTTCTTTCATTATTTAATAAGAAATAGTAACATATTTTAAAAAAACTTACCTTTGCAGCATATAGAGTAGGTGTGCCAGTAATGGTCACCCTATTAATTTTTCGTTTCATAATTGTTACATTCATTTGAAAATAATTTGTTTCATTAAATTCTGGTTCTACATACAATCATAGAACCATTATATAAATTACTTTTTGACAGGTATCCATTACTGGAATTTTGGGTGTTTTGATATATTTGTGTTATTTACAATTAAATTTTGATTATTATTGGAATGGTTAATTATTGTTGACAGATTTGATGTTGATAATAATGAAAAAACTGGAATGTAATAATTAAAATTAATTAAAAAACAATTTTTAAAGAAAATCTTCAAGGATGTCCATCATTGGCATATTTACCCCACAACTTAAATATCTATGTTATACATACATTTATATCCAATCTATCGTGTATAATTTATGTTCTTTATAGGTATAATTAGAAATATAATAGAAAGAAATATTTTTTATCTAACAAGGGATAAATATTAAACTTTCCATTATGTTTAAAAAATTAATTTGTTTGTACAGCTCTTTCAGGGAAATTTGTATTAGATTAATTTTAAATTTAAAAGTTTACATTAACTTATTACAGATATTTTTCATACTTAATAATACAGCATAATGATTTCTAAACTATCCTCTTATTTAAAAATGGATATATAAAATACATTTAGGATATGAAAGTTAAGGGGGGAAAAGGCATTAGTTAATTTCAAATAAAATTTTTAGTATACATGATGAATATAAATTGTGAAATAAAAAAGTTTTACTGTATAAATCTAAATATATACCGTATTTTCGGGCGTATGCGCCGCACACGCCGTAAGCGCCGCACCGCCGTATGCGCCGCACTTACGAAAATACATCAAAATGTTAAAAATTGCGCTATATTCAGTGTTTTTTCGCGTTTTTTTTAACACTTGTAATTTTAATCCAATTTTAAATTAAGTATATTATGTATATTTTTTACGATAAAGTAAAATTTGAATTCGTGCAGCCTTTTTTTCGCGATTTTTTAATATTTTTTTTTTATAGTTTGTAACGAGGTTTGGAGGGTTTTATCGCGATATTAGACAAAATTTGCAGGGTTTTATCGCGATATTTGACGAATTCACAGTTTTTTCGCGATACTTGAAAAAATTTGCGTTTTTTATGGGGATAAGCAAGGAATGAATCATGATGAATTGAATTGATCATGAATATTTGAATGAATCATGAATTTTAATACTTGAAGCAATACTTGAAGTATTTTCGTTTTAAAAAAAACCGCAAATTCTGTCGAAAAAGCGCAGAAAAAAGGAGAAATTTGTAAAAAAAAAAAAAAAAGCATAAAAAGAATGAAATCTATTAAAAAAATCTCGAAAAAACACACATTTCATCAAAGATTCGTGATCCATTCATTTCATCATGATTCACGCCGTTCTCATTCGCCTTTGAGAACGGTATGAATCATGATGAAATGAATGAATCATGAATCTTTGATGAAATGTTCGTTTTTTTTCGAGATTTTTATAGATTTCATGCTTTTTTCAAATTTCTCCTTTTTTTCTGCGTTTTTTTTGCCTGAATTTTCGTCTTTTCTCGTTTTTTTACTGTTTACTTATAGATCCGACATATTTGCGTTTTTTCTAACAATTTTTTTGACAATTCTTTTTGGCAATCCTTTGAGAAATTCACGATTTTTCCGCCATCTTCTGACATAATTTGTGTTTTTTAGAGATTTTTTGACATATTTCGCATTTTTGCTGCAATCTTTCGTCGAAAATGTCGCTAAAAAACCCGGGGCGGTGGACACGATATATTTTTTCCCTTGCAGCGATATTCATTACAGAGGTGATTCTGATCAGAATTTTTCTGTAAATTGTGAGAAGTTAATCACCAGAAAGAAAATGAGATGCATAAAAAATATCGCGAATTTCGACAAATGATAGCCTAATTTCTGTCAATCATTCGCAGAAAAAGCAAGAATTTTATCAAAGGATCGGGAGAAAAATCACCTCTGTAATGAATATCGCTGCAAGGGAAAAAAATACATCGTATCCGCCGCCCCGGCAGAAGCGCCGCAGTAAGCATAATTTTAACTTTTAAACTCGTATGCGCCGCGGCGCTTACGCCCGAAAATACGGTAAACATTTCTTACAGTATTATTCAGCCAAGGCCGAATAATAGACTTGATATTCGGTCAAAGCCGAATATTTGGCAGATAGGCCGAAAGGGCCGAATATTCGGCTTCGGCCTATTAATCGTTGCATCTCTACTCTAAACCTTCTTCTTCAGTTTGTGATGGAATAATAAAATCATCCATATAAACAACTACTGTGCCATCACATAATAACTTTCTAAACACTGTGTTTACATATCTTTGGAACTTGTTTCCTGATGTACATAAACCAAATGGACACTTCAAAAACTCATATTCCCCTTCGTGTGCCACGAATGCGGTGTATTTCCTGCTTTTCTCCTCAATTTCAACATGAAAAAAAACATTCTTTAGATCGAGAGTAGTAAATACTTTTGATCTCTCTAATTTACCTAAAACATCTTCAATTAAAGGTAATGGGTACCGATCTTTGATTATTTTCTTATTCAGTTTACCGTAATCTATGCATAGCCTATACGAGTTGTCTTTCTTCTTAACTAAAACTACTGGTGCAGCGTAATCTGAAAAAATGCGCCTTATAATTCCGTCTTTCAACCATTGCTGAACCTGATTTTCGATTATTTCTTGCTTTTTAAAAGGAAATCTTCGTGGCCGTTGACAAATAGGAATTTTATCAGATAAAATTATATTCATCCGTAATCCTGTATCTTTTGATTTATTTGGCTAGTATCATTTTACTAATTCATTTATTTGTTTTCTTATATTAAAATTTCTCATGTGATCTAAATCAATTTCATCATCTTCTATGACGCTTGCTAAATTAATTAAGAAATTATCTCCTGCATTATTATCATTCACAATTATAATATTTTCATCACGTGAATTATTTAACGTTGACGGTTTCTTGGTTCTTTTCATTATTATTTCTGGCAGCATGATTCAATTTTATATCAGAATTCTTCTGAACTTCAGTGTAACCTACTTCAATATTGTTGCATTTGCCAACGATCTTGATTCTGTTCTCATCTATCGCCAAATTTAATTTGCTAATCACATCATATCCCAATAAAATATATGAAAGAGATTCTAACGCATACAAATTTGCTTTGATTAGGAAACCATCAATATTAAATTTATATGAAAAGTATCCTTTAGGATAAACAACTACTTTTTCTATGCCTGGCAAAGATATATTATTTGAAAGTAAACTTGGCGATCCAATCTTCGTATAGTATTCATAACTGACCAGACTGATATCACTCCCAGTGTCAAAAAAGATCTGTGTCTTTTCGCCGTTAATATCAATATTTATCATGCGATCCGGCTTGGTGCTTTTTGTTTGTTTGATTACTGCAAAATTTATCTCCTTGTGATTGGATAATTGGGGGGTTTTGGCTCCCGTTAATATCAGTGTCTAACATGCGATCCAGTTTGGCACTGTTTGTTTCTTTGATTAATGCACAATTCACTTCTTTGTGATTGGATAGTTGCGGGTTTTGGCTCCGATTTTGACTGTCATAATTTATTTGACTATTATTCCCATTTTTACACTGGGTTATTACGTGGCCAAGACTGTTACATTTAAAACATCTAATTTGTGCCCTGTTCCTTTCATTTAAATTAGAAGATTCATTTCTATTAGCTGAATTATCTGTAAATTGTTGTTTTCTTAAAGTATCATAATGTTGAGATGGTAACCACGGTTTTGAATTGCCATTTTCGTGCATTTTTGACTTCCTATCTTCAATGTGGTGTGAGTTTCTATTTATGGTTTTAACATTACGCCTTGCTGTTTCATAATCATCTAGTTTACAAACTAATACATCAACATTTTTAATTTTGAGAAGATCATTGATAAAATGTTCCTTTATTTCTATCGGTAACCTTCTCTTGATTTGATCTACTAATATTAATTCTTTTAAATCTTCAAAATTGGATACATCAAGAACGGTAATCCATTCTTCTAAATAATTCCTTAACTCAAATGCTAGATCGCACCAAGTGGCTGAGTTTTCATTGTTATGCGACATTAATTTTTGCCTAAATTCTTCTGGCGTCAATTTGAATCTTTTGAGCAGCAAGTTTTTTACATAATCATAGTTATTAGTTAATGTTTCTGGTTCTCTAGTTATAACATTAGCAATTTCTAGCGGCATTAAACTTAGTAAATGCATTACCCAATTTTCTTTTATTACATTCATCCTAGAAATCTGTCTCTCGAATAAAGCTAAATAGATACTAATATCACCCTTCCCATCAAAGTGTGACATTAATTTAGACAAATCTGGTTGCTTACCTGAACCAGTTACAGCCGAACCGTCACTTGTATTTGTCATATTTCCTTGAAGTTCAATTTTTCGTAATTCATACTCCATCTCCATCTTCTTTTCCTCTAATCTTCTTTCTGCTTCTAACCATCTTTCATCTTTTTTTGCCTCTAGCCTTCTTTCTTCTTTTTCTGCCTCCAGCCTTAACTGCCTTTCTTCTTTTTCTGCCTCTAGTCTTCTTTTTCTGCTTCTAGTCTTCTTTCTTCTTTTTCTGCTTTTAGTCTTCTTTCTTCTTTTTCTGCTTCTAGTCTTTCTTTTTCTATTCTCTCCGCGGCAATGACTTCAAGTCGAACTTTTACAAAATTTTCTTCATAATCCTTCGATTCAGTCACCAATTTTATCAAATCAATGATTCTTGGACTCTGAGGCACAAGTATACCTAGGTCATCACACAATGTTAATAAATCAGCCTTTCTAGCTCTATTTAGAATGGACATTATTAATTTTTCTTTACACTTCAACAAAACAAAATATTGCACTATCTTGCAGGCTTGATAACGGATAACTTCTAATCATTACACATATGACAAACAGTTCTTTTTTTTATATATAATACATTTTAGTTTAAAAAAAAACACATTTTTCTTCATAGACATTTTTCTTCTTAGTACAAAATGGCATCTGTAGTAAAATTCAAATCAAAGTCATTCAAATCTCGGCAATGAGCCCCCCAAAACTTGTGGGATATTGAGTGATTAACTTATGATTTAAGCAAAACTAATATTCTTGAAAGTATAAAAAGGTTTAATAGCCGTAAAACATGTACGTCACATTCAAAGATAACAGTAGAAATGAATAATATTCAGTATAAATAAGCTTCCCTGAGCTTTGCATTAAAAATCCATCAAACTTGGCATCGCTGAAAATCTATAGAACACCTCGTTCTTTTTCACGCATCATCACATGAGTCTCATTTGGGATATCACGTTCATTAAATCATTGAGTTTATTATCTTTTATTGCTGAATACTTCATTCTTTAATCCCACACACATATATATACACTAATTAAAGTAGTGATGTATGTAATAAAGGATCGGTCAAATTTAGCAGCAAAATTATAGTAGAAATTAAATATATTTGAATATTTGAAAACTGGATGCAACAAGGGATTTACTGAGCAGTGCTTTTCTTTGTCAAAGGCAAATGATTTTTAATATAACTGAAAATTGCTTGTTTACAAATTTTTATAATGTTTGTAAATAGTATTTAGTGAATTTAAACTTAAACAATGAGAGATTTCGATTCTTATATTGTATTAAGCCTATATATTGCTTGTTGCTCAAGTTGTTTAATTTAATCACTAAAAAAAAATCAGGGTAGATAAGTTTTTGCCATAGGTGGAAAAAACCTGGTTAAAACTATCCTGGCAATAATAGTCTCCATTTAAATTCCCCCCCCCCCAAAAAAAAAATAATACTAGTTTAAAAAATCAATATTTTAAATTTGTTTTTGAACCTTTATGTAAAATAATTATATTCATACATTTTATAAAATATAATGAATCTATTCTTGGTGTGTAAGAGGGAGGGAGTAAAAATGTAATTTCTGAACAAGACATAACAGAGAATTTTTACTTTCTTCTATCTTTACAAGAAGAAAGTATTGGATTCATGAAAATTTTCGACTTCCGGTTTTCGACGGATTTATACGTTTTAGAAGGTCCTGAACACGTTTTGACTATTTTTAGAAAATGTCTGTCTGTGAGTCTGTCCGTCTGTCTGTCTGTCTGTCTGTCTGTGTGTCTGTCTGTATGTGACAAAAAATTTGTGGGCGCTCTATCTCAAGAACTAATGCTCGAAATTTAATAAAATTTTATATTCAGTTAGACCTTGATATGAATTAGTGCCTATTGATTTTTGGTGAAAATTGGCCTGCAGGTGGCGCTGCTATACTACGTTTTTCATGATTTTCAAGATTGCTATATCTCAAGAACTAATGCACAGAATTTCACCAAACTTCAAATTCTGTGACCCCTTGATATACATAGACGCTGATTACGTTTTGGTGTAAATTGGCCAGCAGGTGGCGCTGCTATGCCACGTTTTTCATGATTTTCATGATAGCTATATCTCAAGAACTAATGCACAGAATTACACCAAACTTCAGAATCCGCGATACCTTGAGATACATAGCCGCTGATAAGGTTTTGGTGTGAACTGCCTTATAGGTGGCGCTGCTATGCTACATTTTGCACGATTTTATTGATAGCTATATCTCAACAACCAACCCACAGTATTTCATCAAATTTCAGATTTCGTTACAAAATGACATATAACATAATTACACGATGATTACGTTTTGCTATAAATCCTTCAACTGATGGTGCTGCTGTGCTATATTTTACACGTTTTTTTTAAACTAGCTATATCTCTAGAACTAATGCACAGAATTTCATCAAACTTCAGATTATTTTGCACCATAACATAATTAGACGCTTTTTTACGTTTTGGCATATATTGTCCAAGATATGGTGTTGCTGTGCTACGTTTTGCAAATTTTTTGTTATAACTATATCGCAAGAACTAATGGACGAAATTTCATCAAATTTCAGATTCTGTTAGGTCTTGACATAAATAGATGCTTATTAGGTTTTAATATAAATTACCCAACATGAGGCACTACTAAGCTCATTTTCTCAGAATATTAATTAAATTTTGCGTTTTAGGTTTTTCGGATACCAGAATCTCATTAGGCTAGGTCAAATGTTCGAGGAAATTCGATAGTGGATAACTTTGGGTTCACCACGTTTTTTTTTTTAAATATTAAAATGTACTTATGAGATAGAAGAAAGTTTTGGGATTGACACATCCAACTAGTAATTTCTGAACAAGACATAACAGAGAATTTTTTCAATATAATTTTCCATCTAATTTCATTATATTTTTAATCTGCAGCATACTAGTTTCACCAGGTAAATAATTATAAATTAGTACCAAAGACTTACTAATAGAGAATTTTTTCAATATATAATTTTCCATTTAATTTAAATATATTTTTAATCTGTAACAGAATAGTTTCATCAGATAAATAATTCTAAATTAGTATCAGACTTAAATATTTACATATTTTTAAGGCTCATTACATAAAACAAAAGTAGCAAAGTTATATAAAACCTTTTGATAATTAAAAAATATATATTAATGTCTGACAAAATAATTTACTTAACCTCCTCAGTCCTGAGACAAATTTTACGTGGCATTACAAAAACCAGTTTAAAATTATTATAAAACATATCCAAACATACATTAGTTTGTATATTGATTCTTCTAACATGCACACATCTATTAAAAAAGTCTGTATGTAATTTTAACAATTCTAAAAGAAATTAAATTAATTTAAAGGGTGATTTTTAGTGTCGCCTCCAGGCGACATCAGGACTGAGGAGGTTAAGAGAAAAAAATTAGACATGAGATTTTTAATTTGTTTCTTAAATTTCTAAGTATTGGACTGAATTCTATATTCTATCTATCTTATAAAGATTTAAAATATGTAAAATTATTTAATTATGAAATTAAATAAAAATATTAGATGATATTCTATTAAATTTAATTATTTATATCATTATTATCTTTATTAGCTTATAAATTTTATTACACATTAGAGACAAAATAGAATTTGCCAGTTTTTTCCATTTTCCCCCTGTTTTTTTCCAGTTTTTGCCACTGTCCTGCCAAAAATACCTTTTTGTTGTCAAAAATGCCAACCCTGATTTACACATTCTAATAATTAACTGTTATTTAATTATTAGCTATAATTTATTTAAGACTTACTCATCCATAAATCTATTGAAATTTACTCTTCCACAGATTATCATCTATACAAGGCCTTATGTCTAATTCTTTGCGTAGCCTTGTAAATTGTTTTATTTATATTGTGCAAAGTATCTTAGTGTTGTACTAACTGCAGTTCAGCATAAAAATGCATATTAAAAAAAAAAAAAAAACAATCTTTAGGTAATCCTATTTAGACTCAGTATCTCTACAAATTCTTTTGTATAATCCTGTATATGATTTTAAACATTTTTACATATAACTTAATATGCAAAATTTTAGTTTAAATCTCATATCAAAACTGAAAATGAACTCCCAGCAATCATTCCTTATGTACAGTACTAAGCATACTGTATCGCATTTGAAATCTTTTGTGTGCCCTTGTAAATACTATATATATATATTTTTTGTATACAGGGCCTGATTACCGCACAGGCCAACTAGGCTGTGGCCTTGGGCCACTGCTGCTGGGGGCCCCAAATTGAGTAAAATGATTTAGAAAAAAAGTCTTAAAATTGCAGTTTCTGCAGTTATTTTCTCAAAAATCAAAATATGTTTTGATTTACATTGTAACCATATCGTAATATGTAATAATATCCTCATTTCCTATGCCTCTGCCCCCCAGAAAAAAAAAACTACTTTGTGGCAATGGGCCCCACACAACCTTAATCGAGCTCTGGTTGTATAGGAAGTAACTTATAGTAGCTCTCAGCAACGTATATCAATTTAATAAATTGTTAAATAATTCAATATCAAGCAGGATGGTCATTCTGCCAAGTCAAGCTAGAAAAAAAAGTAATATGCCTGTCAAACAAACAAACGCCAAAAACATAATGACAGCTTAACTGCTTAATATACTCAAGACAACTTCTCCATGTTAAATCGACCAAACATGGCATTTTAAAATTTTAGATGTTTAAGAAATCAAGTATCACAGAGAAATAAAACAAAAACTAAAAGAATCTAATGCAGAAAAGATTGATATCAAACTCATCTTTATAAAAGAATTATAAACAGAGATACAGGATTTTTTAAAAACCGTCGAGATATTGAAGTGATCACTTTTTTCTTCGTCAAACATCTTTTTTGCAATCAAGATAAAGACTTAAATAAGGGACAGAAAAACGTATAAGGTGCATTTTCAGACCTGCAATTATCTAATCTACGTGCTTTTGTAAAATTCAGTTTAAAAAAAATGAAATTTCTATCCTTAAAAAGCAAAAAACTTATTTAATTAATAAATTATGCCAAACAGCAATAAACCCACCAATGATCGTGCACTATCTATATTACAATAGCGCAAATCAGTTTAGGTTAATCTATAGGGTTACTTCAAGTTTAACATGCCTCAAGATTAATTTTTCGAATAAAAGAGTGTAAAAGTTAATTTTTAGAAAGATCTTTAAAATAAAACTAATTTTTGAAAGAAGAGATATCTTGCAAAAAATAGTCATTTAATGTTATTGACATTTAAAATTTCATTCCTAATGTAAACAAAATTCTTGAAAAATAATTGAGTTAAGTTTGATTTTTATATAAAAGAGGACCAAGGTAAATGATATTATCTTTGTGCGTGAGCAAAGAATCAACATAGATAACAACTTTGACGTCAATGTATGATGAAATACAATTTTACCATGAAATGTTTATTTTGGTACTACTTGGTTAACCTGTCGATCAAAAAACTATCGCCAAACTATAAGATTAAATGCCAAATATGGGTGATCGTGAATGTCAAATTCAATTATATTAAATATGATACATATGTTTAAAATGTCATCAAGTGATTTTTATTTCAACTTTTTATTTGTATTTTTATTAATATTCTACTAATTATTTGTTTTTTCATTATTTGAAATAAAAATTATGTCAATATGTATAATTTGGCTATTAGTTTGGTGATTTGTAAAATTTGGCAAAATTAATCGATGGGATTACCAAGTAGTACCTTTATTTTACAGTCCCTGGCCAAATTATTAGACGCACTCCTTTTTCCTTGTGTCGAATCATATTACTAGCTCCAGTGAACAACTGCAGCTAATTATGTACATCATTTGTAGAATTATAATAAATAAAAAATATGCCTATGATTTTAAAACTCTTTCTTTTTACAAATTAAATAATAAATGGCTGAAATTGATAAATTTATAACTTGAGGCTAAAAAAAAAGTCTATTTTTTTGGAGCCTCTTTTGGCGGCTGTCAGTGCCTCTATTCTTCGCAGCATGCTGTTAATTCAAAATTGAAGAGTTTCTTGTATGCGTGGGTGACAATTCCAGATATGGATAAGATTTTCTATGAGCTGGGTTTTGTTTGTTATGACTTCTTAGTCAATTCTCCAGACCAATATAAAGAGGTTTTCAAAATCGGTTTATTCTAAAGCTAAAATGATGGTTTCAAAATGAAGAACCATTTGTATTTTTGCAAGGTAAAGCTTTTTGTTACATAGCACGATCCGGCAAGGTCTACTTTCAATAAAAAAATATCCCTGTGTTGAACTGCTCCCGGTAATTCATCAGACATGAATACCATTCAAAATGTTTGGGAGCTAATGAAGAAAAAACGAGCTCATAACGAGCAAAACACAGCTCATAGAAAAACTTATCCTTGTCTGGAAACATCACTCACACATGCAAAAAACATTTCAATTCTGTACTAACAGCATGCCATGAAGAATAGAGGCACTGATTGCCGGCCAAAGGAGACTCCAAAAAATATGGAATTTTTTTTTTTTTTTCATGTTTTAAGTTTTACAATTTTAGCAATTGTTAATTTAATTTACAAAAATAAATAATTTTAAAGTCATTGGCATGCTTTTAATTTATTATAATCCTACAGATGATGTATATAATCAACTGTAACAATTGGCATAGTAATATCTCTATGAAACTTGTAATATGATTTGACACAAGAAAATATGAGTGTGTCTAATAATTTGGCCAGGGACTGTATATAGGGTAATCTCTGGAATTGCCGAACCAATTTTAAAATTAAAGGTGACAAAATGATTGTGACACTCTGATCAAACACATGCTTTGTCTCATGCTGGTACTACTATTTTGGAGCATATGCACAAGAAAAAAATATCTAAAACTGCAATTAGTGTGATAAAATGGTTGTTAATTTTAAAACGTAAATGTTGAGACAGAAGAGTTAAAAAAAAAAAAAATTGAAATTTACAAAGAAACCCCAGGAATGAAAAAATTCTAATTTGCTATTATTGTGATAGATTGGGAATAAAAACTTATAGTTGGACATGGTGGTCACTTTTAAAATAAAAATACATCCTAAAGAACCGTCTCAATAAAATAAAATAATATAAAAAATAAAAATAAAAACACGAAACGCTCTGAGAAAATTCTGAAAAAATTCAAACGTACTATTTGAATAAAATCGCAAGAGCATGAACTTAAAATTTGAAAGGCTTGTTACTTTTAATCAAACAGGGGAAGTCGATCTCCCAAGTCAAGCTATAAAAAAATGTAAGCTTGAGAAACAAAAGAGGCCAATAAAAATACCAATTGCTTACTGCTTATTATAATAGATGACAAAAATGGAATGCTATAAATACCACAAATCGGAGACGAAATGACCACTTCATTTTTAAATCTGTCAGTCATCTATTTTTCCTTCAGGTTATTTTCTCTAATAAAACTACATAAAAATTATACCTTTAGAAAAATTTTTAATGCAAAAAAAATGGGGGAGAAGAAGTATCTTTTAAATTGTATTTCTTAACCCCTTGGTGAACAGAGAAAGTGCCTCATAAAATGCTCAGGAACCTTGATTATTCTCACCGGTAAATTTTTATTGTAAGTTTTGTTAGTCCAAGCATTTTCCCAATTCAACTAGGCAAAAATTTCTGCTTTGAAAAACCTGTGATGATTAAAAATTCTGCAAAATATGCTCGTTCCGAAGAGGTTAAGAGTTATCAGCATTTGAAATTTCGTTTCTAGTGTAAACAAAACTTTTGAAAAAGAATTGAGTTTAATGTGTTATATGTGTGGTATAGGACAGGTATTTTGCTGGCAGGCAGACAAGCAAATCAGAAAATATCTTTGGCTTAATTTTTCTAGGAATAAATGAAATCCAGTTTTAGCATATGGCTTTTTTTTTACGTTTGTTTGCTTTTAGAGGACTAATCTACAGATTTTCTGGACCGATTTTAAAAGTAATGGAGGCAAAATATTTAAACATTTTTAGCTTAAATTTTGAGCTCAAATTTTCAATCGTTCGGAGGGGCTAAGAAGCACAAACTGAACTGTGTTCAGGAGTTGAAATTTAACTCTCCTTCCCCCTCGAACACAGTTCAATTTTGCACTACTTAATTACTGCCAAAGATTAAGATTTTAAGTTTAAAATATAAGTTTAATTCTAAGCATTTGAAAGCATTAAATGAGATTTAAAAAATAACGGTTAAAAATAGTGGTACGTTATTCCAAAGTTTAAGGCATCCTCCATTTTTTGAAATTTATTTTGAAGAAAATACTGATTTTAAAGAGTAGTGTTAGCAAAAACTACAAACGAATCGACCAATTTTTCAGTTTTTTAAAATCATTTATAATTTGAACCTCCTCCCAACCCCACCCTTTTCTGAACACAGTTCAGTTTGCGTTACTTAACCAATCTCAACTATTCAGATTTTGACTTCAAAATTTAAGTTCAAGTCTAAGCTTCCGAAAACATTTAATGAGATGCAAAAAGAAACAGCAAAAAATAGTAACAACTATTTTTTGCCATTACTTTTTGCATATCATTAAATGTTGTCGAAAGCTTAGACTTGAACTTAAATTTTAAATTCTCCAAAGTCTAAAGCGGCTTCTATCGGCATTTTCTGAAATTTATCTTTATAATTTATTTTCAACAAAATACTGACATAAAGAATAGTTTTAGAGAAAACCACAAATCAATTGAAAAAATTTTCCGTTTTTTATGTTTATTTGAAATATTGGACCCTAAACTTTAATGGTGGCTATCCCCTTTGAAAAAAGGTTTGAGACCCTTGGTTTCCTATTCAATATTGTTTGTCTTGATGTGTATTATCACCCTTTTTTTTGTAAAAGCAATTTAGAATTGACCTGTATATATTTTTCTATGGCAACACCACTGTCCCTGTACGATCAATAAACGTTCTAAAATGGAATAAATGAAATAAATGGAAATGCTTTTGCAGTTAAATATGTTTCATATAATTTTATATAAAGAAAGAAAAGAAATACCTATAAAAATGAACAATGAAAACTACAATTTTTTATAAATATTTAGCTTCAGCTGTTTCTCTATTCCATCTAAATTAGATCAAGAAGAGTGTTTTGTGTGGAAAGAATAAAAATTTTTTATCAATAGACAGAATAAATAAGTTTTATATAAAGTTTTCATCAATGGTACTTTAAAGAAACGCCGGGCCATAAAAAGGTTAATAATAATAATGAATAAATAAAACCAATATGAATTTTTTTAAACTATTAAGAGAAATTTTCTTTAAAAAATAAATGTGCAAGTACAATCAAAGTTCTATAATCCGCACACCCATAATCCACTGTTTTCTCATTTTTTGAAGATTTTTTTTTTAAAATCATTTTTGGATCACCAATTTGTAAATTTTTTAAGTGTTTATTTCATTGTTTACATTCGTAAAATAACGGGAATTATAGAAAACAGTGGATTATGGGTGTGCGGATTATAGATCTTTGACTGTACAAATTTAATTATGAAATAATGCCTATTTAAGTGTAGAAGATATCAAGTATCAACATTGCTTACTTTTCTTTAAAAAAGAGGCAAGACAAATTTATTGAAAAATACTTTTTTTTTAAGAATACTTTGGTTGAATGAAGTGTTCTTTTTGTTTAATGAACGGATACTTTCAGGAATCACATTTAGAATGATTTGGACTATCAAAAATGGATTGTGAACAGAACCATGTGGGGGTGGGAGGTGGGGCAGTCTCCTCGGGTGAAGAAATTTAGGGGGCACCAAATTTATATTACAAACATCATTTTGGGGCTGTCACAACAAAAAGTTGAGGGGGGGGGGGTGGCAGTCAAATTCAAATTATTTATTAAGGTGCAATTTTCTCTTCACCTTTCTAAGGTGCAATTTTCTCTTTGCAGAAAATCTGCTTTTGGAGTAATAAAAACACAATTTTGAAATAAGAAAATTAGTTTTTAGAACAGAAAACTTCACTTTTGACATGAAATTTTTTTTTTTTTTTTTTTTTGTACCACTTTGACAAAATTTGCGTTTTTTTTTCAATCTTTTGACGAAATTTGCCGTTTTTTGCGAATTTTTTGACAGAATTTCCCGTTTTATTGCGATTTTTGGACGAATTTGCCGTTTTTTCGCAAATCTTTTGACAAAATCTGCCGTTTTAACACGATTTTTTGACGAAAATTGCCGTTTTTTGTTATCTTTTTTCGCGATTCGTTTGACAAAATTTTCTTTTTTATCGCGATTTTTGGACGAAATTTGTCTTTTTTTTTCACGATTTTTTGAGGAAATTTGCCGCTTTTTCAGGATTTGTGTCAAAATTCGTCGTTTTTTCGCGAATCTTGCCTGAAATTAGTCGTTATTTCGCGATTTTTTAACAAAGTTTGCTTTTTTTTTTTTCGCGATTCTTTGATGAAATTACGTGTCCCGTCGCCGATTTTTTGCGTAATATATGGGCTATAGCGTGTCCGCATCATCACTGAAAGGCTGCGTTTTTGAATGACTGACAAGAGGTTGCGCTAGTTTTTAAATAAGGGGCAAGAGGGATGCTATTATTTAAACTAAAGCAGCCGAAAATGTTTTTGATATGCAAATATCGAAAACGAAAAATCGATTAAGTTCGATTAAAAAGAGCCGCCGTCTAGTGGCGGAAAAATCGCTGATCGATTAAATTAATCGTATCGATTGACGTTATGTGAAAATTAATACATGAGTAAACACGGCAAAAGCAACAAAGTTTATTTTAAATAAATAAGTCACCCAAAGTTATTTAACAAGCGGAATTACTTTAGAAAAGGTAAATAACTATCATATTTAAGTAATTTAATAAAAATAAAGCCGGATGAGCCTGAGAATGCCAAGCAGTAAAACTGTCATTTAGAGTTTTTCTCATTGACAAAGACTGCATAAGTGATGGTTGAAAACGTTCTGAACTTTTTAAAAGTATTTTTAAGTTTTTATATGTTTTATTATGCACCCTTTTAAGTAATTTATATACAGTTACATGTATTTTTATGTTTTAAATTAGTAAACAAGGTGAATTCTGCACTGTTTTTGTTCTCAACTCCAATTCCTCTCAATGGCTCATAAAGACATGTATCCATTTATGTCTTATTCTTTGTATGTTTCAAAAATGCATGAAAAATAAGCTTGAACATGTCACATTACAATGTAAAAAAATACATATTTTGAAGAAGTCTATAAGCTCAGATTGGCTTATTTATTGGGATAATGGGTGGAAATCACTACTTTTTACAACAAATCAGACTTGCCAAGTCTCTTGATTTCGGCAGGAGATTACTGATTTTCACATGTTCTGAATTTTGACATATTTATCCTGATTTTTTACATATTTTCAAATAAGTGATTATTTTACAATCAAATTTATTGTGATTTAGTGATGAAAATTTCAGTAGGCTCTAGTATAGATATAGTTGTTCTTTACTGTGATGGATCCCCTACCCAGAAATGTTTTATGTCTGGAGTGCATTCATATTCCTTGAATCTTTAAGATTTTTTTATAGTGAAGATGTTGTGGATAATTAATCATTTGTTTTGGTAAAGACAATTGATCTTCAGTGTAATTTCATATATGTTTATGGGGAGTACACCCCCACTCTGTAATATGTATTTAATTTAAAAATATTAAATCCTAAACATCACATGCTTAAATTCATTCTACTTTTAAGGTGTATATATTTTTCTCATTTGAGTAGCTGTGATGCATTTTGTTATCTTCAATAATAAACAAGTCCTGTTTAAAATTAAGCTTGCATTAAATATGTTTGCATTTAAAAATATATAAAATTTCATCAACAAAAATATCTCCTGATTTCTGGGTTGAACCCTCCTGATTTTTGGGTGTGAGAGTTTGGCAAGTCTGAACTTTTTATATTTTGCCTTCTAGAAAAATGTAAAATCTGTATATATATATAAAAAATTCCATTTAATATTTATCTTCATTCAACCCCCCCCCCCCCCCCTCCTTCCATCTTCATGTACATAATTCTAATAAGTTTTCTTAGAACAATTAGTTTATCTTCTAAAATTATTGTATGAGCTCAGTGAAAGAATCAAGACAATCCACGATGTATTACTCTAACTGTGGTGATCCTTTCTCAGCCAGTTTATAAAAAAAAATCGGTACTTACCTATTAACACCACCACAGCAAAAGTTGTTCTAATGCACCAATACAGAGCAATCTTATTGTATGCACACAGCTATCTTTGGGGTTCCTAGTTGCCTTGTTGTTTGCTGATTTTTGACAGCATTTTTTTGTGCTTTTTTAGTGTTTTTTTCCTCATTTTAAAGCCATTTTTTGTGCGTGTGTGATCAACAAAATTGCTCTTGTTGTTACACACTCACTGCAACTTCTGCTGTGGTGG
Organism: Maratus speculifer; assembly: GCA_964019185.1. Taxonomy (NCBI): domain Eukaryota; kingdom Metazoa; phylum Arthropoda; class Arachnida; order Araneae; family Salticidae; genus Maratus; species Maratus speculifer. The sequence continues at coordinate 429,641,622 of OZ025294.1, read as the reverse complement.
CGTTAATATGTAAGTAAGTACCAAAAATTTTTTTATGCTTTCTCAAAATCTGTGATTAAATTGAAAAAAGACAACAGTATGTATATATTTGTGGAGAAGAGGGAAGAAAGTTTTTACTAGCTTCCTTACCTGGTATCCTTTTAAAATTTGTTGGACTCTGTGTATTTACATGACTTTGTGAATGGGTCACTCGGTTGTCAATACAGTAGAAGCCTGAAATAACACAGTCCAATGTACCATGAATTTGGATATAATACGGGGGGAAATATGTCTCCCGAAAAAAAATTAACAATCTTACAATAAATTTTGCATTTAAAATTTCAGTGAAATACAGTGAGGGACTTTGCAATCTGCGGTTAGTACTATGCATTTCAATATCTCTATGTTGCTGATTTAAATGACTGGATATAGAAATTGATAACAGCGACCAAATTCAGAGGTCATAACAGATCAAGATATCACTCATATTGTAATGCATAAAAATTGCAGTGAGCAACATGATAATGATGAAACTGAAAAGAATGTGGTAATGAAAAACAATGTTCCACATATTAGTAAAGTCATTTCATACTTAACAATGGATGGAGAGGCAAGACGATTCAGACTGTGTTCATGTGTTCCATCTTGCTAGTGTCTAATAATATGCCAAAAAAAAAAAAAAAATGAAATGCCTCAGTTCTTGAAACAACACTTATGAATTTTTTTAAGATAGTGTAAGATTAAGTCTGTGCTTCATGAATTATAAAGTCTATTTCATTTCAATAAGTAGTTAAATGTTTTCATAATTTTATACCATTTTTTTTGACACCATTCTGATATACTGGGGTTAAGTTATAACGCAGATGTGAGACATGTCTCCCAACAACTGCGTTATATCTGGCTTCTATTGTATTTATTGCAAAACTAAAACGCAGTTATTAACAAATTCCTTTAAAAGTCCTGTTTGTGTGCATGAAAATGAGTAAATTTTAAAATAAGAGATCAAAGTGTTTGTTTTGTTTCAGAGATGTGAAGCCAGACTATTTATTACTAGACAAGTACGGCCATCTCAAGTTGGCAGATTTCGGTACCTCTCTAAGGATGGGTCCGGTAAGTTTTATGCCACTTTACGTTATTTTTTTTTTTTAATACGATGCAAAAACTTATTGCGAGTCTTAAAATATACCTTACGATCCAAAAGTGTTTGATTTCAGTGGTAAAAATAACTTTATTGGCGTTATAAATCAGGAGTTTGAGGCAAATCATTTAAATGAATGACAATTAAAGCGGGATCAAGTGAACGTTCCAAAAACTTTTACTGATGCAACGTGTTCTCTTCAAGTTGAATCGTGGAAGTGTGCGATGGAAGAGGAAATTCAAATTATTAAAGAACAAAAAGTTTGGACTTTAGTAGAAAAACCTCAGAATGCTAGGATCTTGGGAAGCAGATGGGTTTATACTATTAAATGGAATAAAGAGAATGAAATAATTAGATATAAAGCGCGTCTTGTTGCACAAGGCTTCCAACAGGAAAAAGGCATTCAATATGATCAGGTTTTCAGTCTTGTGGTTAATTTCACTATAATACATTTGTTTTTCTCGATTTTTGTTTGTGGATTAAAATGGCATCATATCCAAATGGACGTTCGCTGTGAGTATTTATATGCCCCTTTATCGGAAGTTATTTACATGAGACAATCAGTTGGCTTCATAGAATCAGATAAGCCAGATCACGTTTGTTTGTTAAAGAAAGCTCTGAATGGACTCCATCAGAGCAGGCTTGAGTGGTTTTACGAATTACATTCCGTCTTATAAAGTTTAAATTTTAAAAAGTTTGAGTGGACCAACTGCGTTTATTCTCTTAACTCCGAAATTGTCCTATTTTTCTATGTCGATGACATAATTTTGTTAGGAAAAGATACAGATAAAATTTTCAAAGTTATAGATGTATTAAAACAAAAATTTGATATTAAAGTTTTGGGGGAGACAGTTAAATTACTTGGAGTTAATTTTGAACAAATTGAAAATGGTTTTTATATTCATCAGACGGATTACATTGAAAATATTTATGGGCAGTTTAAAAGTTATTATCCACCAATTGTTTCTTTACCTATTTCAAAAGGGGTAGTATTTTCTAAAAGGGATTTCCCACAAACTAATGAAGAAATTGCTGAAATGGAAAAAATTCCATATCGTAACTTAATTTGATGTTTGTCATTTTTAGCTAGTAGAACACTTCCAGGTATTAGTTACGTAGTTAATCTCCTTTCACAATTTCAAAGCAATCCCGGTAAAATACATTGGTTAGCCTTATTAAAAATCCTTGGCTATGTATATCATACAAGATATGAAAAATTATCTTTCTTGTCATGGTAATTTTTCAATAAACTGTTTTAGTGACGCCGAGTATGCATCTAACCGAGACGATCGAGTATCGATTGGAGGGTTTATTTTATTTTTAAATGATGCTGTTATATCTTGGCGAACTTCTAAACAGCGTTGTGTTGCCCTTTCAACTATGGAAGCGGAGTACGTTTCCTTGACTGATGCTGCTAAGGAACTTATTTGGATAATTAACATAATAAAAGAAGATAAAGAACTAAAAATTTCACCCCCCACATTTTTCAGAGTACTTGTACTGTGATAACAGAGCTGCTATAGATTTTTCTAAATCTCTTATAGAAAACAGTAAAACTAAACATATACATGTAAGATACCTTTTTTTAAAAAATTTAGTTTATGAAAAATTGTTTAAATTAATTTCTAGTAAAGAAAATTTAGCTGATTATTTCACAAAACCTCCAACTAAAATTACACTAGAAAAATTTAGAAAGAAAATTTTTGAAAATAAATATTAGCTTATAATGATTGACTTTTTAGCTCACAGGCTATCATAGCCTGAGAGCTTATGTGCCCGTCCGTTCTGTATGTATGTTCGTATGTACGTAACGCGATAACTCATGATAAAAATATCCGATCCATTTGAAATTTTGTATGTAGGTATATCCTGACAAGGCGCTTCCCTGATTAGTTTTTGGAGTTCATTCGATATGTATAAGAGGGGGAACAGGGGGCTCATGCCCCCCGTTAGTTGATATAGATGGGATTTTCATGCAGAATTAAGTTTTCAAAATTTAGATTAGGATCATTCTGATGAGGCGATTCTGTGACTGTTATTAGGTGTTCATTGAATAAGTATAAATAGGGGGAACAGGGGTTCTAATGCCCCCCCCCCCCCCCCCCCCCCCCCGTTAGTTGATATAAATGGGATTTTCATGCAGAATTAAGTTTTTGTTCAAAATTTAGATTAGGATCATTCTGATGAGGCGATTCCGTGACTGTTATTAGGTGTTCATTGAATAAGTATAAATAGGGGGAACAGGGGTTCTAATGCCCCCCCCTGTCCTGCAAACTGTCCTGCACTGTCCTGGCAAAAATACCTTTTTGCCAGGAAAATGCCAACCCTGGTTCCTCCAAAGAAATTTTTTTCTCTCCATTTAACATTTAGAAGGTATTCTGTTCCTGTGGAAAAAATAAAAGTTATAATCCAAAAATTTGATTATAAAATATATTGTGAATTTCAACAAATGGTTGCTGAAAAAACAATTTCATCAAAAAATCGCTGAAAAAAAAGAGAATTTAATCAAAGGATTGGGGGTGGGGGGGGGGGAGATAAATTTGTCAAAGGATTGTGAAAAATAATGCAAATTTTGTCAAAGAACCTTGAAAAAAAAAAAAAAAAACCCGACAAGTTTCATCAAAAGATCACAAAAAATTGCGGCCTTCTTTTAAAAATCTCTAAAACCACAGATTTCCTTAAAAAACTGCGAAAAAAAATGGTGAAGTTACAAGACAAATGACAAGTTACTGAAAACTACCTCGAATTTCACCGAAAGATTTAAAAAATGGCAGTTTTCGTCAAAAGATAGGGAAAAAAAAGCAGATTTTGTCAAAGAATCACAAACGGCAGATTTTGTCCCCCCCCCCCCAAAAAAAAAGAAATTTTGTCTGAAAATCGCAAAAAAAAAAAAAAAAAAAAAAAGCAGCAAATTTTATAAAAATATCAAAGAAAATAAAAGGCAAATTTCGGAAGGGAAAAAAAAAAATTGTTATTGGGAGTAGATTTTTTTTTGTTACAAAAACTGATTTTGATATATAAAATTCTTAGTTTGTTGCTCTAAAAATTGATTTACCAAAATCCATTTTTGACTGCTCCAAATCGTTCTGAGTAAATGTGTTTCCTGTCTGCACTTTTACATGTGGGTCTTTGACAGAGTCCTGTATAAATACTAATCATTTAACATAAAAAAAGGCATTACTTTCAACTATTTTCAAATAGTAATTTCAGCAAATTGCTTAAATTCTTGCAAAGTCTGAACCACCCCCTTGACTAATGTGTCAAAGGAGTAATGATGCAACAAAAATTGATTTGACTGAATATTTAGCCGCCTAATATTAATTCATAAATTTTTATTTAAATTAAAATACTATATATTGATATTGTAATACAGTTCTTATTAAAAACACTCATCTTTAAAGATAATTAAAAGCAAGATTTAAATTAGTTTTAAGCATCTCATTAAAACCAAATAAAATTGTCTGACCTTTAAATTATAAAATATTGTATTGTAAAGTACCAAAAGTAAGCACTCTCAAAATATATTTTGCGAGTTATATAAATCCCGGTAAATTTATAAATTCCAAATATATCCCCTCATCTTTTTAATTTGATCTATATTTTCCCCAAAATTTCCAATTATAAGCATCCCTTAAAATTATTAGAATTTCCTGCTTGCTTAAGGGGAGGGGGAAGGCTTACTTTCCATACTTTACAAAAAGTTTATAATGTTTATTACAATATACTTCAGTTTTAAAGATGTGCTTAGTGATAAGATAGTTTGAGTAGCTTTTATTTTTATATTAGAATATTTTGTTCATGAAACTACTAAAGGTTATAATAATTTAAGTTTTAAATCTAATAATAAAACCAGAATACAAATATGGGACTATGTATTTTTATTACATTATTATATATGATCAATTAAGTAATGCTTTTTCATTCAGCTACTATTTTGAAATTGTCTTTTATAATTTTCATTCCCTTTGATAATATTTTATTTCTAATTTTTATGCAGTATCAAATACATTTCCTATTATAAATATATTCCCTTATCTTCTTTTTAGTTTCATGAAGTTTTATCTTTAATTAAATCAAAACTAACTTTCATCTTAAAAACAACCCCCTTTTAATTTTTTTTTCCTTGCCAAACCATTTCACACTTATATATATATATATATATATATATATATATATATATATATATATATATATATATATATATATTTAACAACAATGAAACATCACATTCTACTCTAAATTGCAATACAAGTAACAAAAGCAATTTCAACAGCCAGTGAGATTCTTTTCCTGAAATAGTACAATAATTTTTTATGTAACTTTGTTGTATTTTTATCACTATTCCAGAAATTGAATAAATATATTTAGCATAAAATCCCAAAAATCAACCCCCTCCTCACTTTTAAACAATTTTTTTAAACTCACTAGAGAGACTCATCCTCTAATTAGAGGGTGAGTCTTATAAGGGGAGCCGCGGTAGCATTGGCTATTCACGATCATAGAGGGCGCAATATTTTGTGTTTTGAAATTATATTTATATCCAGTGTCATTTAGTTTTCTACTTGTATTAATATTAATTTTATACATATTAATTTTAATATTTGATCAAAATTTATTATATTTATATGCCGCGGTGGCAATGGCTATTCACGATCATAGGGGGGCGCAGTGTTTTGTTATGGGTTTTTTAATTATATTTATATCCAGTATCATTTAGTTTTCTACTGATTTTATGTGTTATGAATACGGTTCTTATGAATGAACCGAAACATGTCAACTTTTTAATTTTTTATTTGTGACACCTGTTCTAAGTAAATAAATATGAAATGTTTTTTACACGCCATTTCCATCGAAAGATCTCAAAAAACATGGTATTTGCGACAAAAGATTGTGAAAAACACATTAATTCCATCAAAGGATCACTAAAAAAAGTGTTTTCTCTAAAAAGCTTACAAAAAAAAAAAAAAAAAAAAAAGTGATTCTTGTCAAAGGAACACAAAAAAGAAGCGATTTCCATCAAATGATTGCAAAAACCTCACAATTTTCATCTAATGATTGCAGAGAAATGCATTTTTGTCAAAAGATTGCAAAACTGACATGATTTCAGCCAAATGACCACAAAACAGATGCGATTTCAGTCAAAAGGTCACGAAACAGATGCAATTTCAGTCAAAAGGTCGCGAAACAGGCAATTTCAGCCTAAAGATTGCGAAACAAATTGTGATTTCTGTCAAAAGATCGTGAAACAGGCACAATTTCTGTCAAAAGATCACGAATAAGGTGCAATTTCCATCAAATGAGCGCAGAAAACCCACGATTTCCATCAAATGATTGCAGAAAAGACACGATTTCTGTTAAAGGTTTGCAAATTTTGTCAAAAGATCGTATAAAATAAGTGGATTTCGATGAAAAATAGAAAATTTCGGCAAATAATCCCTGAAGAGTCTCAAATTTTGGCTAAATATCGGAGAAAAAAAAACCGGTTGTAAAAACAACGCAAGTTACGTTCGTGCGTATGTGCTTACTCAGTGAAATGGAGGAGGGGGGGGGGTAGAAATAAAATATTTTCAGTCTTGACAAAATTTCAAACTTGCACACATGCTTATCTGTAGCATAGACCATATATTTTTTAAAACTTGTTTTCTTAAGAATGGAACAATTTACTGTTGTCCCCAGATTTTTTCCCCTCTGTTACCATATTTATTGTAAGAAATTATTACTATTAAGTTGGTAATACGAGGTTCTGCAGCTCTTCGAACAGTCTATTTTTAGGTGAGGCCACCGTTTTTTAAATTGTCAAGCTATTTTCACAGCGATAACTTTTTAATTAAAATAGTTATCGAATCAGTTTAAAGTTTATATTATTTCTAAAAAATGGGCAAAAAGTTTATGCATGACAGATTTTTGATAAACTTAAAAATGGGCTCAAGGGGCGAAAAAAACATGGTTTTTGGGAGAAAAAAATTCATAACTTCGTCAATTCTCAAGATATCAAATCCAACTAAATTTTATATAAATGTACTCAATATTATCTAAAACTTTTGTATTTACAAGGTTTTGATAGGACCAATTTTTACTGATGAAAAAAATTAAAAACGAAAAGAAAAAGGGGGGAGGAAAAAGAAAAAAACCCATAACTTACTCAATTCTTAAGCAATCAAATCTAATTAAATTTATTTTACATCTTCACAATAATATCTACAACTTTTATATTGACAAGTTTTTCATAGAACCAATTCTTATAGCAAAAATAAATTAAACAAAAATAGAAGTTGGAGAAAAAACCTCAAATCCAAACTGCTTATATTCTGACTCATTTTAAAATTCATTTTTGATTTTAAACACATCCAAATGACAAATCCTCTTATTTAGGAACTATATAATGCGACATATTGGCCAATTTTTTGATAAAGGCAGAATATATTTTTAAAAAGGCTGCCAAAAAAGGTATTTTGAACAGATTTTCCAAAGTTGTCATTAAAAAATTAAGTATAACAGATTGCGTTTATTCTGAGTCATTTTTTAATTCATTTTTGTTCTCAAACCCATCCAATTTATAGGTCCTATTATTTAGGATCTATATAACTTTTCGTATTGGCCAGACGGAAAATGGCGGAAGTAGAAGAGAAAATTCAGAATGAAGTTTGTAACGTTGAAGAAAAAATCAGTAACGTTGAAGAGAAAATCAGTAACGTTGAAGAGAAAATACTAGGTGAAGTAGATGAAAAGCTAAATAAAAAAGTACAAGATCTTGAGAAGAAACTTTCAGCGTCTAGTGGTAATTATGAAGAATTTAGGAATCCGCCTGCTTCTCCTGTGCACATTAAGCTGTCGACATACGATGGAAAGAGTTCCTGGCAAGTTTACAAGACCCAATTCACCATTGTAGCTGAAGCGAACAAATGGAGTGACGAGGTGAAAGCTTGTCAACTGGCAGCATCTTTAAGAGGAGAAGCTGCAGACATTGCCCGATATGACGCAACTCAATTTTGAGACTCTAAGTTGTGCACTTGAAATGAGATTCGGCGAAAAATTCTTCAAGGATTATACGAGAATACAAATGAAGAGCCGCCATCAAAAATCGAGTGAAACCCTTCAAGAGTTTGCCTCGGAAATTGAATGGCTTGCAAATTTAGCCTTCATCGACTGTCCAAAAAATGTACGGGAAATGCTCTCACTGCAATATTTCGTAGGCGGAATAAAAGATCCAGAAGTGCAGAGAGCGGTACGAATGGCAGATGTACAGGATTTAAAAGCTGCATTACTATATGCCTTAAAGTTGGAAGCAGCTACACAAGCCAGCCGAAGAGATCGTCATTCAGTCCGAGGGTCAACGGTGAACAAAAGCTCAGATACTGAGAGCGACGTCTTGAAAGAAATTAGGAAAATAAATCAAGAGCTGGAAGCTTTAAAATATGGAAGAACAAGCTCAAGAAGACAGAATCTCAGGTGCTGGGGATGCGGTGATACAGGACATCTCCGAAGAAACTGTCCCAAAGTCCACGAACGTGAGATGAATTCAAGACCAGAGAATAAAAAGCCCCACCTGAAGATCCTTCAAATATCGAAAATGAGTGGCGGCGATAATGAATTATATGTGATAGGCTTTATTAACGGAATTCAGTGCCGTATGATTGTCGATACAGGAGCCAATGTGACAATAATAAGAGAAGATTTGGCTCGAAAATTGAAATGTAAACTCATCTGGACTCCACCATGCGTTACCCTGCAAACTGTGACGGGCGACAAGATAGGCATATATGGAAAGGCCAATTTAACTATCAACTTTGGAGGAACGAAATATTACCATACGGCATATGTGGCTGACATAACAGATCCTTGCTTAATCGGACTAGATTTTCTGAAGAAGTTTGACTTCAGACTTGATTTCAAAAATAACAAAATGATCTCAAAATTTGAAGAAATAAGTCTTTTTGGATTAAATAACGAAATTGAATGTAAACAAATAGTAATAGCCAAAGAAGACATTAATCTAGATGAAAGAACAGAATGTTTGGTTCCTGCTGTAATTAAAAATAAAACTAATTATCGATTTGGCCATATATATTATCCAGAAGACAATAGTACACAAGCAGGAGTATTGGTGGCTTCTTCTGTGGTAGACCTCTCGAAAAAGACCATTCCAGTCAGAATTGCTAACATCAGTGATAAGACGAGGACTATCAAGAAAGGAGAGGTGATAGCATCATGTGCTCCTGTGACGTGCATAAGTCAAAATTCCAATCACTCTCAGAAATCTTCAGATAATTTAGTCAAGGATTTGTTACAAAATACGGACTTAGATCCAAACCAGAGAGATGCTGCTGAAAGTTTAATTAGAGAATTCCAAAGTTTATTTTCCCAAACATCTGAAGACTTTGGACGAACTAAAATGGCACAACACCGAATTGACACGGGAGATCACTCTCCTATTAAACAGCACCCTAGACGATTACCTTTTGCCAAGCAAGAAGAGGTGCAGAATTTAATTAAAGATATGGAAGAAAATGACGTCATCGAACCATCGACAAGTCCATGGGCGTCTCCCATTGTATTAGTAAGAAAGAAGGATGAAAAAAGATTTTGTGTAGACTACCGCCGACTGAATGACGTCACTAAAAAGGATAGTTACCCTTTACCAAGGATCGACGACACTCTCGACACACTTGCGGGCAACACTTGGTTCTCGACTCTGGATCTGAAGAGTGGTTACTGGCAGGTAGAGATCCATCCCGACGACCGCGAGAAGACTGCCTTCACAACGGGACAAGGATTATGGCAATTCAAGGTAATGCCTTTTGGTCTATGTAACGCACCTGCAACTTTTGAACGCCTTATGGAAACGGTTCTTCGGGGACTGTCATATGAGGCATGTCTTGTTTATTTAGACGATATCATAATCATAGGAAAATCTTTTGATGAACATCTGAACAACCTCAGGCGGGTGCTACAAAAGTTAAAGGAAGCTAATTTGAAGTTAAGCCCTTCGAAGTGCAGTTTGTTTCGCAATGAAGTCGCCTACCTTGGACACATCATTTCGGCGGAAGGGGTCAGGACTGATCCGGAGAAGATATCGGCCGTGAAAAATTGGAGTCGTCCAGCAGATGTTCACCAGCTTCGAAGTTTTCTAGGATTATGCACCTATTACAGAAAATTCGTCAAAGGCTTCTCGATGATTGCAAGACCACTTCATAAATTAACAGAAGCCAATCAAAAATTCATGTGGACACAGGAATGTGACGCTGCTTTCGAAAAGCTTAAGGAGGCCTTGACATCCACTCCAATTCTGTCGTATCCTCAAATCGATAAACAGTTTATACTTGATACGGATGCAAGCAACGAAAGCATTGGCGCTGTACTGTCTCAGGAAATCGACTGCCAGGAGCGTGTTATCGCCTATTTCAGCAAGTGCTTGTCAAAGGCCGAGCGAAACTACTGCGTAACAAGAAAAGAGCTTCTTGCTGTAATGAAAGCCATAGACCACTTTCATCACTATCTTTACGGTCGAAAGTTCCTGATCCGAACTGATCATGCTTCTCTAACTTGGCTATTGAATTTTAAGAACCCTGAAGGCCAGATAGCCAGGTGGATACAAAAGCTTCAAGAGTACGATATGGAGATACGCCATCGAAAAGGCTCATCACATGGAAATGCAGATGCTCTCTCAAGAAGACCCTGCTCAGAGAATTGTAGATACTGCGACCGGGTTGAGAAGAAATTTAATGTCAAAGGTCCTATAGTAAGACAAGTTACAACTGGGTCTACATCATCGCAAAATCCGTGGAGTGACGAGAGCCTGCGTAAAGATCAACTTGCTGATCCTGAAATTAAGCCAATTCTAGAGCTGAAAGAGGAGTCTAACAGGAAGCCCAGCTGGCAAGACATGGCCCATTACCACCCTACGACTAAACGTTATTGGGCTCTCTGGGATTCTTTACATTTGAAGAACAGCATCTTGTACCGAAAATGGGAGTCTGACGATGGAAAGACATGTAGATGGCAACTACTACTCCCTAAGTCGAGAATTTCTATGGTCCTTCAAGAACTGCATGGTAGTCCCACAGGAGGTCATTTTGGTGTAATGAAGACCCTGCAAAAGGTTCGAGAGCGTTTCTACTGGAATAATGTTCGCAGTGACGTGGAAAAGTGGTGTCGAACTTGTGACACCTGTGTAGCACTTAAAGGTCCTAAGAGGCGAACCCGTGGGCGATTGCAACGTTATAATGTAGGAGCTCCTTTCGAACGAATTGCTCTAGACATCCTGGGTCCACTTCCTAGAACATCTGATGGCAATAAGTACATCCTCGTTGTCATGGACTACTTCACTAAGTGGCCTGAAGCCTATGCCATTCCTAATCAAGAGGCGGTAACCGTAGCAGACATACTAGTTCAACACTGGGTTTTCAGATACGGAGTTCCTCTTCAAATCCATTCCGATCAAGGAAGAAACTTTGATTCGGCTGTGTTTAAGGAAATGTGCGGACTACTCGGCATGGACAAAACTCGAACTACACCTCTACATCCTCAATCGGACGGCATGGTGGAGCGGTTCAATCGTACCATCCTAAATAGCCTCTCTCTCCTGGTGTCTAGAGACCAACAGGACTGGGACAAGAAATTGGCTCTTTTCCTGCTTGCCTACAGGAGTGCCACTCATGAGGCCACTGGTTACTCCCCTTCTCAAATGCTCTTTGGTCGTGATCTTCGTCTGCCTGCTGATCTTTTGTTTGGCCGTCCTCCTGATGCTCCTTCATCGCCTGAGGAATATGTCGATGAACTCCAGGCACGGATTGAGAAGATTCATTGTCTAGCGAGGAACCGAATTGGACTGGCATCAGAAAAGATGAAGACACGCTACGACACAAAGGCAACTGGACATGAGTTCAACGAAGGTGACAAAGTTTGGTTGTGGAATCCGATACGTCGTAAGGGACTGTCGCCAAAACTACAAAGAAACTGGGACGGTCCTTACACAGTCGTCAACAGGCTGAATGACGTCGTCGTACGCATACGAAAATCGCCACACACCAAACCCAGGGTCGTACATTATAACCGGCTAGCCCCTTATTTTGGCCAAAGTGATTAAAAATTCAAAACTGGAATTTCAGACCATGGTCATGAAAGTCACTTTTTGTAAATATGTAAATAGTAATTAGTTCTTATTTATGTAAATTTTATTATTATTGTTATTATTTATTTATTTGTTTATTTATTTTAAGTGTTTTCCTCTAACTCAAGGATTGCACTGCCCGGGACGTGCAGTCTTTGAGGAGGGGGTAGTGTTACGAATTTTGTAAATAGTTAGTGTTTGTACTGTAAAATAATGTAAATAATCTTATTAAGCTCCATTTCTTTACTAATATTAGTTTTTGTTACATTGTCTCTGTTATCAAGCAAACTTGTCTATTATTTTCAGTGTATGTCTATGGCAGATTAACGAAATATTAGCGATATCGCCAAGTTGGCGTCACTTTTGGCGACTAATTTTGGTCGCCAAATTTGGCGATATATCGCCAAGTTGGCGACAAACTTGGCGATTGTTGGCAATGGTAACCCTTTCCTCTTAATGGTAACCCCCCTTTAGATATACTGATACATTGTTATTCCGTGGATTTTTCGAGTAGGTTCCAGAAATTTCTAGCACATGCTACGAGACTATATATAAGGAGAGCGATACGAGCTGTTGTGGTTATTATTTACCAGTCAGTCATTGAGTGAGCTACTAGAGATTGTCCAAGCAAGTTTGCTTGATGTATTGAGTTTTATCTACGTTGTTTTGAATGTGATATAGTGTTGAGACATTGTATAAAGAGTCTCTGCGACCTATATTTGTACTTGTTCGATAGATTTAAACAGTTATTTTGGAATATCTTGTAATATTTGTGAGTTTCGAAGACTTTGTTGTTCTGAAGATCTGTAAATAAATTATTTTCTACTTTTCTAAGAGAAAAGAGTTTGAAGTTGTCTAACCATAAGATCGAAAGAACCCTATATACGCTGTAACAATATTATGGCAGATATCAGAATTTAGGAGTTTTTTAAGAAAAGAACTTTTGTAGTTGCATTTCATGCTGTTTATGACACCCTGATCTTGAGGCTGGATTAGGGATGTAGTATTGGGCGGCAAAATTTTTTTTATGACATTAGGAGCAGCAAGTTCTGGGTGGGCACGACAGTTATCAAATAATAGCAAAATTTTGCTATCTTTAGGCAGGCCAACTTTTGAGCAGTGCTCCCGAGCTTTCTTCACAAAATTGTTATTGAACCATTCTGCACACAATTCCTTTGTGATCCATGCCTTCTTGTTGCTTCTATAGATAACAGAAAGTAGACCACTTTTTTTAAAACCCGTTTAGAGGACGAGGATTTTTACTTTTTCCTATAACTAATAGTCTACATGTATGTGTACCTGCAGCATTGCTGCAAAGAACTACTGTTAACCTTCTTTTGTCATCTTTAACCATTGAAGGGTCAAGTTCTTGCTCACACACAAAAGTTTTGTGCGGTAAATTGCACCAAAATAGGGCTGTTTCATCCATATTACATTTCAAGCGAAATTTTTTTCATCATCCACAATTTTTTTAAAATTCTTTAACAAACTGATCAGCTGCTTCTGCAACTTCTGTACCGTATACTGTGCCGATTTTTGAATTTCATCAACCAACCGGTTGAATAATCACATGGAACTTCAATATTAAGTTCTTTATGAAACTCCTTTTCTTTCATACACCGAATCGGTCTGGTAATTGGAATGTTATCTGATCGCCTTTGGCGAAACCATTCGAACAAAACGACATCTAAATTGGCCGATTGTGCACCTTTTCATTCGTTTCCTTTCAGCAATGCCTTTCTTGCTGTTGGTATTTGAATAATATTTCCTGGCTGTTGTAAACAGTCCGATTACCAATACCATATGCATTTGCAATGTATTTTGCCGTTGATCCCTTGTCCAATTCTTTCAATATTTCTACTTTTTGCAAAATAGTCAAAATCTTACATTTTTTTTTTGTTGTTTGTTTGTTTTTGATGACTCGATGACTTTTTTATCCATAATTTGTTTTTTTTTTACAAAACAACTCAAAGAAACAAGTAAATATATATCTTCTGATTTAAAAGAAATAGAACGTAATAAATGTGTTGTTAAAAAAGAAAAAACGTGGGCGAGAGCAATAACCGAGCTAATAACATTAAACATCAAAATAAACTGGCATTGCCATTTTATCGCAAGTAATTGTGATTTCTTGCCGCTAAAATTTCTATTTTTCATCACGTTTTTCACTAGCTCTGTGGCTTGCTAACTCCGTTTTTAATTTTTCCCATGGTTTACAAGCTAATTTTTCTATGGACGTTTGGTGTATTTACCTTACTATCGCGATGCTAACTTCTCATTTCAAAATTATTTCAAATTAATGATGGCAATATTTTATTTAAAAACGGGAGAAAAAGATAAAATTATATGCTGAAATTTAATGCGCTAGAGGGCGTCATGTTTTCAATACAGAATGTAGGATTTTCTTAACTGTGAATTTCACTGTTTACATCCAAGAAGCAGTGCGGTTTATGGAGAATTGTGGTTTATAGAATTGCTTTATATCGATCTTCTACTGTAGTAATTTTTGCAAAAATCTTAAGTTCTTGCTTTAAATCGCCACCACCTCGAATAATATATGATGAGATATTTTTAACATTAAGCAGTGCATTTGTCATAACACATGATATAAATTAACAAAAGAAAATGCCACGTCAAATACCACTATTTTCAAATGATAATTTTAGTAAAAATCTTAAATTCTTACTGTATCTGTTTGAAACTTTAAGACAATTTACAATATATGTTCTAAACGTATAAAAAAGAATGCCACAGGAAATAGTCACACTCCACTATCATCGTTCCCTTCTGTTACCGTCAATTTAAGTTGGGTTATTTCACTAAAAAATTTATCAAGCATCATTTTGAATTATTAATTGTGCAACTTTAGCTAATATCTTATTTATGCAACATTTTTTTTCATAAATTAGCGGAGAAAATGTGAATCCACATTTAATTGAAACTTATGATTTTTCCATAAAAAGTAACAGAGGAGAAATCCTTTATATTTTACAATAATAAAAATAATCATAACAAAACAACAATTAGCATTTTCTAAAAGAAGCAATCATCTGATTACAGAAAATGTGATTTTTACTGTTTCAGGTGTCTTATTTTGTTTGAATAAAAATGTTTGACTGTTGGTAACAGAGGGGAACTTTTTACTGTTGCAAGTTTATACTTTATTTTTTATTTAACGTTCCAAATCAAAAAGTGAACTGCTGTTTTCAGTTTTATATACAAGAAATGTTTTAATATCATCTAACATTTTTACAATTTGTATTTTAAAGATTTTTTTTTTTTTTTTTAATTTCCCAAATGTACAAGTATTTTGAAAATCACTCATATATAATAAAGAATAGACATCTTACCAAAATTAAGAATTTTTTAATTTATTTTAATCTATTTTATTTTTATTTTACTTATATATTTTATTTTTAATTCAGTTATTTTTATATCTGTATTCAAAACATGAATCATTCACATGTGTGAACCTCTGATATCAATCGCAGATCTCAGAGATCCATTATATCATATCTGGTGCCATGATTGTAAGATGAATTTGAAATAAGCATAAGATTATCCCATCTGATGTCTATTTTGTGCATAAAATTTCATATCCTACTGCTGATTTTTTTCTTGTGATAATCAATATTAGAAAGTTTTATTCATTATCTCTTTTTTGGCTTTATTAGATTGACTTGTTTAGTCCAATGCTGATAATAAACTGCTCCTATGATCACTTTTGCTCAGATCAAAGTCAAAGAGAGCGAATTTTATGATATCCTTTTAAAGTTTGTTTTATTTTAGTTGGGGAAAATATTGGAGCATTGTCGAATATCACCTACTCAAGTAATTGGTTGGGTATGCGAGTATAAGATAAGTAATCATATACTTGCATGAGGGAAAATCGATGAAATGGATTTGCAATATGACTACTTCTAGAGTGAAACAAATATAAACTGAATCATAACAGAAGATTGTTAGAATTAATGCATTTAGTGCTATGAGGAAATGACACAGAACTTTCAATTTAGGCTGCATCAGTCACTGGTGACAGGCAGTATAAAATATATTGTATAAATTTTAAATAAATTTTAAATAAATTTTCAATAATCATTTAAAACAATGTAAATATTTTAGTTTTATATCATATTTTAGACTGCCAGTCATCAATGACTGACACAGCACTCAACTTATGTTCAAACTTGCAGGGTTTGTAAATTTGATGATGATTTCAAAAATATGTGATATTTTGGTATAAATCAGATATTTTCAAACTACCCAAATTACTGTTGATAACAAATGTTTTCAAGCACAACATGAATTAGAAACTAAAATATTTTACTCAATTTGAAAATTTAATCAAAAATTATTCAAAAAAAAAAAAAAAAAAATTGTTTTTCCTTTTTTTTTTTTTAACCATTTGAAAAATGGTTGTTGTTTTCGGGAGAATGGACCCGATGATGTTACCACTTTTGAATGATGTTACCACTTTTGAATGGTCACTTTTGAATTTAAATTAATTTCTTTACTTTTAGAAGAGTTTTTTTTGAATTTAAATTAAATTCTTTACTTTTAGAAGAATTTTTATTTGAATAGTAAATTAAAATGGTTAAAATCATTGTAATAAAGGAGAAAACTAACAAATTTAAAAATGGGTAGACGGAAATTAACAGATACGGAAAAAGCCGAAGCCAAAGAAATGAATGAACGTGAATATCGCATTCAATGATATTAAACACAGTCAACATGTATAAGTTGCTTATTAGTTTGGCGATTCGTATCATTTGGCGAAATTGGTCGACGGGATAACTGAGTAATACTGTATTTGGTTTGGCGCAAAAACGTCTTTCAATGCAGAAAATGATAAAATCAAAAGATTATTGAGCCGCTGAAAACCAATTACATGTTGAAAGGCGATCACGAAAAAGGAAGCAATTTAATGCCGAACCGATTAATTGTAAAACATCATGTCGCCAGGGCGACCAATCCACTAGCCATGGCGTTTTACTATCGGTCGGTTCTAACCAGGAAAATTTGAGTGCCAATAGTGATTCTAACAAGCCGGAAAATGTTATAGCTATTACTCTTGATTTTCCACCACCTAAAAAGAAAACTAAAAAGCAATCGGCTTGGGAAAAACTGGGAAAAAACTTTTTTGATTCGATGTCTGATGGACCCATTCACAGATGCATGTGCTGCGATCGATTTTGGTTTAAAACCTCCATCACCAAAATTCTGCTCTGTAAAATCAAACAATATATGCCAAAGTCTTACAAGTATAACAGTATATGCCAAAGCTGTATTTTAATAATGATTACTTTTGCACCAACAATGTTAAATAGTTTGAAATGTTTCTTTCGTCGCCAACTTTTATGCTTGGCGACAATAGAGTGATATAACTTAAACGAACCGTACCTTCAAATTGCAGCATGTATAAAGTCATTTATAGCAGTGGCACGGATAATACACAATAAAACAACTGGTATTTAGCTTAAAATGATAGATGAATGTATCGAGTGAAACATTTTTTTTTTTTTTTTTTTTTTTGAGATGTTGAAAAACTATTTTACTCGCTGGACTGTTACCGTAACCGACGGTTATTTACTTAAATCATTTTAAAAATGAAAAATACTGAAAAAAAAATTTGATGCAGAAAAGTGCATTTAGTTTTAAACAAAGCTGGACTCCTAACGTTTAAATTCTTTTTAAAAGTTTCTAGGTGATTAACTCCGTCCTGTATAGTTTCGATTTCAGATTTTGTTTAAGTTTTGCCATTTTCACCTTCTTTAATTACTGTTTAAATGCGTCATTTGATTTAAACCTCATTGTTTTTTTATCACATCGATTTCAATTTTTTTCCTTGTTTTGACCCTGCAACTTCATATTTTTCTTGTTTTTTTTTTCCTTTGAACAAAATTGAAAATCAACTAATTGAAAACAAAGAATTTGCTTTATACATTTATATATATATAATTAGGATTCAATTAAAAATATATATAAGGTACCTGTACCCAATATGCACAAGGAAAATGTATTTTTTTCACCCCCATGTACAAGTCATAGGACTCCAAAAATATGTAACCACTATCCTTGGACTATTGGCTATCATTATTAAAATTAGCGACCTTGTAATTATTCTGGTTTAATTTAAATGATAAAAACAAAAAAATATTTACAAGTGTCCATATAAGGAACTACCTGTCCCTATTATGGACAGGTGCTTTGTTATTGACTTTCTACACAGTGTGTATGGAAGAGCTACTTTTCCAAGGGATTTTAGAGGAGAGGAAATAAAAAAAATATATCTTAAAGTATTCCGAGGAGGAGGGGGGACAGTAAATATCTTCAGAACATGCATTTTAAAAAGGGGGGGGGGATTCTCAGTTTTTACCCTTCGAAGACCCATGCAAAGCCCCTTAGTTACTGGTAAATATTATGAAGTTATATTGCAGGTTTTACTTAGCTTTATTGCATTTGTCTGCGAATTTACATCTGTTATTACTCAGTGCTTACAGCATGGACAAATAGAAACTTTTTCACCATGGGCAGTAACTCCCACATAATCCTCATGAACCAGGGTTGGCATTTTTGCCGGCAAAAAGGTATTTTTGCCAGGACAGTGGAAAAAACTGGAAAAAACCAGGGAAAAAATGGAAAAAACCGGCAAAAATGGAAAAAACCTATATGTCTTTAATGTGTAATAAAATCTGCACGCTAATAAGGATAGTAATGGTATAAACAATTAAATTTAACAGTGTATTATTTAATATTTTAATTTCATTTGCTAATTAATTAATATTAAATATTTTAAATCTTTAAAAAATAGGTGGAATTCAGTCTTACTTAGGAATTTAAGAACAAAATAAAAAATTACATATCTAATTTTTTTTACTTTAAGTCAGGGATATGTTTGGGAAAATTTTAGGTCCTTTAAAGGACCCTTCACAAAATTCTTTAACTTCAAACAGGATTGTTCATAAAATTATTTGTCTCTCAAATCAACATTTCACCTTTAAACTAAACTTTTCACAAATTTAATCATTTTAAAATAAAATCTGGCCTGTTAATAAACATTTGAACTCACCAAAAAATATATTACTTAGCTTCTCTATATGTGAAGGGTAGAACCTGAAAACCTGATAATTTAAAATTCACAAAACTGTCTAGAATTTTCACAAAGATGAGAAAAGTCTAGACAGACCCCTGTAAGTAAAGTATTTTATCAGTCATTAACATACATATTTTTTTAATTATCAAAAGATTTTCACTTTCAAATATGTCCAGCAAACAGTGCTGCTAATAAAAGATATTTTTCAAATTTTTCATTTGTGCAAACTGAGATTCAAAAGACTTCAACAGATACTCTTTCAAAACTTGTTTACTGTTATGCCATGCTAAAGCAGCAAACTTTAGGTTGTGAGGAAGATATTGCTGAAATATTTGAAATTTAATAGTTTTCTGCTTTAAATATAATTTTATATTAAATTAAATTTAGGTTACTATAACTGTTTCTTCGAATTTCTAACATATATAAACTATAAATATAAATGCTTTACTCAGTCTCAACAGTTCTATTATGTGAATTAATAATTGTATAAACATGAATAAATGAAGTTTCTATTTATTTATATTAAAATTTGTATTTTTTTCATTTATAATCTTGTTATAAAAGTTAGTATTCTTTCATAAAGTGCATAATTATACTTATTTAACTTAAAAGTTAAAATAAATTTAGAATAATATTGATTTTTTAATTAAGTATGCAGTTTATTTTTTCTTTTCTGAAATATTTTTCTCTTTCTGGGGAAAAAATTTAAATGGACAGCCTATTTTTGCCACTTCTTTGGCAAAAACCTATTTTTGCCGGGACGGTTTTTACCAGGTTTTTTCCGCGGTTTTTTCCACCTTCGGCAAAAACTCGCCAACCCTGTCATGAACATATCTGCCACATGTGATGCATTGCTGCATGTTTGAAAAAAGCATCACTACTGCAAAAGAAGCAGTACCAACTCTCTTTTGTTGAGGAAGTCATACCATTGGTACCTATGATTTCGCCAACAGATATCCTACTGGAGGGGGGGGGGGGGGGCTTCTTTTTATTTTTCTGCAAGGGTTTTTTGGAGGAAGGTTTTTGGGGGATTGTTCAAATAGCATCTTGTTGAACAAAGATTTTACCACTTTGATGACTTTTCAAGTTATTGCTTGGCAATGTTGAATTTTCTTTCTTACAGTCGTAGTTGATGGGGACATAAGCTGTCCATATTGGGAACCGGGCGTAGTTTTACTAAATCTTGTACCAAATGAATAATTATTTTAAGCAAAATATGCAATAGTAATCGAAAATATGTTTTATTAGCTTTCTAAAATACTCCACATTTCAACATTTAATGTAATTTTACCATATCTAATAAGAATTTAAGCTTACAAGTAATTAAGATCAGCACATCTCGAAGTAACAAGTTTCCTCCTGAATGGTGAACAGAGCACTTTTTTACACTTTCCAGACTTAATTATCTTTTCAACTGCTTTTCTTGGTGAAAATGTTTAGCCATCTCTCGATCAAAATTATTACCTTTAAAAATATTAGGAGTGTCCATATTGAGAACACTGTCCATATAGGGTACAAATACCTTATATAAAAAATTAACATAAAAGAAAGCTTTCTCATTTTATATTCCCTAACATTTTGTGCAGTTTAGATTAAAAAATAACTAAAACCAGAAAAGATTATTTTCTAATAAAACTGTATATATAATTGATTATTTAAATTAGACAGTTTATATATTTAGTGGCTGTTTTGAATTATGTTCTGTGTATTACTTTTAGAATTAAAAATAAATTATCAAATCTAAAGCTTTCAAAAGATATGTTTTCTTCTTCGGTTAAAAAAAAGTCATTGCCAAAGACAAAAATTCTGCATCAATATTATGATACATTCAACAACAGTTGAAAGTTTTGTTTATACTTCTTATGACTGAAAATATCAAATCTCGCACAGTGATACTTTGAAAATAAATATTAACCCTTAGTGCTCTGCAGGCTTTTGCACTTTATGACGGACGGCTCCATAGCAGAGCCAACAGAGTGCCAAGGGTTAAATCTGATAAAATATAAAAAGTATCAAACCTTCAAATATTTTGAAAATATTAAAAATTTTGATATTTTAAAAATAAATATCTGATATATATCACAATATATATCCATTGATATATATCATAGGTTCCCAACCTTTCCTGGACCACCGCCCCCCTCAGAAGAAAAAAAATTTCCAACGCCCCCCTCTCCCATAATAGTTAATTACACCAATTAAAATAATGTTGCATATTATCTATACCTATTTTTTGTCTATTTATAGAGAAACACAAAGTAAAAATCATAATATAATAAAAGTTTTCCAGTAAAAATGTTAAAAATAAATACAAAATAAAATTAAATGAACTTTTTAAAAAGGTGCATTTAATAAGTAAAAGATGTCACATATATCTAAAAAATCTTATTATATATAAAAATACTGTTTTAAAATGTTAAAACTTCAAATATTATACGTCGAGCGATTCGACCCGAATTTCATCATGTTCAGGGCAGCTTTGTTTATGTACTGAAATTCATTTTTGGTCTCTAACATAACTCGAATGTAAACTAAGCTACCCCTAGGATGATCAAGTTTTGGTCGAAAGCACTCGGCGTATAGCATTTGAAATTTTAAGTTTTTAAAACTGTATTTTTATATGCAACATTTTTTTTAGATTTGGGACATCTTTAACGTATCAAAAGTTTTACAAATATTAATGTGAATAAAATTAAAAAATTAAAAAAAGTAATGACATAAACATAAAATCAATAAGGAATAAAAAATATCAATGAGATAACTGAGGCTGATGGAATTTTAACAAATTTTTAATGTCGTTTTTCCAGCTTTGTTTACAGCAGTCGTAAATCGTCACGTTCAGTGAAGTCCAATCTATTTCTTTTCTTAGCGAATTAATTAGATATTGCACTGAACCCACTTTCAGCCAAATAAGATGACGAAAAAGCAGTTAACAATTTTTGTACTTTTACCCACAACTTAGTGTACAGAGATGCAATAGACTTCTGAAGCCAAAACTCTTGGTATGCTCTTCCAAAGTTTACTTTCTGTTCTTCATTAGTTGTGAGTTCTATGAGTTACTTCTCTAAATTTGACGAATCTGCAGTTTCTTCATTTGCGAAAGGATCTAAAACCCAACTCGCTATGTTCATGTTTAAAATGTCCTGAAATGGCTCAATAAAATCCTTATGAAGAACGTTCAAGTGTTGGCAGTAAGTTAGTAAATCTTTCTGTTTTGCAAAGGCTACTGCTAAAGTGTGAAAATGGCTGTATTCTCTCTACCTAGATTTCGCTAAAACATAAGTTTTCTCACAAAAGCAGCTATGACATTTTTTGTTTTAATTTAATTTAATTCATCACCTTGCAATTATAAATTGATTTTATTGAATATTCTAAACAGGTCTATCAAATAAGCAATGTCATTTTTAGATGTTATCAGGTTTTCGCTCAATTTTTCATCTCTGTTTTCAAAGAAGTCCAGTACTGAGTCAAGCTGATTAAAAAAACGATTCAAACAAATACCTTTCGAGAGCCAACGAACTTACATGTGCAAGAGCAAGCGATTGCAATCTTCGTCATTTTCACTACAAACTTGGCCAAATAATCTGTCGTTCAAAGAATTTCTTCTTATCTTATTCACTGCTGTAATAAAGCGACGTATGCATTCGTTCATACAGTTTTTTGGCAACCAAATGCGACAGTGAATAAAGCAATGTATAGCAAGTATACCGGGTGTCCAGTAAATAACTGACCCATTTTGAACTTAAATAACAAATAAACGGTTTGAGATAATAATGTGCGGTTTGCGGTATTGTTATTAGAAAACCAATAAATTTTAAAACATGTACTTTGTTAATGTAGTTCACATTTCGGAAAGAAAATATCGCGTTGGCGGTAACAGGCTGTTTGAATACAGACATGACTCTAATTTTCATAAATATGAGATTTTCGGCTGAATCTAAATGTATATGTTGTCGAATCTGAATCTATATGTTCAATCGACTCTCGAATCAGCTTCAGAAATAGGGTACGTTGGTTGGAAAGTGATTTAAAATAATATTTGTGATTGAACCATCTGTATTATATTTCCCCTCCTCAGTCTTGAGACTGAGATATTATTTTAAATATTATTATATTACATTAACAAAGTGCATATTTTAAAATTTATTTATATTCTAATAACAATACAGCAAGCCGCGCATTTTTATCTCAAACAGTCTTTTTGTTATTTACATTCAAAATGGGTCAGTCATTTACTGGTCACCCGGTATTTGGTATAGCTTTCTTCAAATGCACTATGAAACCATTTTGACGCCCCGTCTTTGCAGGAGCCATCAATAGCTGCTGGAAAAATAGGAACAGGAAATTCTTTCTATCAAGAAATATGTTTATGCTGTTAAATATCAGTTCTTCCTTTGTATGAGTTTCCAAATTTTTGACAAATAATAACTCTTGACATATTTTCTTCTTTTATGAATCGGTCATATAATAATAGTGCTTTGTTGATTGCTCGAGGTGAGTTGATTAATCGAGTTGAAATTTGCACGTCTTTAACAAATGCATAAAGATATTTAAACGTCTTTAGCCATTTAATCTATTTTCCTTTGTACAGAATTATTAATCAGAGGTTTTTTTTTAACAATATCTGATAGTGTTTTATGATTAAGAACAGTTGTTATTACATCTTTAACTGTCGGCAAGATTAATTTCTCGGCAATGGAAGGCTTCACTGCTTCATTTGAAAAACTTTTTGGCAAGTTAAACACATATGTAAAAATTGGTTTTTAGGATAATGCGTAAATCCACTTTTCAAATATTCAATACTATACTTCCGGCCTTTTTTCTTAGATTCAGACACTTAGAAATACAAAATTTGCCGCAGTTTAAGTTAAATAGATTATCTTTGCAATATATTCATAAATAGGTTTAAAAATAAAGGCTATAATGTCCTTTATAGCTTTCACTCAGTATAAACAAATTTCTTGAGCGGGTTCAAACTATAGTTTCGAAATCTCTATTTAGGCATATTTCTATTCTAAGTCGTTATATTTCCCACATTTTTGGAATACTGATTTAAAAAAAAAAAAAAAAAAAAAAAAAAAAAAAAAACTCTAGTCATTAAAATTTTAGTGAGCTTAATATAGCAAATTCTACATTAGTAATCGCGATAATATTTTGATCAATGCGTTTGATACTAAATCAGAAAGTTAAATTACATTTTTATTTAATCAAATAGAACAAAATCAAATCCTTAGTCACTTCGAAAATTTAAAAAAATACAGCTTTCAGAGCATGAGGTTACGTGATCCAAGTATCATACCACATACCTACAAATCGAGGGGCAAAAACAGCGTCCCACGACATTGGTTGGAATGGAAAGTTAGCCTTCGCTGCAAGCTGCGACAGCTGAAAGCAGTCCTAGCTATACCAGCTCGATTTCATAGATTTACATTTAAAGCTATATTTAAGATTTTTATGATGCGCCTGGGCAATGCCAGGAAGACGAGTCAACTAGTTTCAATATATTAATCTCTTAAATAGGTAGGTACGTCATGACCGCCCCCCTTGACTGTCTTAACGCCCCCCCCCCCCATTTTCCTCTGGACCTGTCACCGCCCCCCTGGAAGTCTCCAGCGCCCACTGGGGGGGCGGTACCGCCCCCGTTGGGAACCTATGATATATATCAACAAACTCTGGTGTTAAGGTTACTTTGAAGTTTATGAAATATTAGAATTTTTTAGAAATAAATGAATTCAAAGTTATTTAATAAGGATATGATTCTGAAAAAGGATTCCTGGCGATTTTATAGAAATATTTGTGAATTTTAATAATGGGGAAATTACACGTTTTTCAATTTAACTTGCATTTTATAGAGTACAAACGTACGAGCATTTTGATACCATTTTTATGTTTTTTTTAAACTCGGAAAGTCCATTAAATTACCTTAAAAATGCAGATTTTGTTTCGGTGGGAAAAAGCCGTGTCACGTGACGAAAGCGGTTTTGACGTCACTACACATGAAAACAAACCTATGCGGTATTTTCCCCTGTACTTTTCTATGAGGATAGATTGGATTACGCTGAATGATTTCTTTCTTTTCTTAAAAATGGTTCGTAGAACAAACTAAAGGCCTTGTAAATTGCTGAAATAAATAAATAATATTCTGAATTCGAGAGATTTTTTTTCCCCTAAGGATTTTCATTTTAAAATATTGATACATGTTTATACTACAATTGTATTTTATACAATAACATATATTTCTCCTTATTAATATTTCTCAATACTTAATTTTACAAACTGGTTCAAATAGTATTCTTTCATTATCAAGTAAGTCTGGGCAACTTATAAAAAAGTTTTCGTCTTTATATTTTATATTTGAAATGAGAATTTGTCCTGCTTTCGTTAAACGTTGTATCTTTTCAATTGTTAAATAAGCTATTTTTGAATCGGAAAACAGATAAATTCAGAATGAAACCAATTTTTTCAGGTGGCTTTAAGGTAGCCTTACAGAATCTTTATATAATTATACACAAAAAAAGAAAGGAAAATAATTTTTCGAAAATCTTTTACGTACACAAAAAATAACAAGTAATTATTTTAAATACTGTCATTTTTGTGAACTCAATCAGACTTTGGGATTGAAAATTTTATGCTTTATAAACCTGCAGATTACAACTGAGTATTTGGTTTATGAATTCTATTTTTTATGTTTGTTATAAATTAACAGTATTTTAACGGAAGTTAAAAGATCCAAAAGAGAGAAACAGGAATCCCCTGACATACATAAGCAATGCGCTCTGTAAACTTTTACGTAAATTTACATACTGAAGTTTTATATAGTACAATGCTTATTTTCAAAATAAAAATACTATTTTCTTTAACAAGATAATAAAAAAATTTTCATTATTATTATTATTATTATTTAATGAAAGTTAGAGCATTGAGAAAAAGACTTATGCGTTTAGAGTCTGATAAATGTTAAGCAGAACATTCTGAGAAACTACATTTCAAACAAATAAAGAAATGCAACTACATGGATTCAAAAATTATTCGTAAGCAAACAGTATTAAAATGCCAATTAAATTATTTGTACACTTTTTTATTTAACTTAACTTGGTTTTCGCATGTAAGGATAGGATTGTGCATTTGATTTTTCACCCACTTTCAGATAAATTAAGAAATGTAAAAAATATGCAATAAGGTATGCTTCCAGTGGCAATACATCGTTTTAATAGTTTTAGAAGCTAATTATACATTAATTTTAACGGGATTTTCATTAGCCCAAAACAGTTGATAAATTGTCGAATTATTTTTGTTGTTACAAGTTGCAACAACATTAAATTTATTATACTCTAAACCATAGTTGCTTCCCTTCCCCCCCCCCAAAAAAAAAAAAAAATTAAATAAATAAATAAAAAAATCCAAATGGTTGTGAAGCTGCAAATAGTTTATAGAGTATAAAGTAGAAAATATAAGTAAAAAATAAAGAGTCCCTTCTTTATAATCCCTTTTTTATATACGATTCGTATCAATGATTTCAATTGACAAAAGTGTACGTATTCTTTGATAAAGATCAAATAAATATATATTTTTAATATTGCTATCTTTGCATATTCGGCTACATTTGAATGGATTCCCCCACCCCACCCCCATTTCTCTCACACATCACACATTTCATTAAAAAAAAAAGTGAAATGTTAACATGTGAAAACAAAATTTTACATGTATACATATAGAATGGTATCTGAATCTGAGTAATACATATGCATTACAAGCTGTGTTGAATTCAGGGGTTGTCCGGGGTGGACATATTTAAGAAATATGCTTGAATAAATTAACACTTTCATAATAAATGAACAATGATTATAAGTTGAAAATTCAATTTAGAAATTCTAAATGATAGTTGAAATAATGTTTTTCTTTTCTTTCTATATATTAAAACAGAAATCAAGCAAATATTATTATTTTTCCAAAATAAATTCTCAAGCTTACATTTTCTACCAAATGTGATTGGGAAAAAAAAAAAAAAAAAAAAAAAAAGGTGGTGAATTTTTTATAATTAAGTTCGATAACCATGCCAAATTATCGTATTATATTGGACATTTTATGAAAATAAAAAGTAAAAAATGAACTACAATCATAAGTTTTTGCTTTAATACTTATTTTTAAGTAAGCACATAAAAAAAATAAAAGACAATACTCATAATTTAGTCACGTATGTTGTAGTAATTTGTTTCTGATCTATGAATACACAATTATTATTGACAGTAGTTAATTTAAAATTTTATTCGATAAGTCAGTATTAAATTTTTTCTTGTTTTTTTACGCAATAGTTCAAAATTTAACTTTCTCATAACAACTTTGAGTTAATTTTTTATCTGTAATATAACTTGCACAACACGAAATTTTATTCATAACAAAACGAATTACTAAGCATTACAATGAATTAAGGAAACAATACATTTCAAAAATTAGATAAAGACGGTTTTACTTACAATTTATTTTTTAATAAAATTATTCATTAAATTATTCATTCATGAAATTAATTCATTCTTTATTTTTTTAAGTAAATCAGAGTAAGTAAAAAATAATTGTGCCTTTTAGCTTTAGCTCCTTGTATCTTTACCCACACGAAATGCATTTTTTATATCCTTAAAATAAATTTGAGAGAGGAAAAAAAAAAAAAAGCTATTTCAAGAAGGTATAATTTTGTGTCTTATAACCCAACTACCTACAGCACTTTCCTAAATGAAAATTAATACAAATGTATAAATCAATAATACATTATATTTGGATATGTTAAATAAAATAATGTTTTGATTCTAATTTGATTTTGTTTTTGAGTAAATGAGTTTTTAAAAGATGTTTCTAGTAGATAACAAACAGAAAGCAATGGGAAACAGCCTTCAATCACAATGCAGACGGCTAAGGAAGAATCCGCGTTTCATGTGTAGTGGCGTCAAACCAATCCCATCCCGTTTTTGCTTCACGTGGTTTTGTTTTGCTTTTAACGGAGTTTAAAACTGCAATAACTAGTTATTTTAAATTATTTTTACAATTCTGAGTTGATTTTCAGGGAATGTAAGATGGTCTTCATCAATTAAACATAAAAGAAAGCATAATTTAAGATGAGTGCAACTTCCCCATTGTCCATTTTGAGAATATTAATAAGCTATATTAAAAATTTTGAAATTATGATAAAAAAAATTTAAACTTTATTTAAAGGTAAATTATCACAGACTACAACTATAAAGTTATCAATTTCTATTTGCCAAGGGAGCCATTTTTGAAAACTTAATTTTTTAGCTAAGGCATCATAGAATATCCTTCATCATAGCATATTCTTATAAAAATATTAGTCTATTAAATGTTCAAAGAAATCTCTGATAAGGCAAGTTTCTTTATTTAAGGACCTATATTAGCATGAAAGATAGTATATGCAAATGCATCAATTTAAAAACTAGCCTATCAAAATTATTGACAATTATTGGCTTGTAATCCTTATAGCCATTTGTAATTTATTGTGCTGAAGCTGCTTTAGAATATAAAATCGATATTTGATATAAATGTTTAAAAAAGAAGTGTTTTCACTTAATTAAAATGGAGATAGTTGAAAAATAAGGAACAAGTTGAAGACTCCTCATTTATAAAATTTCTGAATTTTGATGACAATTTAAACATTTTTGATTATTCATTAGGTAGTTTTTAATTACATTTTTGTAGCATTTAATTAACACTGAATAAAAGTGCTTTATTGTAGATTCTGTAAGCTGTAAAAAATGCGAAAATTTGTAAGTAATTTCAGTCTTGATTTAGTGAAAAATATAATAAGCATATAAATTATAGGAATCAGAAATTACCCTTTAAAATGTAATTAAAATAAAGCTAAAAACATGTGCTTTCTATTTAAAAAAATGTAACTATGAAATTTCCATTTAATAATTTTTTTGTAATTTTGTTAAGGAACTGCATGTTTTGAATAATAAAATTTTAGCTTTGTTAATGTTTCTTTTATTAGGTACATTCGTAATTATGTAAATATGTAGCACCTATTGTTGTAGCTCAGTCTGTCTGTCCGCCTGTCAATGCAAAAACTACCCAACCGAATCATTTGAAATTTAAAATACATAATTATACCATAATTTTGTCAAGTCATTTCAAATGTTATGAAAATCAGATGCATAGATCAATTACAGGGACAATCAAAAGAATTTCGTTACATTACGGTCAATGGGGAAAAAAATTTCAAATGCATTTTAATCATTTGAAATTTAAAACACATAATTATTACGTAATTTTATCGAGTCATTTCAAATGTTATGAAAGTCGGATGCATAAGTCATTTACAGGGACAATTACATTATGGTCAATTGGAAAAAAGTTTCAAATGCATTTTTATGATGTTACACTCATTTGAACATAATAGAATTGGCATGAATCTATGAAATATATACTAAAATATGCATTCTGTATAATCTGTGATGCAAAGAATTTTTATTATTAAATTACAGGGTCACACAAAAGTATTCCACTATATAATGCTACATGGGGAAACATTGTTTGGGGCGTGTTTTAGTTATATTAAACTATTTCACATTTTATGAATAAGATATATGTTGCTGAGGTGTAATAAAAATTACTTCCTGCATACTTACAGAAACGCAAAGATTTTGACTACTATACTGTATCCGAAGTACTCTCTACTATATCAGCAAGATCTGAATATTTTTAAAACTTCGTTATCGTACGAACGCACATCATTTGCTACGTTCACGTGCAATTTCCAACTTGTTTTTTTTTTCACCTGTTTTTGTCATCCGGAGAAATGTCTGTCATTGTTATGTGTATTATGTATTCTACACTCCTAATACTTGTGTCTACAGATCAAGCGATATAAATTATTTGAAAAATGCCAAGCTTTACATTACTTCAGTAGTTAAAATATGTGTTTACTACAAGCTTACAAGTGCTACCAAGAGAAAGTAAGAAAAACTTCATTAACATTTAAAAAAAAACAAGCAAGGGGCCGTTCATAAATAATGTCACACGTTTTTTCCATATTTTTTGACTCCCCTCCCCCCGGTACTTGTTGTCACATGTCACACTATATTACTTAAACATATACTTGCAGTTCAGAAACCAGGCACTACGTTTTAGATCACATTTCAAATTTTATTTTTAATGTGTTTCAATGACATTTGTGAGTTGAACAATAAAAGTGATTTGTATTTTGCATGAAATAAGGTTTACAACAACAAAGTAATTAATATAGAGTAGTAAAACAAATATTAATTTGAAAGAACAATCAAAAACGGTAATATTTTGGAATTTGAAATAAAATTTAACATATTTGGCTTTAAATATAATCTTCAAAAGGATTCCGATACATTACGGTCAGTGGATAAAAAAGTTTCAAATGCATTTTAATCCTTTGAAATTTAAAATACATAATTATTACATAATTTTGTCGAGTTTTTTCAAATTTTATGAAAATCGAATGCATAGTTCAATTACAGGGACAATCAAAAGTATTCCGTTATACACTATATTGCCATTGATTATGGGACACTTGCGATTTTAGACATTTTACTAAATATCTAGAAAAATACATGAGGAATCATCTCGAAACTCTTAGTGTATAAATATAATAGTATAAGTCATACATCTCCGTGAAGATTTTTTCCCGTAACTCCAAAGGGGACCGTCAACAAATTAAAAAAGAATGAATATCTTTTGAATAACCCTGTCAAAACTAATGTAGCAAAAGCGCTCAAACTCTAGACTGTGATTGAATGCCTTATTGTAATAAGCCTTGTTCATTTTTAGGCAAATAGCATGCATACTCGCAGAGTAAATAAGGTTTTTATAAAAATGATCCCAAATTTTTCCAAGTTTTTTCCTTATAATTTTCAGAGTTCTTAATATAAAATATTATTTTTTTCAGAAAACATGACAAACAACATTGCACACAGTACCCTGTAATCAGAAATAAAAAATAATGAAAATTGTATAAAAAATGAGTTGGTTTACTAAATAATTTTTTACTGCGCATGCGTCAACGATATCAAAATTTCATTTGCATATTATGTTAGCTAAATGTATAGAGCAACTTTTGTGAAAGTCACAGAATCATAACTTGAAAATTCTGACAATAATCGTCAATTGAATAAGTCGAAAATCCGTTATTCTCAAAATGAAGCAAAAACAAGAGGGGTTGTATGCATATATTCATTGATTAGTGTCAATATAGAATACACAATATGGGATGTACTACTGCATTTGGATAAAATCCTTCATTTTTTTGCTTCATTTTGGAAAGAACGGATTTTGTCCTTTTTCTATAGACGATTACTTTCAGAATTTTCAAGCTATGATTTTGAGACTTTTACAAAAGTTGCTCTATACATTTAGCTAACATAATATGCAAATGAAATTTTGATATCTTTGACGCATGCGCAGTAAAAAATTATATAGTAAACCTACTCATTTTTCATACAATTTTTATTATTTTTTAATTCTGATTACAGGGTACTGTGTGCAATGTTGTTTGACATATTTTCTGAAAAAAAATATTATTTTATATTAAGAACTCTGAAAATTATAATGGAAAAACTTGGACAAATTTGGGACCATTTTTATTAAAACCTTAATTACTCTGCGAGTGTGCATGATATTTGCATAAAAATGAACACAGTGTATTACAATAAGGCATTCAATCATAATCTAGAGTTTGAGCGCTTTTGCTACATTAGTTTTGACAGGGTTATTCAAAAGATATTAATTTTTTTAATTTGTTGACGGTCCCCTATGGCGTTTCGGTAAAAAATCTTCACGGAGATGTATGACGTATACTATTATATTTGTACACTAAGAGTTTCGAGATGATTCCTCATGTATTTTTCTAGATATTTAGTAAAATGTCTAAAATCGCAAGTGTCCCATAATCAATGGCAATATAGTGTATTACAGTCAATGGGAAAAAAAATGTTTCAAACGCTTCTTAATGGTGTTACTCATTGGAACATAATAAAATCAGGGCTCGAAAAATAGCGTTCCCGGGATCCCGGGAAACCCAGAAATCCTTTCTGGGAACGTATATTTTTTCACTCAGGTTCCCGGCCGGGAACCTAACCTTTCGCCGTGTCTGCCGCGATGCCGTGGATGCATTATGACGCATAAATTAAGCAAAATATTGGCGACGGGACGCAAAAGAAAGCTTTTAAACGGGGCGTGGGATGCGTAATTTCGTCAAAATATAACGGGAAAAGCCTGAATTTCATCAAAGGATTGCAGGAAGAAACGCAAATTTCATTAAAAGATCGTAAAAAAATGGCAAATTTTGACAAAAAATGTTTAAAAATAACAAGTTTTGTTTAAACATCGCGATAAAACGGCAGGTTTCGTTAAAACACCGCGATAAAACGTCAGATTTTGATAAAAAAATCGCGGGGGAAAAAAATTGAGAATTTCATCCAAAAATCCCGAAAAAAAGGCAAATTTCGTTAAAAAAAAAAAAAAAAATGGAAATTAACAAATTTCGTCCAAAAATACATAAAAGTCAGCAGATTTCGTCAAGATTACGCGAAACAACGTGAATTTCATTAAAAAATCGCAAAAAGGGGCAAATTGTTTTTTTTTCTTTTTTAAATGACAGGTTTTGTTAAAACATCCCGATAAAACGGCAGATTTCGTCAATAAATCGCAAAAAAAAACCCGGCAAATTTCGTTAAAAAAATTTCTTAAAATGACAATTTTCGAAAAAGCGCGAAAAACGGCAAATGTCGTTAAGAAATCACGAAAAAACGGCAAATTTCGTCAAGAAATCGCGAAAAAGGAGGCAAATTTTGTTTAAAAAATCATAGAAAATAACCAATTTCGTCAAAAAATATTTTAAAAAACGGCGAATTTCGCCCCAAAATACCTAAAAGACAGCAGATTTCGTCAAAAAATCGCGCAAAACAACGCAAATTTCACTAAAAAATCGCAAAAACGGCAAATTTCGTTTAATTGTAAAATGACAAGTTTTTTTTTTAAATATCTCGATAAATTTTCAGGTTTCGTTAAAACATCACGAAAAAATAGAAAATTTCGTTAAAATACTCGCACATAATTTTTTCTGGGAACTTACACTTTTCAACTGGGAACCTATATTTTTCATGTAGGTTCCCAGCTGGGAACCTTAAATTTTTTAGAATTTTCGAGTCCTGATAAAATTGATATACATCTATGAAGTACATATTATAATATACATTCTGCACAATCTGTGGTGTAAAGGACATTTGTTATTGATTTACAAGGCCACACAAAAGTATTGCATTACATAGTGGAATAGGGAGAACAAAGTTTGGTGCGCATTTTAATTGTAATTAACTATTTACAATTTTATGAGATTGATATGTGAGAGTGATATATTTAAATCTTTGTTATCGTACGAACGCACATCATTTGCTACGCTTCACGTGCAATTTCCAACTTGTTATACTTTGTGCAAGTCTTTTTTCTTTATTTTTAACAATGTTGGAACTTTTAGTGTCATAAAGCAAGGTGTTAAAGCCATTTTTGCTTTAAATGATAAAATTTCTCTTTATATGAAACATGTTTTATTTATTGCAGGGTGAAGATTCTTTTGTAGATGTCATCCAAGAAATGGGTTACAGTTTTACTTCAAGGTATTTTTTTAAAAAATTCTTTTAATGGTGGATTCTTTCACAGCGATGTTGCATATGTGGTATAGCGCGTAAATTATGCAAACAATCGGAGACACACACACACAAAGTGTGTCATGGGACAAGTAATTTTGCCGAAATATTTCATAAAAGGCCAGAATTTCATAGGAAAAAAATGCAAATTTCATCAAAAAATCACGCAAAAGATTGGCAGATTTTATTAAAAAACAGATTTTGTCAAAGTTGCAAAAAACGGCAGATTTTGTCAAAAGTTTGCTATAAAACTGTAGACTTCATCAAATAATTGCAAATAAAAACTGACAAATTTCCTTTAAAAAATAGTGATAAAACAGTAAATTTCTTTCCCCCCCCCCCCAAAAAAAAGCCCTAAAAAAGGCAATTTTTTTTCACCTCTTTTTTTTTTTTTTTCTTCAAAAACTAATTTTCCTGCTTCACAACCAGTTTTTGAATGCTCTAAATCATTCTGAGTGAATGTGACTCCTGAAAGCATCCAAGCATTCTTGTTTTGAGCAAAAATGTCTTTTTCATTAAATCCTCTTTTTAAAAGAAATGCAAACATTGTGACACTAACTTGTTATTTTCTACACCACTCAAATAAGCATTATTTTATAATTAAATTTGTATCTGTTTTCCATATTTATTTTTTAAAAAGTAATATTTATTTTAATTATTCATTAATTATTACTAAAACAATGATTTGTGCATCTCATTTTTCTTTTCCAAATAAACAGTTCAATTTTTGCTTCTGAAATATGACTTATTAGTGGGGACTCGCTTTTGTAAAAAAAGAGACCTAGAACTTTAGAAGTCTTGGGTTCCAGGGACCCAGGATTTTTCAAGCCCACCAACATCACTGCTTTCATTATATTTAAATAGAATTGTGTGTTCAGTTATTTTAATAAATTTAATTTTGCATACTTAAATTTTTGATGTTTTTGTGTATGCAGTTTGGAAAGTATTTTTTTTTTTTTTCTCTTTGAATAACACATTTCTTTATTAATATTTCCCAGAGATTGTTCTAGAATTTTTATATTGCCTAGTAATGATGTAACTAAGTTAATAAAAGATGAGTTAAATAGGGCTGGAAAACAGGGTTGGTAAAAAACCGGGTTTTTTTTAAAGAAACCAAAAACCATGGTTTTTTTGGTTTAAACCGGGTTTTTTTTAAAATATGTTTTCCTGTTACATATACATGCAAATTTATGAACAAAAGTAAACATTTTTGAATATATAAGTAATAATTTGATTTAAAGGTAATTCTAATCAATATAATTATTTAATATACAATCAATTATGTATAAAATTGAAATCTTTAAAATCTAAACATTTTTAGAAAAAGCTGTGTCTTATATTTCATAAATAAAATGTGCTACATAATGAAACATTGATACCCTGAAAATCTTAATGAACAATCTTTTGATTACTAGCACCATAAATAAATATATGATATAGATTCATATATAAAACTTCATATATATTATTTTCAAATGGTTATTCAAAATAATTAATTTGAAATACTTGTTATATGTGATGTCTGATTTTTTTTGTTAGAAGACTGCATGAGTTAATTATCTTTTATTGAAAAATAAAGCTTTTTATAAAGAATTTTTGGAAGGATTTGAATTTAGCAGTAGAGTCTTTACACACTTCAAGCATTGTGTTTTCTAAAACTACCATTTAAAAGATGACTGTTAAATAGACAAAAATATCTATTTAACAGCTTTTTAGACTATTAAAAAACATTGATGTTAAAATATACAGTAGCTTTATAAATGCTGTCATCTACCAAAGAATTTAAACAGCCATCAGACTGCATGCTCTATTATAACACTTAGTATTTTTAAACATCTAAACTAAAAATTGCATCTTTTAGGCATTTTTATGAGACATTTTTTCTATTACGTCTCAAGCAAACCTTGTCTTGCCCCCCCCCCCCCCCACACCCTTTTCTGCCAATTTTCTTAACTGATCTAAGTAATGGGTTTGGTTATGCAATAGAAGATTTAAATACATCTTTTGCATATTTTAGTTAAATGTAAACAGGTGCTTTACTAGTGCCTAATTTTTCAATGTCTTCTTATTCGACTTCATATCTTGAGTTTTTTTTTTTTTATTCTTAAAAAATAATCCCTCCAATCAAGAAAAATTTCTGTTAGAGCTTGACTGAAATTTTAAAGATCATTTATGTCATTATCTGTACATCTGCGTTTCTCAAAGGAAAATATTTTTTAAATCTAAATATTGCATATTTTTCATCTATTTTATTTTTGCTAAATTTACATGATTTAAGTGTTTTCTGTAGAGTTTCAGATATGTTCATCAGTGCATGAAATATGCATTCTACATGTATACTAACATAACCTTGACTAGACTCACTATGTCTTATGGTGACTATCAGGGCCGGATTAAGCACTTCTGGGGCCTGGGACTACTGGGAATTTTCGGGGCCCCCCTTGCGCTATTGGAAATCTTAAGCCTCCTACCACGATACTGAATGTCACCCCCTCCTCAAATACACACACCTTTGTTTTGTTTTTTTAATCCTAAAATACAAATCTTAGATTTTGAATATGTATAAAGTTAATCAATTTTTTTTTTCTTTGTTATCTTTAATGGTGTTTTTAAATTCGCCTTTTTTCCACGACCTTTTGACAAAATTTGCACTTTTCCTGTGATTTTTTTCCGAAATTTGCATTTTTCCTGCCACTCTCTGACGAAATTCGCGTTTTTTCAGCGATTCTCTGCCAAAATTCATGTTTTTTCAGCGATTCTTTGACGAAATTCGCGTTATTTCAAGCGATCCTCTGTAGAAATTTACACTTTTTCCGCATCTCTTTGACAAACTTCGCTCTTTTCCCACAATCTTTTGACTAAATTTGTGCTTTTCCCGCAATCTTTTCAAGAAATTCGCACTTTTTCTGCCATCCTTTGGCGAAATTCGCGCTTTTTCTCGGTTCTTTGTCAAAATTCGCTTATTTTCGACGGCAACACCATGTCAGCCATTTTTCTTCCTTAACACTCTAAAATACATAATTCTAATTATATATATCGTAATATTGTAAAATGGCATGGCTTACTATCTTATGTTTTGTTCCAACTTCCATTTTTCTTCTTTGCCGGCATTTTTCCAATCTTCCGAGCTTTTGTTTACATGTTCAAATCAATCGCTTATCTTTTCCGATCGTCGCTGATGGGTACGTTCATCCTGGTCTTATCGTTCCGTCCGGTCGCAATTCGCAAGCATCGCGAATCGCAACTCGCAAGTGGCTGTCTTGCATTTCTCCCATCGCAAGTCAGGAACGCGTTTGCTCAACTCGGAGGGGCGTATCCAGTTTCGGATTGCCGCTGCTATTTAAACCGGGAGAGATAGATTGTGCGGGGGATTTTGAAGTGATGTTATGTTTCAAGATAGTTGATGTTACCGTCAATATGATATAGTTTCAGAAATGTTTTTTTTAATTCATCCAGCTTTTAAAGTTTTAATGTTAACGTCTAGTTGCTTAGTCATGCTAAATCTATTGCTGGACATTTGATTGTGAAAAATGGTGTATCAACTTCGCCCGTGTTTCATTTATCAGCAGTCGTAACCCATTTGTGTTTTAATCAAGTCTTCATATTTATGTGTGGATATTATTAGCTTCAGTTGAAAACTCTACGTTTTCTAAAAACTTTTCATCGAAATAGTTGATGTGCCATACCATGGGATTTGTTTTCCAATACGTTGATAGAAGCCGTCCATAAGTGAGTCTGTTTTGTTTTTCATTGCTATCCTAGTATTGTTATATGCCATGCCATGCCATTCAATAAGTAATATTATTTCGTTACATAGAATGTTTTAATTTAAATACAGATTTGAATTTATTTTCTGTTTACATTTTCCAGCTATATTTTCCATCTAAATTTATACATATTTTTTTTGAATATTATTTCATGACATAGAATAATTTTTAACTGAACTTGTTTCTGTTCACGTTATGTCTGTTATATTTTTCACCTGGATTTATACATGCTTTTATTTAAACTTGCACTTATTTTTTCATTAATAAACGATAGCCTTATTTTACTGAAAAACAGTTTCTTTAATGTCTTACACTACACTGTCACCCTGTCACCAATACTTACTTTCTTAGGTCACCGTAACTACACTGTTATAAGCTGCTAAATTTTATTTTGTTTTAGACGGTTCTTGTTACAGAACCGATCACGGGTTATGGGCCAGAAGCGAATACGCTTTTAAACCCTTTACGGCGGCCATAACCTAATTGGTGACATTTCAAAATTTTTGACAGTTGTTTGTCGTATGCGGCCATTGGACCTCCGAGTCATTTTAGAGGGGGGGCCGCAATATAAAAAAAAATTTTTTTTGAAGGCTATATGTTTTTTTTTCTTTCCTATTGACATGAAATACAAAAAGGTTTTTTTTAGGATCACTTATAATAGAAATTTTTGTTGATGTACTATCTGATTACTAAGTACGTTATTTACTAAAAAAATAAAAAAATAAAAAAAAATTTTTTTTTTTCCTCCTTTTTTTCATGTAATATCTTCTGTTTAATGCATGGCCATGGCTAACATACAGGTGTGCATAACAAAACTGAATTCTCACAATTATGGAACTTGGGCAGCTGACGTTAAGTATCTACTATTAGATAAGAATGCGTGGAGCATAGTAAATGGCACTGAAAAGGCTCCTGATGAAAATGACTCTGTAGCGACAAAAGAATATAAATCCAGAGTCAGGTCTGCACTATCAATTGTATATTTAAATGTCGAAAATGAATTCCGGAGAATCATCGAAAATATCGACGACCCTCATGAAGCCTGGACTAAACTTAAATTGCATTTTCAGCCTGATAACCGGGCACGCCATATGCAATTATTTGGCGAGATTCTTTCCTGTAAGATACAACCTGAAGAGCCCGTTGATATGTTTGCAGCTCGCCTCCAAAGGCTTGCTGACCAACTTGCTGCGATAAATGAGCCAATCAAAGAAACTTACCTCACATTTCAATTGCTTAGATGGCTCCCGAAGAAGTTCGACAACATGGTGCAAGGGATTCTGCGATGGCCAGACGAACAGTTTACGTTCAAAAGTGTTCTTACAGAATTAGTCGCAGAGGAGTCCCGTATCAAACTACGAGAGGACGACAGAGTGGATGCCGTGCAATCTCATTTCTCCAGAGCCCGTTCCTCAAAGAAGTGTTCCTTTAAGCCTAAGTTCAAAGGTCGGTGTCACAAATGTGGACGCAGAGGACATTTACAGAGCCAGTGTAGAGTGCCTGATGTCACCCGCCAGGAATCCTGTCTTAGCTCTAGTTCCAGAAGTTCCATGATGCTTAGAGACTCCTCCAATTCCGGTTCCGTGGTATACAGAGACTCTTCCAGTTCCAGAAATTCTTCTTTGTCCAGAGGTTCCTCCTTTTCCAGAAATTCATCGAGAGACTCTTCCGTATCCAGTCCTGTCCGTGCTCAATCTGATGGTCATAGATCCAGAAAAGATGTGCCTCGCAACCGACGTCAACGTAAGACAACAGGCCAGGTAAACTACCTCATACAATCTAATCTGAGTAACCTAAAATGTGGTGGAGACGCCTGGGTCTTTGACACAGGTGCCTCCCACCATTTCTGTAAAGATAAAAGTTTATATGTTAAGTTCAAACCTTTAAAAAATGAGGAATTGGCTGTTGCAGTTGACGGTGCTACTTTCCCTATCGAGGGCACCGGTTTAGTGGATTTAAAAATAAATGGGGAAATGGTTCGCTTCGGCGACGTCATGTATTGTCCTAGTCTAAGACATAATTTAATTTCAGGTCCCAGACTTGATAAAATGGGTGCCAAGTTCAAAGGAGGTGAGGGAAGGGTCAAGGCATATCGGGATTCTGGCACACTTTTTCGTGCTTTTCTTAAAGATGGCATTTACTGCCTCTATCCAGATCCTAACCATAATAATAGAAATAAAGACCCGAAAATTAACCGTAATCAAAACCCTAAAAAGGTACGTTTTCAAGCCTCAACCGTTCAAAAAGATGATTTTAAACTCTGGCATAGACGCCTTGGGCACATCAGTTCCACATTAATTGAACATACTCTAAAATGTAATGGCGTTAGGGGCTTACCACCCATTAAATGTAAAGACTTTGAATGTGAAACATGTAAAATTAATAAACACAGACGAACATCATTCCGCCCAATAAACCAAATAAGATCTAAACGACCTCTAGAACTGCTACACACTGATCTGTGGGGTCCGACACAAATAACAGGGCGAAACGGGGAGAAGTATTTCCTAACTATAACAGACGACTTCTCTCGCAAGATGTCAGTATACCCCTTATGCAGTAAAACACAGGTATTTAAGGTATTTTCTAACCACGTAAAAAGAGCAGAAAGGTTTTTGGGCACCAAAGTAAAAGAAGTTCGTAGTGACAATGGGCGGGAATTCGATAATGAAGCTTTCACCAAATTCTTTGAGGACAATGGCATAAAACACGAATTTACCAATGTATATTCTCCGGAACAAAATGGAGTTTCGGAACGTTTAAATCAAACAATAATGGACGGGGCTCGCTCAATACTCAATGAAAGTAAACTCAGTCTCAAATTCTGGCCAGAAGCTGTCTTATACATCGCATACACTCTTAACCGAATATGTCACAAAACCCAGAAAAAAACTCCTTTCGAATATTATTGTGGTAATAAACCGTCCATAAGACATTTACGACCTTTTGGTACGGTGGCATATGTGGGGGTACCTAAACAACTAAGAAATTCCAAATTCGATCCAAAGGCTAAAAAGGGTGTTTTAGTGGGTTACGCAATGTCTACAAAAGGCTACAGGGTATGGATTCCCGAAACCAATAAAATAATAGAGACAATAAATGTTAGGTTTGGTGACGAATCTGTATCCAGAAGTATCCACAAACACAGTGAACAAGGTCCAAGCTATTCAATAGGCACAAACCCATTTACAACTTCGGAGCAGCGCAACGGAAGCGATCTGGGACCCTCTTATATCCTAAATTCCGAACCACCTGAAATAGACCCTTTGACTGATCTTCAACCTGACAGATTTACTTCAGAAACACCACCCACTCAAAGTATTAGACCAAGTACCTCTAAATCTTCCGACTCTGC
Organism: Maratus speculifer; assembly: GCA_964019185.1. Taxonomy (NCBI): domain Eukaryota; kingdom Metazoa; phylum Arthropoda; class Arachnida; order Araneae; family Salticidae; genus Maratus; species Maratus speculifer. The sequence goes on along the minus strand of OZ025294.1, from coordinate 429,600,502 downwards.
CTCCTCACACCCACCTGAGGGTGACAGTGACGAGGATGGCGAGGATTTTTCTAGAACTCTCAGGGAAGCTATCTGGTTCCGTAAGCCTGTAACTAGGCCTGACAAATCGAGAACCGACGTCTACTATTACGAGTTGGGTGAGACACAACGTCTAAGATCACTGAAGGAAGTAAGAGATTACTGTTATTCTAATGGTATCAAATTTAATCCGTCACTGTTCAGTTTTAAAGGAAGCAATAAGTACGAAGGCATTGTAAAGTCCACTCCTAGTCCTAGCTCAAGTCCTGGTTACACACCTCCACACACCTCTTTCTCTGAAACTCATTGATTCCTCCATTGATTTTCTTAAGTCTCCCATTGAAAATTACAGAACGAAACACATTGACGTAAAATTATTTTTTTGTTAGAGACCTTTTAAACCAAGAGATTTTTAATGTTAAACACGTAGCCAGTAAATCTAATCTCTCAGACATTTTCACTAAACCTTTAACAAAGTTTGATCTTAAAAAATTTATTGATGTAATTTTTAATTATAAGTAATTTATATATATACATGATATTTAAATGCTATGAAAAAAAACTCCTCCTCCTTTGAACTTGTGTCAAGCATTAAGATGCTTGTTTAACTTTTCATGTTAAACCTTGACGTTTAGCATTTTTTTTTAACTGAAATTTTGTATATTTCAGTATTTTTCTTTTAAAAAAAAAAATGTTTGAATATGTGATTATACTCTTGTTATTTCATATTTGTTTCGTATGCATGCGTTTCATAATATCATTTCGTGGTGTTGAAAATCGAGTTGTATTCTGTTTTTATTGCATATGTAAATATGAAAATTTTCTTCTCGTTTTAAGAGTATATATAACAAGTTTTTTTTTCCATATTTAAATTGGCCAAATCATTTGCAAATGTATATCGTTTCAAAAGCTTAAGCATATTTTTTTTTTGTGTTGTCTTTCACGTGAGCGCTCACAGTCATTTAACTATGTCATTAACATAATCATAATTCATAATCGTTATCATGATCATGATCGTTGTTGTTCTCATTATTGAAATTTTCTCATTTGCATAACATGTATCTTTCATATATTATCAAAGTATTTTCATATTGTAATTCATGTATATTTATTCTTTATATTATCCTGAATTTGCGTTTATGTGATAATCATTCTCTTTCAGAATAAATATGCAAATGTATAATTGTTTAAAATTCATTCGAATATTGTTACAAGTCAAGACCAAAGGAAAAAAAAAAAATCATTATATTAAATTGTTTATGTAAAGGTAACTCGTAGTCACTTGCACGTGACGAGGTAATTGTAATTATCTTTCACGGTTTTTTTTTCAGGAAAATGTTATCTTTATAGACTGTTACTATTGAACTGTATTCGACGTGGAAAAAAAAACTTTTCGTTAGAGTTACAATTGTAACTAAACTTTCATGAGATGAAAAGGTTGTTAATCTAATTGTTATATAATTGTTAAAATTGTTGTTATTGTTGAATATTGTTATTAACATTATTGAAAATTGATGTTTTTGATTAACACTGTTGAAGTTATTGAATTTGTTGCATTTATACTTATTAATGTTAAGTTTCTGTTTTACTGGTAACTATCGAAGTGTGATAGTTTATGTTCTAATGTTTTACATTATTCTATATATATATATAATTTACAATATCTGTCGATTATCCATTTTATTTTTAAGTACGAGTGTTAAGGGGGGGGGGCGATTGTCAGCCATTTTTCTTCCTTAACACTCTAAAATACATAATTCTAATTATATATATCGTAATATTGTAAAATGGCATGGCTTACTATCTTATGTTTTGTTCCAACTTCCATTTTTCTTCTTTGCCGGCATTTTTCCAATCTTCCGAGCTTTTGTTTACATGTTCAAATCAATCGCTTATCTTTTCCGATCGTCGCTGATGGGTACGTTCATCCTGGTCTTATCGTTCCGTCCGGTCGCAATTCGCAAGCATCGCGAATCGCAACTCGCAAGTGGCTGTCTTGCATTTCTCCCATCGCAAGTCAGGAACGCGTTTGCTCAACTCGGAGGGGCGTATCCAGTTTCGGATTGCCGCTGCTATTTAAACCGGGAGAGATAGATTGTGCGGGGGATTTTGAAGTGATGTTATGTTTCAAGATAGTTGATGTTACCGTCAATATGATATAGTTTCAGAAATGTTTTTTTTAATTCATCCAGCTTTTAAAGTTTTAATGTTAACGTCTAGTTGCTTAGTCATGCTAAATCTATTGCTGGACATTTGATTGTGAAAAATGGTGTATCAACTTCGCCCGTGTTTCATTTATCAGCAGTCGTAACCCATTTGTGTTTTAATCAAGTCTTCATATTTATGTGTGGATATTATTAGCTTCAGTTGAAAACTCTACGTTTTCTAAAAACTTTTCATCGAAATAGTTGATGTGCCATACCATGGGATTTGTTTTCCAATACGTTGATAGAAGCCGTCCATAAGTGAGTCTGTTTTGTTTTTCATTGCTATCCTAGTATTGTTATATGCCATGCCATGCCATTCAATAAGTAATATTATTTCGTTACATAGAATGTTTTAATTTAAATACAGATTTGAATTTATTTTCTGTTTACATTTTCCAGCTATATTTTCCATCTAAATTTATACATATTTTTTTTGAATATTATTTCATGACATAGAATAATTTTTAACTGAACTTGTTTCTGTTCACGTTATGTCTGTTATATTTTTCACCTGGATTTATACATGCTTTTATTTAAACTTGCACTTATTTTTTCATTAATAAACGATAGCCTTATTTTACTGAAAAACAGTTTCTTTAATGTCTTACACTACACTGTCACCCTGTCACCAATACTTACTTTCTTAGGTCACCGTAACTACACTGTTATAAGCTGCTAAATTTTATTTTGTTTTAGACGGTTCTTGTTACAGAACCGATCACTTTTGGCTCTTTTGATTAAATTTGCGCTTTTCTCGCAATTTTTGTTATGAAATTTGCGCTTTTTCTGCGACCTTTTGGCAAAATTTGCGCGTTCTTTTCGCGGTTCTTTCTCAAAATTCGCATTTTTTCGGCAATCCTTTGATGAAATTCGCGTTTTTTAGCGGTTCTTTGTCAAAATTCGCTCTTTTTCTACGATCTTTTGACTAAATTTGCGCTTTTTCCCCAAGAACTTTTCAAAAAATTCTCACTTTTCTGCCGCACTTTCACAAAATTTGTTTTTTCGCCATTGTTTCGCAAAGTTCACTTTTTTGGGCAAACTTTTGAAGAAATTCACAATTTTCCGAGGTTCTTTGTCAAAATTCTCGTTTTTTCGCAATCCTTTGAAAAAATTTGCGCTTTTTCTCGAGAACTTTTCAAGAAATTCTCTCTTTTCCTGCCACACTTTGACAAAATTCATGTTTTTTTTTTTGCTATTCTTTCGCAAAATTTGCGTTTTTTTCACGACCCTTTGATGAAATTCGCGTTTTTCCGCTGTCCTCTGTCGAAATTCGCGTTTTTTCCCCCGATGATTTGACAAATTTTGTTCTTTTTCCGCGAACTCTTGATTATATTTGCACTTTTTCTGCGATCTTTTAAAGAAAATCGCTTTTTTCCTTCCTCCCTTTGATGAAATTAGTGTTTTTTTACGATTCTTTGCCAAAATCACGGTTTTTTGGGCCATCCTTTGACGAAATTCGCATTTTTTCCGCGACCGTTCGACAAAATTCGTGCTATTTTCATGACCTTTTTGCAAAATTCGTGCTTTTTTCACAGCCTTTTGAAGGAAATTGCGCTTTTCCGCGATCTTGATTAAATCAGTTCTTTTTTTGACGAAATTCGCGCTTTTTTACGCAACCCTTTTCGTTTTGTTTTCTTCGCCACTTTTGTTAAACCTGGAAATTTTGGAGATACAGACAGCAATGACGTCAAATGGCAATTCAAGTTAAGTTGCAAAAAAAAAAAAAAAAAAAAACGGCAATTTTGCGCAGCTCTTACACTCCTGTAATTGTTTTAAACGAAACTTTGGTACAACTTAAGCCTCTGCTGAGGGCCCCTGACTGGTTGGGGCCCGGGGCTGCAGCCCCCTTAGCCCCCCCCCCCCCCCTTAATCCGGCTATGGTGACTATTGAGATGAGACTTAAAAATAGAAATTACTTTCATCCAATAATTTGAAACACTTAAATTACAAAAATAAGAAAATATTATATTAGATTTGTTCTAAAAAACCAATTGGTTTGAACTGTGCCAACCTAGCTGGCAAAAGAATAAAATTATAATGCAAAAAAACCCAATCCCAATGCAAGAAAAACAAAGGCTTGTTAAAATCGCTAATCACAGGGGAAATAAAAAGCTCATTGTCAATTATTCAATAGCATACATAACAAAAAGAATTTCTGAAATGATGAAATCCTTAGTAAATCTTAACTAATCAAGCAATTTAAATAATAAAAGTGCATTTTTAACTCGAGTCTGCCCTTCTGGCTATATATATATGTTTTACAAATAATGGCTAAAGATAAATACAGTACAGAACCATTTATCCGGAATGGTTGGGGTCAGATTCATTCTGAATAACTGGTTTTTCCGGTTAACTGGTTGGGCATTAAAGCAGCATCCATTTGATAAGTTTTATGGAATATATGTGGTTGTGGTATTACTTCTAATCTTAAATTAATTATTAGATTACTTGAATTAAGAATAAGATTCAAGTAAGATTAAAAAATAAAATTTGATAGAATGTAATTTATGGGAATGCTTTAGAAACAAAAATTCTTGTTTCCTCTGCATGAAAATAGAAAACATCTAAAGTATAACTAAATACATTTCCATCTCAAATACTAGATGCAATCATCAAATTATACAATTGTTTCAAGCAATATTTATGTAAAATTAGAAGTGTATGACACTTTTTTCTGCAAAGATTCCATCATCATAGATTAGAAATATCATTCCAGATAACTAGTTTTCCGGTTAACTGGTTTCCGGATAAATGGTTCCATACTGTATACATATAGGCCTTAAAAAAGAAAGAAAGAAAACTGATTAGTTTTTTCTAACCAGCTAATTTTAGAAAAAATAATTACTCTGCCATATAGATTTACAGCTTACACGAAAAGTTAAGTTGATTACAATTTTTTGTCCTTTTAGAAACTTATTAATTTATCATTTTTCTACAGCTTTGCTTGTAGCTTCTTCATAATTTGGATTTTGCATTTTTCAATAATGTGTAAAATAAAACATTTGGGTAAAAGAATAAAAAAAACCAGGTGAAAAAAAAAACAGCATGGTTTTTTTAAAAAAACCAATTGGTTTAAACCATGGTTTTAACCATGGTTTAAATCAACTTGGTTTAAACCAAACAACCCTGCTGGAAAATATGGAAATTTTTCTAATCCAATAACATTTTGAAAATATCAGAGAAATTCAAACTAAACCTTGAAATTTATTGAAATAAATGTTAATTTACGTTACGATTATGATATGATTATATATTGTGAAGAGAGATGAAAATTAAACTATTTTGAAAAACTGACGTTGAGGCTTCTGATTTGAAGATTTGGTAATTTAAGAATTTATGTAGAATTCTTAAAATTGAGCACAATCTTTTTTTGTGCTTGCATTTGTAGATGAAATACAATTGTTTTTATTTCACATATTTAAAGTGATACTTATAAAAAAGTTAGTTAGTATGAGCAGTAAAAAATTCTGTTTTAATGCACATTTCATTCATATTAGAAAAAATATTAATGAATAATGAAATATTAATGAATCATAAACATTACAACTTAAAATTATTTTAAAAAAAAATGCACTAATTTTTTCAGAAAACAAAAATCTCTATTTCCATTCAAAATATCTACACTGTAAAAAAAAAAATCTGAAAAAGTTTCCGGTAGGAAATGGAATTCCAGTTTCCCTTTATGGTAAGGAAACTTTTCCGAATCAATACGAAATAAAATCCGAAGAAAAAGAAGTCTTTTCTTTTCTGCCAAGAAAGTTTTCCTACCTGATTCGGAAACTATTATCTAAACACAGAATAAATTCCTGTTTCTTATGAAAATCTTTTCTTGTCTATAAATAAAAGTTTCTGTGGAGACAAAAAGAATTCCTTTTCAAAACGGAAAGTTTTTCGGATCAATCAGTAAACTTATCTGTAATAACAGAATATATTCCTGTAAAATAAGGAAAACTTTCCATTCACACAAAGAAATTTTTCGGTAGATTGGTAGAATATACAGAAAGTATTCCTTTTTAAATTGGAAACTTTTCCGAATCAATACGTACACTTTTCTCTCATGATAGAATATATTCCTATAAATTAAAGAAGACTTTCCCGTTACACTAAGAATAGTTTCGGTAGAACGGAAGTATAGATGGAAATCTTTCTTTATTAAAACGGAAACTTTTCCGCATCGTTCATAAAACTAATCTTGAAAAAAGTAAAAATTCCCCTGTAGAGCAAAAACTTTTTCTTTTCTTTACGAAAATGTATTTTTTTTTATCAGAAAATATTCCAGTATAATAAAGAAACTTTTTTTATGAGGAGTGGATTACATAAGACTGCATAAAAATCTTTTTCTGTTTTAGATGCACAAAAAACTTAATGCTTTTTAAGAATCTAAATCTTTACTGAACATATTCTGAAACCTTTTATGAGTCTGGTAACTTTTAGTGTATTAAAGATTTAAAATTATGCTTAATAAATATTGCTTATTAAGTTAAATGTTGAATAATTTTAAATCTTTACAATCTTATGCTTAATAAATATTGCTTATTAAGTTAAATGTTGAATAATTTTAAATCTTTAATACACTAAATGTTACCAGACTCATAAAAGGTTTCAGAATATGTTCAGTAAAGATTTAGATTCTTAAAAAGCATAAAGTGTTTTGTGCATCTAAAAGGGAAAATGATTTTTATGCAGTCTTATATAATCCCAGAAAGACTAACTCTGTTAGAAATTTGCAACAAGCAGTCCAGCAATTTGATCCTTTTTACAGAAAAAAGTTCCATAATTGTAATTTAACTTTATACTTATCACAATATGATCAAAATAGAGTTAAATTACTGTTGTTTAATTGTCTTTTGTAAAAACGGTCAAATTTCATGAGTAGTTTATTACAAGCTTTCAACAGTGGAAAAACATTGTACAGAAGAAATTTTCACTTGATTCGTTTCTTTTGATTTCCTTTTATCTCACTTTTAATGCTATGAAATACAAGGTGATTAAAAATAAATACCCCATCTCAATTTTACAGGGATATAACAGAAAATAGTACACGTTTTTCATCTGAAATAAAAAATAGTAGTTGAAAGTTTAAATTTAATTGATTTGAAATTTCCAATTTAAACACTCTAGTCACACCTGATAGGCTGAAAATGTGTGGGATGAGATCGTACGGTCTCGATACCATTCGTGTTTCTGGAGGGTGTCGAACACTTATAACTGTGTTGAATTTAAACTTCCAACTGTTATCTTTTATTTCGGTTGAAGGTTGAAGAACAAAATATTGTATACTTTCTTTTTTTTTAACAAACTTGCAAAGTTTGCATATTCATTTGTAATCAACCTGTATTTTTAATACATATACACACAATCGTATACAAATAAATGACAAACAAAATCTAATATTTTAAATCTTTTGAGACAATAAAATATTGGTACATTTTGCATTACAATGGTCCAATTTGTCAATGTATTATCATATTGAAATTTTATTTTGTCACAAGTATAAGAAGAATCAGTTTAATTTAAATATAACTATTTTATTTAGGACATAAGGATTTTTATACATAAATTGTTAGTGCTTTTTTAATTTGTTTTTCAAAAAATATAATTATGCTAAAATGTATAACAAATAATAAATTCAGCTCATCAGTGTATACTAGATGTTAAATTTTTTTTAAAATTAAAATTCATGTACTACTTACAACTAAAGTAGAATTGATTTCCTACAGTTTCGAACAATAAAACTTGTTCATCATCAGGGAAACATTATAAGATAAAAACTAACACTTACACAGTTCACATAATACAATACTAAAAGCAAAAAAATATTTTGGTTTTAGTATTGTATTATGTGAACTGTGTAACATGTTAGTTTTTATCTTACAATGTTTATTATATTTTTATAATGTTTATTATATAATCGTATAATGTTTATTATATGTTTAATATAGTTTGTTATCAAACAGTGTAATTGGTCCTCCTATATTAAATGCTAAAATGTATTTTGATTTTATTATTAATTTAATAGATTATATAGATTATAAGTAATTTTATAAAGAAGGATAATTAATTCAAGTGATACATTAAACAATTTTCTAAAAAGGTTTACAAACATAATTACAAATACATTAGTGAAACGGATTTTATGCTTGTAAAACGCATAATATGCATTTTTTTTCTTTTTGTAATTCTGAATGAGTGTATATGTATCATGAATATGTATGTATATATATATATATATACACATTCAAATAAGAAAAAAGGAAATCAAAATTGTGTCCAAAACAAACTTTTTCGTCTCTGGAATGTTCTTACTTGCCTAAAAATACAAAATAAGTTTTGTGCACCTATCGATATTTTTTTACTTTTTTTGGTAAATTTTACTCTAACATTCCAAATGGGAAGTCACTTGATTCCAAATAGTTTAAAGATTATGGAGAAAATTTAGAACTCAAAATGTTAAATTAATTTTTAATTGATTCTAAATAGATTGCAATTTGGATCGTTTTTTCAGTATAATTCAAAAACCACTAGACAGAATAACTAGTAACTCAGGATTTATAAAAGAGAGATTACAGTTAATATATATATATATATAATCTCATTGTTAGTTTTATTTTTAGAGAAAAAACCCCGCATTTTTTAAATAAATCGCAAAAAAAAAAAATAGTAATATGAAGATTTTAAATCTGCAAGTTTATAATAGAAATAGATTTCTAGAAATTTGAAAAATGCACATTCCAAGTAAGTAGTGTATGAGTTATGCTTATACGAGGGGGAGTCCGCAAATAAGTTTCCCCTGGTGTCTGTGGACAGAGGTGTGCATGAAAGTCAAACAATATAAATAAACTTGAAAGATACGACGCAGCTTTACTTGTTAACATAAGTACCAAGCACGTTGAGACATTTGCATACCGCTTGATAAGCTGCAAAATACCCTCCAGAATAACATCAGGGCTTTGCAAACGGACAAGCCATTAAAGTTTTCTCCCGTACATGAAACCTTTAGTTTTTCCTCGGGGGCTTTTTGAAGCTTATCAAGCGGTATGACAAATGTCTGAATGTACTTGGTAATTATGAAAAAAATAAATATAGGTCTTATATTTAATGTCACATTCTATTTTTTGACTTTCATACACAACTTTGACCACAGTTGACATGGGAAACTTAGTTTAAGACTCCTCCTCGTATAATTATTCAAATTGCAGTTCGTTTTACATTGATTACAAATAAATGTAACAGTAGTTGCAAATGTGCATAGTTCCTAAACTACTAAACAGAGTGACTTCCTGCTTCTATGGTATCATAGAGAGCATTTATGTAGAAAAAGGCCAAATATGATGGCATAATTAGGTGTTATATCGAAAATTTTGGCGTTTGTTACAATTTCAGAATAAATATGACTTTCTTTTTCACCACTGAATGAAAAAAGACAATTTTCGGAAGAATGGGAATTTCAATTTTCCCCCCTCATATTCCAAGAGCCGACCGCACAAAACCCTGCGGCATCGAGCACCCGAAATAATCCTTTAGTTTATGGAAGAGTAGTAATAGAGGAATCTAATGATCCATGTCTGCCGGACGTGAAGTTGTGCATAAGCCAAAAATTGATACCACTAGTGGTTGACTCGTAGGTTTAGCATTGTGTTTGTCCTACAGTCAAAAATGTAAAAACATAGAAAACTGGGTGTAGGAAAACACAATGCTAAGCCTACGAGCCAAGCACTAGTGGTATTAATTTTCGGCTTATGCACCACTTCGCAACCGGCAGACATGGATGATTAGATTCCTCTATTACTACTCTTCCATAAAATAAAAGAATTTTTTATTGTTCTTGATAACATACGGTTTTTTGCGGTCGGTTCTTGTATTGTCATGCTTTATTGAAATTTCAAATTGGTGCATTTTTTAATTTTATTTTCAATTTACTGAAACAAGTTAGGTTATTAATGGTAAAATTGAAATCTTATTATAAAACCTTTGGTTTTTAAATTTTCAGAATTTTTTTAATACAACCACCTTGTATTTAAATAATTTTTAACGTCCTAAAGAATGATAATGTCAAAGGAGAGGATGCATTAGACCTTTAGATGTCTGACATACATATTCGCTCTTTTAATGTGCTTGCCTCCAGTTGTTTTTATTTCAGCAGTCATCGTATAAATAAGTCACTTTATGGAGTAAATTATTTTGTAGTAAAAACATTTTCGTTAATGAAAATGATTTAAATAAAATTCTGAGCTTTTTCATTTCAGTTCTATAAATCATCTTAACTTATATTTTCTGAATTTCCATCATAATTTTAATACATATTTGTTTTAGATGAGAATTTTTTCATGTAATAAAGTGAAATTTAATTACACATGTTAAATATACAAATACAAATGTTATTAAAATAGAATATGATGCAGCTGAAAGAAACAAATCTTCAATTGTTAATTTTTAATTAACTAACCTTTAAAATGAACGTAAATGCATTTGATTATAATTTAATTAAATAACTGAACACAAAAAATGCTTTTTTGTATAAAATTTAATTAAAAATCTATGGATACCCTATTAACTTTTATGCAAGAATTAAAATTAAAACTTATTTGCTGCACGGTAAATCTAAGTTAAACGCTTACATGTCTTCATCAAAACATATGCGATTATTATTATTATTATTATTATTATTATTTCAAAACGTGCTTCACACATGGTTTTTTTATTTTTTAAATTTTATCTATGTGTGATTTTTTAGTTTAAAAAAATCATATTTCCTAAGTATAGAAAAATATTGTTATGCAAATAATAATACTTTGAAATTCACAAAAAATGTCATCATTGAAGCTTTTTTATCACTAATGTTCTAAAATAAGACTTAATTATTTATAAAATTTATACATCCAATTATGTAAATGAGAAAATACATTAGGCTTTTCCGAAATATAATAGTTATATAGAGTCCTTTGCAAATTTATCAAAATGCTATATCATTTCAAATTAAAAAATTCTGTAATGAGCAGAATTGTAAAGATGAGCAATTAATTTTTACACCATTTTTTCTTTGCAAATTCTTGCATCTGATTAACACTTTCCGGCACGGATTAAAATGAAATATTATCAACTATCACCCAAATTTGAAAACGATTTTTTTTTAGAAATTAAGAATTCCTTAATTTAAACTTTCATTGCAAAAGCAAAATTTTGTTCAAATATTTATTGGTGCCATTTGCAAGTTTGGAATTAAAATTAGGTGCCCTGGACTGGGCACACTGTGCCGGAAAGGGTTAAATAATGAGTGGAATCACAGAATTAAGAGAAAGAATACAGATTCAGAATGCCGTAAAAACAGTTTGCCATGCAAAGTAGATTATCGCTCAAATTTTAATGCCTCATTTGGTCCAAACAAAACAAACATTTTGAAAAGGCATTGGATTCCTTGATTTGTGCATTTCTCTAAATTCAAAAGTGTCCTTATTATGCTTAAACATTTTAAACGATAATAATTTCTAATGATAAAATCAAAAACAAAGAAATACGAGTTCGAATTGACAGACGCATCTAAACACATAGTTGCATTCAGCCAGATGTGTCGAATTTTAGGGTTACTTTTTTGATGTCACATCCAGCCACCATACTGTAATTTAAAATTATCTTTTTATTATTTTTTTAGGTGTTGCTGTACGGAAGTCTTAGTCACAGGACTGTTCTATGCACTCCAGCAAATGATTTTATAAAAATTTTAATTTTATAAATCTAAAAATTATTGATGGAAGAGAATTTTCCCAAAAAACCTCTTTACTGATTGAAAATGTTTAACCATTTCTGTATGTACATATTTCTTAATGTGTGAGGTATTTTAATAAAAATTTTAATGTCTGCTTACCTATTAATCTTAACCCTTTTTTTATCATGAATAATTAACAAAACTAAAAATTCAAAAATAAAAAACTGACTAGAAAATAAACAATACTTATTATTATTGTTAAGAATAATTTTTTCACCATACGTCATCTAAATTATATTTTTTTTCCCTGTGAAATCGAAGAATGTATGAATATATGATTTTTCTACCCTCTTTTGAATCTATTAGGATCACATTAATTTCTTCCATGCTAATATCTACTGCATTTTATCCTTAAATTGCACACAATTTTATTTTAGAATACGGATAATTTTACAGCGGGTAGAAAGTTAAAATACATTATTGTTATTTTCAAACAAACTTTAAACAGCTTTTCTTTTAAAAGCAGAATTTTGTTTATATAAAAATATATGCATATTTGTTTCTAAATAAACCAAAAAAAAAAAAAAATTAATAGCAATAAAAAATGTTAATCATTTTTACTATATCAAATATTGCTGAAATTATTGTGTAAAACAACTTTCGAAAGACTCTGTTTAGTCTTGCATTCAATTATGTTTTTCATTTTATTAAAGCAGCATGTCCTTATTAGGAAAAAACATATTCTTAACAATCTATATATATAAAAGGAATTCTGAGGATAATTGAGGCACAGGCGAAAGCAAATCTTGGCAATGCGCCAACTCGGTCCAGAGGAAGCAAATCTTGGCAATGCGCCAACTCGGTCCAGAGGTATAAAAGCAAGATAGAAAAAAACGCGCAGGTCTGTGCATTCAAGTACAACCACCCATATGTATATGCTGAAAGTTTGTTCTGACGCTCACCCGACGCACGTGGAGTGCCGATGGTCCGGGGAGAGTCACCGGGGGATCCGTCGCGAGCTGAGAGAGAAGCGTACCATACACATAAATTATTAAATAAACCTTCAAATTAAGCCCGGCGAAGCGGGCTGGGTATGCTAGTAATAATAAGTATTGTTTATTTTCTAGTCAGTTTTTTATTTTTGAATTTTTAGTTTTGTTAATTATTCATGATAAAAAAAGGGTTAAGATTAATAGGTAAGCAGACATTAAAATTTTTATTAAAATACCTCACACATTAAGAAATATGTACATACAGAAATGGTTAAACATTTTCAATCAGTAAAGAGGTTTTTTGGGAAAATTCTCTTCCATCAATAATTTTTAGATTTATAAAATTAAAATTTTTATAAAATCATTTGCTGGAGTGCATAGACTAAGACTTCCGTACAGCAACACCTAAAAAAATAATAAAAAGATAATTTTAAATTACAGTGCAATACCATGTTCTTTATATAACGATATAGTATATATTTTTAGCCATTAATTTTTTTTTCATGAAACACTAGGAAAAATGAAAATATACACTCAAAACTGAATAGAAACTGCATTGTTAAATTAGTGGGGAAGGGAAGTATATAATATGAAAGAGTGGTCAAATGATCGTCCAATGATATATCAGATCTAGAGATCAGAAAAAGTTACAAAAGTGTACTTGAAAAACATAAAACTCAAATCGAGTCCGAGTGGAATGACACTTATCACCTTGCGTTTCATTTACGAAGAATAAAACTATTTACTTAAAAGCTGCAATACGATTTTATTGAAAATTTCCCGTTATAAAATTAACTGGTTTTTAAAACTTAAAAACCAAAAGATGTTAAAAATCATTTGTAAAAATAGGAAAGGCTCCTGAAATCTTTCAATCTCCCCCATAATTTTCGAACAGCATTAACACTTGAAAATATGAGGCTGTAATATACAATTAGTATGCGTAGCCTGTGAGTTCAATGCCATCAGTTTAACTGGGCAGTATTCTTTTTATTGTAATTTTTTTTTATAATCCTTTTATGCAGTGAATTGACTGTTGTTGCAGCAATGGGAACTTTGTGTGTATTTTGCTAAAACTGGCTATTTGCAAATAGCTGATGTACTGCAGAAAAACCAAAAAAATATTGATTTTAATATACATCATGATCAAGATTAACTTATTCTTAATCTACTTAATTGGCTGCAGCAAAAATTCTAGATTAAAATCAAAGTTGGTATAATATTGAACTAACAATATTGAAGTAGTATTAATATTTGTAAATATTTTTTGAAACATTGAGATCTATGAAATAGAAGCAAGTTTTGGGATTGGTGCATCCAACTAGTTATATTCGTGACTTCATTATAAATATTTAAAATTAAAAGTGTTTTTTTTCTTATAAATTTCAAAGTGATTTAACTTAAAACTAAATGTAGTTTACGGTAAATCAGTATTAAATAATTAAAACATGGAAAAAACACCAATTAAACCTATGTTGGAGATAACTCTTCAACCATTGGTATATTAGTAAGACATTTTATGTTTATATTATAAAAGCATGTTATGTGTTTCTTTGTGAAAATACTTTACAATTATAGGCATATTAATAAACATGTAATATTTGTTCTAAAAATTATCAGCATTTCATTGTGCAAATTATTAGCAATTTTCAGCAGTTCATTGACAAATAAGCAGAGTATTTAAATGTTTGAATTGCATTTTTTATTCAATATTATTAATATGCACATACATGGTTTGAATTTCGGGACAGGATGGCAGGATTCATGCCCTAAAGAATCTTGTGTCATTCCTGTTTCCAAAAAATATTTTTTTTACTTTGTCAAGGGATGATCAAGTCTCAGGACCGACTGATTATTTTCTTGATATTTTCCGCTATCGATTTACAAATCTTAGTTTGCTCTTACGGCAAGGCAATTATACAAAATCCATGATTTTTTTTCTGGGTTTAGCTGAAACGCTTTATAATTTTTCTCACACAATTTTCTCGCTTGCTCATCTTCCAAAAGTTTGCATTTTTTTTTTTTTTTTTTTTTTTTTTTTTTTTAGACCAACTGGCAAATTTTACAATTTATTTCTCTCAACTGATTAACAAATTTAGCTATTTTATTCTGCGACTGATTGGCAAATTTCCCTTTTTGTTTTTGTGACATTCTGATGAAATTAGAAATTATTTTCCTGTGTCCAGCTGAAAAATTTGTTTTGTCTTTGTTATTGACTGACGACGATATTTTACTGTAATTGATTGATGAATTTCGTTATATTTTCCCACTGCCCACGTTCCCTCAAAGTTCAAATTTTTTCAGACTGGTCAAGAATTTAAAAAAATTTATTTTTGCCATGATGGACAAAATCAGCGATATTTTTTCTATGATCAATTTACGTATTTTGTGAATTTTATTCCCGTGCTGAAGCAAGAAATAACTAAAAGGGCAGTAATGGTCACTGGAGTATGAACTCTATCACATGAGTCTGGAATTAGCACTAAACAAAATATTAAATCTTGTGTTGCAAATTTGGGAAAAAAATAAGAAAACATGTTTTTTTAACAATTAATGGTTTAATTAATCAATTAATTTAATTAATCTTAATTTAACATTAGTTTTTTTTTTCCTTTTTCAAAATCATCGCTCATTTTGTCATTAACTGTGCTCAATAATACCTCTTTTTTTTTTCATTTAAAAGGTAATCTTTTATATGACGTTTCTATTTGGATTCGTTTTTTCCCATATCTGATAATTTGCACCTGCACATTTTGTAATTTTTAGCTCACAGGCTATCATAGCCTGAGAGCTTATGTGCCCGTCCGTTCTGTATGCATGTTCGTATGTACGTAACGCGATAACTCATGATAAAAATATCCGATCCACTTGAAATTTTGTATGTAGGTATATCCTGACAAGGCGCTTCCCTGATTAGTTTTTGGAGTTCATTCGATATGTATAAGAGGGGAACGGGGGGCTCATGCCCCCCGTTAGTTGATATAGATGGGATTTTCATGCAGAATTAAGTTTTCAAAATTTAGATTAGGATCATTCTGATGAGGCGATTCCGTGACTGTTATTAGGTGTTCATTGATTAAGTATAAATAGGGGGAACAGGGGTTCTAATGCCCCCTCCCGTTAGTTGATATAAATGGGATTTTCATGCAGAATTAAGTTTTCAAAATTTAGATTAGGATCATTCTGATGAGGCGATTCCGTGACTGTTATTAGGTGTTCATTGAATAAGTATAAATAGGGGGAACAGGGGTTCTAATCCCCCCCGTTAGTTGATATAAATGGGATTTTCATGCAGAATTAAGTTTTCGTTCAAAATTTAGATTAGGATCATTCTGATGAGGCGATTCCGTGACTGTTATTAGGTGTTCATTGAATAAGTATAAATAGGGGGAACAGGGGCTCTAATGCCCCCCCCCCCCCCCCCCCCGTTAGTTGATATAAATGGGATTTTCATGCAGAATTAATTTTCGTTCAAAATTTAGATTAGGATCATTCTGATGAGGCGATTCCGTGACTGTTATTAGGTGTTCATTGAATAAGTATAAATAAGGGGAACAGGGGTTCTAATGTCCCCCCCCCCCCCTTAATTTATATAAATGGGTTTTTCAAGCAGAATTTTCAGATTTCGTTCAAATCTCTGAATAGTTTTGGAAGTTTAATGGTTAAGTATAAAAGAGGGGGATAACTCTTTTTAAATTAAATTATATAAATGCTAAATGGGTTTTTATTAAGAATTATCTAATTTGCTCTGAATTTTGGATATAGATTTTTTATATGATAAAGCATGTCTTTGATAGTATAGGAGGTTCAATGATTAAGTATAAAAAAAGAGAAAAGGGGAGAGCTGTTTCCCCTTCTTAATTTTTTTTTCGAACGGAATTAACCCTTGAAAATATAAAGCTTTAATGTGCAATTAGTATTTGTAGCCTGTGAGCTCAATGCCTTCAGTTTAACTGGGCAGTAGTCTTTATTATACTCTCTTCTTTATTAACAATGACATTTTGACCTCCTACTCAAATAAAAATTCTTCTAAATTTAAAGAATTTTGTAAAATAAATAAATAAAATGCTGACATGCATTGCCCAAAGCAGGATGTTTAAATGTTTCCCATCGAGTTATTGAAAATCAGCAAAAACATCATTTTTATGATGATCAAAACATGATTTATGTAATAAGAGTCATATATTACGTACGGCATGAATTAAACATTAATATTCCTGGACAAATCATAAACAAAATAAAATGCAGACACCACATGGTCCATTCTCGACTGGATTCGTTTTCCAAACAACCAACAACCGTTGGTTGTTCGTTGTTTGGAAACAACCTTTTTCCAAATGATTTAAAAAAATTTTTGATAAGCCTCAAGGAAACACATTTAGAAACAATAAGTAGTTGATGTGCATAGTTCACAGAAATTATAACATGACTTTTTTTAAATAAACCATTTCTCATGTTATAGAAGAAATCTACTGATTATGTCCTTTTCAGAATTTCATATGGGTTTAAAATTCCAATTCATAGTAGAACATAATTCAATTAGCTAAAATGCCAAAGATTACAATATTGACAATAATTCCACTAAGTGATATTCAATCACCTAATGATATTGTCAATACAATCATCTACATGCATTATTCTTGCAAGCAAATTAAAAATGAATGCACATCAAAATTTACAAAAAGAAAGAAAGAAAAAAAAAAAAAAAGCACAATTAAGTATATCTGATAATTTAATGTGTTAGAAAAATTGCTCTGTTCTGTTTGTCAAAATTGTAACCTATGAAAGATTCTAAACCACACAAAATCGAATGAAATTTAAATTAAAAAAATTCATTTACCAACTCAGTTATTAATTGCCCATAACATTGAGTGAAAATTGAAAAATAGATACCACATATAAAAGGCTTGATTCTTTTCCTTTGTTTTAATTAAAATAAACATTTTGGATAATTATCTTGAGATCTTGACTTAAATTATTTCAATGGAATTTTGTCATGTTGGTATAAATTGTAAATATTTAAGTGGCATGTAAAAAATAATACGGTATAAAAAAATAATTTTTTGACGTGACAACGTCTTGTAAATTGGTTTGCCGGGAGACACTTCAAGAAACTGCGTTACGTTACGCTCCGCTCACGATACGCGCTCACTTTTCTCTTAACTTTTTCCGGTCACTTGTGGGACCATTTTCTGAACGTGAATGTGAATTCGCTGCAAGGAAGGGGCGGTGCTTAATAGGAATTTTAGATAGTATCAAACTAAGACGTAATATGTTATGTATTAGTTATTAGTATAAAGTACAAAGAAAATAAGTGTAGTTTATTTCGTAATTCGGTGGTATATTATGGAAAACTAATGATATGTGATTAGTGAAAGCCATTTTACTTTAGTTATATTCTGCTCATTGAAAAATTCTTTAATATGCTGTTTACAAAATTCAACATTTGACATCAATAAACATGAAGTAAAATGTGTTTAACAAACACAGTGTATTGCAAGTTATTGTATGTATATTTGTATATAAATACGTATGTATGTGTAAAGGTAAAAATAAAATTTTGTTAATATGAAATTCAGTGCGAGATTCTTTGTATAAATTAATGTTTTAAATATAATTCTTTGTATAAATAAATGTTTTAAATTGTTACTATTATTTCATCCTTCTTCCTACTATACGAATGAATATTCACATTAAAATTATTTTACAACTCAAAGTCGTTGTCACGTAAAACTTTCGCCCGTATACCGACTTTACAGGCAACCAATTTTTTTTTTTTTTTTTCCCTCTCATATAGTTTAACTCCCTTGAATTTACAAATATTATGAGGGAAACTCTCTCCTCCTGGGAAAACTTGAATTTCAAGCCCTAATAGCAAGCATGAAAAAGTTCTTCCTAAAGGAGGAATTCCACCTTTTTTTAGAGCAATTTTGAACATTCTGTGGATTAATGCCAAAATGCAAAGAAAATTTGAGTAGGATATTGGGGGGGGGGGGGGGGGGCTGAAAATTTTTGTAATCTGACATTTTGTTTATTCAAATTCTTTGAATTTGTTCTTGAATTGCTGTGAAAAAGAGACATAAATGAAAGGTGAGCTTATATCATATAAGCATCTGAATGTCATGTAAATAAAGATGCTCAAAATGTCTTTCAAGATTTTTTTTTTTTTTTTAGACTTTAAAAATTTAAAGTGAAAAGAAGTTTTTTGGAATAGAATATTTTGTACTATTTATACAACACTTTGGGATAATTTCTGGAATATCTTTTTCGAGATGTATGTGTGAAGTAAAGAGTAGTTTTAATACTTTCTAAGTTATTAAAATAAAAACCAGTAATATGTGCAATTACATTTAATTTGATTGTAGCTGTTAACACAACACTTAAATTATATGAGTTTGGCACTGCTGTATAAATGAAGAAAATTTTCCTCGTTTTTTCTCATTTCCTTCTTTCATGCCTGAATAGTCAAAGATATATAGTTTTTGTAAAATATATTGCAATATGTTTAAAATTTTATAATGGTGTGTGAAACATGTTTGCAACTTATTATTTGCGATGGCATTGCATAAAGAAATAAACAAACATTTACCATAACTAAAAAACATATTTAGTACCAGATATCCAAATCCGCCAGGCAAATCGGATATTGGAAATACGATATCTGATATCCGGCAAAATCAGTATCCAGTGCATTCCTAGCATTCACTACATTATGCACTTTATCGGTGAAAAAAATTGTAAAGTTCTAAATATCATTACCAAAGCCTGTCCAAACTTTAAATTTATTAATTGAAACCCTTATTTTTAATATTTGAAAGGCTTTTAGAACAAATGCAATGATTATGTGAATATATTTTCCATCTCTGTTTTTTATACATTTGATACTTTGGCAAAACAAAAAATATTTCCCTTAATTATCTGATTATTGTCTATTACTTGTGAACCACTTTCCATAAAAAAATAAATAAATAAATGCCAAATTATAATGTCTAATAAACAAACTGAAAAAATAAATGACATTCAAAACTTTCCTAGCTTACGCTACTGGAGAAAATAGGTTCTTTTATATGAGCATATTGGTATACTAGATATAAATTTAATTTGTTCGTAAGATTTTGTACAAAAGAATGTATTTAGAATAATTGACATTACATTATAAATGGTAAATTAATAATATATTTATTCTTAATAATATATTATTATAATAAAATTCTTAATAATCAAATCTGTTTGAAACCTTTTGAATAATATCCTTGGCTTTTTACCATTCTCTGTATTTCATGAATTTTTGTGCATATACTTAAAAAAATGTAAGATTTTTTTAAATAATTTTTTTTTAAATTTTGAAATAACATGTATACCTTTTTATTCCTTGTTTTTTTTTTTTTTTTTTTTTTTTTTTTTTTTTTTTTTCTTTTGAAAGTTTAACTGAATTTTATAACATATTAGAAAAAGTAAATTAAATACAATCAGGCTAATTTGACTTTCTTAAATTAGATTTTCTGAACATTGAAGAAAACTTATATGCTTAGAAATTTGTAAATAATCTAACGTTATTAACTGCAAATGTCAAGATGCTGTATATTATAAGAGCTATATGAAAATTGTGTTTTAATAAATTGACATTGAGTCTTTAGATCTGAAGATTTTGTAATTTAACAATGTACATGTAGAATTGTTAAATTAAACAAAAATGATTTTTTTAAGATATTGCATTTATGGATTAACTGTTTTGTTTCACATATTTAATACAGAGCCATAGCTAAGGGGGTGCTATGGGCAGCTCAGCCTCCTCTTAAAAATTATTAGCCTTTCCCCCCCCCCCCCCCCCACACACACACCTGGAAAAGATACCAAGGTCACTAAATGAATTTATGTTCCGAAAATCTAAATGAAATTCTATTCAAAAACCTAATTTAGCTTTGTAGCCCTTTCGAAGTTTCGCATAAATACTAAATTGTAACTAAAATGAGTGTTTCAATACTCACTCATCTTATTTGCAGATAAAAAGGTAACATGATGTTTGTTATTGCCTTAGTTATGCACTCAAATTTTTCATCCTCCTATTCTTTTCTTAGCATAAAATGAAGTTATTACAACAGTTTAATAAGAAATATAGGCACAGGGCCGTAGCTAAGGGGGTGCTATGGTAAAGGGCAAAATTAGCACTAGCCACCGGTAACAGGGCCAGTAAATGATAAATAGTGGCCAGTGAAAAATTGTCTATCAGCGGCCACCTTATGGCCACTTTTTTATAAGGAGATAATATAATTTACTTACATTTTATCAACAATTCTACTTTTTTGGGTTCCAGTATATTTATATTAACCTATTTTATTTATATTAACCTATATTAACCTATTTAACCTATTACTATTAATACTTATAGAAATTTTAACTGTTTAGTACTTTAAATAAAAAAGTAGCCACTAGTTTAAACATCGTGGCCATTTGAAAACTTACTGGCCAGTGGCCGCTAAAGAAATTTCCTAATTTTGCCCAATGTGCTATGGGTAACTCAACCTCCTCTTAAAAATTTTAAGCCCCCCCCCCCCTAGAAAAGATACCAAGGTCACTAAATGAATTTATGTTCTGAAAATCCAAATGAAATTCTATTCAAAAACCTAATTTAGCTTTGTGGCCCTTTCGAAGTTTCGCATAAATACTAAATTGTAACTAAAATGAGTGTTTCAATACTCACTCATCTTATTCGCAGATAAAAAGGTAACATGATGTTTGTTATTGCCTTAGTTATGCACTCGAATTTTTCATCCTCCTATTCTTTTCTTAGCATAAAATGAAGTTATTACAACAGTTTAATAAGAAACATAGTACCTACAGTGTGAATAGGCACAAATTTATCTTTCTGCGTCAGAGAGAGAAAGAAAAAAAAATATGAGCCCCCCACCCCTGCTATTCACTTCTAGCTATGGCCCTGATTTAATATGATTAATATAATAATAAAGTGGTACTACTTGGTTATCCCATCAACTAAAAAAAACAAAAAACATTGCCAATCTGTAAGATTAAATGCCAATAATAAATGATCGTGAATGTCACATTCAATGACATTAAATATCATACGCATGTTTAAAACATCATTAACAGATTTTTATTTCAACTTTTTATTTG
Organism: Maratus speculifer; assembly: GCA_964019185.1. Classification (NCBI taxonomy): domain Eukaryota; kingdom Metazoa; phylum Arthropoda; class Arachnida; order Araneae; family Salticidae; genus Maratus; species Maratus speculifer. The sequence continues at coordinate 429,578,453 of OZ025294.1, read as the reverse complement.
TATATTTTTTAATATTTTACTATTTGTTTTTGGTTATTTAAAATGATGATGTCAATCTGTATAATTTGGCTATTAGTTTGGTGATTTGTATAATTTGGCGAAATGGGTCAATAGGATAACTAAGTAGTACCAATAAAGATAATATGAGGAGTAAGAAATTATGTTTGCACATTTCATTTGGATTAGAATAAATTTTGATGATCCTACCACAAACATTACATTAAATCTTGAAATTATAAAAAGGAAAAATTCTGAATTTGCAGTAATTATTATGAGGACAAAAATCTCTAATGTCATATAAAATAGCAACAAAATAATCATTCTTTCTATGAATTTGATACCCTATATAAACTGAGTTAAACATTATTTAATATAAGTGCTAATATAAGTTTGGTGGTACAGTAGACACCCTCAAATCTGCACAGCTTGGGATCAAAGGTTGTGCGGATATTAGAATTTTCTGGATTTCTGGTCATTGCTTTGTATATATTTTTTAAACAGTTATATATTTTTAAAGTAATAAATAATGAAATCAAAAATATAATGAATGCTGACAATATATTAAACTATTAAATTTAGTAATAAACTAAAATAATAAAAATTTAGATAATTTTTAAAATGATTAAAATACTAAAAGCAAAGGTCAAATTAATAATCAATAATGTACAATTAAATATTCATTATAAAGATGAAATGTGTTTTTCCTAAATTTTTCAATGAAACTTGCTTCATAAAGGTGCATAACTAATTCACATCAGGATCATAAAATAACAAAGCTTTATTTCAGGTTTAGCCAGACTTAATAACTAAAAAAGCTTGATTAATACATAACCATATTTGGTAAGATTGTGATTACCAATGATATCAGCAATATCTTGATTTTTTCAGAAATAAATTATTCTTTTTTCATGAAAAAACATGAATTCAATAAACTTAACAAAAATAAAATATGTATGGAATTTATATAAAAATAAAAAAGTAAAATTTTGCATTTATATCTGAACTGGATATTTCATTGTTTACATCTGTATGTGCGGATTTTAGAGAGTTGTGGATTTTAGGAGTGTGGATTTGAGGGATTCTACTGTTTCTAATTTCTCAATCTAGCTCAGCTCCAAAAGTGTTTGATGATTTGTTTATGTGCATCAGTATTTGCAAAATTATGTCTCAAATCCTGCATTACTTAATTTAGTCAATTTTATGAGCCTAAATTGAAACTAAAAAAATGACATATAAATCTTCACTTCTTTTATTTCACCCATCCATTCTATCAGTTTATTTAATACTAGCAGCCTGCTGCGCTGGTCAGTATTTCAAAATTAACCTTGGATTAAGCATTGTATTGAACCAGGCTTGAATTCACGGGGTGGCCCGGGGAGGGGGGGATTCTAAATGTCTGGAGCTATCAAATGTCTCCTCCTCCTTGGAAATTTTGAGATTTTGTTTTCAATGGCAAAAAAGTGTAATTTCTCCCTCAGAACTCTATTGTCTCCCTCCCCTTTCCCGGAGCCACAGAAGTTCCTCCCAGAGAAAAGTGTCTGAATTCAACACTGGCATTGAATTATTTGAATTTATGGATTGAACTTGTATTTTAATTTTAAATAACATGAACCTTCAGCTGGACCTTTTTCATTGCTGTTAACAATCAAATTCCATTATCTTAAGTGTTGGACAAAATTTAATTATTAAGAAGCAATTCTTTTAGTTGACTAGTAGTAGGTGTAGGGAAATGAGATCATCATGACAACAGGAATTAAAGTGTTCTCTAATCCGACACTATTAAATTAGAGAGCATGATTGAACAGGCAGAACATGAATACTTTTCATTTGTTAGTTCTCCTGGACCTCCGTTCATGCAATATGTCACTCTGGTTGTTTAAATACAATCTCACTGAATGTTATGTTACATTTCTTAATAAATATTCTCTAGTCTCAGGTCTAGTACTACTGTTTTCTCTGTTTTTACTCCAGCAGAGTCAATACCATAAAAAATGAATCAAATGATTTCCAGACAAAGAATGTTTAACTTTCATATTTAAAAGAAAAGTTAAAAAAGTGTGTTTTTAAAACTAATTATGCAGTTTCTTTTCCCCAATCAATTGACAATGTGTTTTTTTCTTAGTGTCTTATGAATGTAATTCTCTAAATATCGCATACAATTGGTTTTAAAGTTTTTTTTTCTCCCTCCCAAACATCTCATCGTCACTCCATTTTGTAGGGAGACTCCCCTTCTAAGAAAAATTGAATTTCAAATCCTCTTATTTAAGCTAGGTTCATTATGTATGTCTAAATGGATTTCTGTATTTGATATTTCACTCATTTCATGTTGTGATAGAATTCTAAGAACTATGCGTACCTGATAACATAAAATATTTTTATAATTATAAATGAATCTATTCATTTTACTTAAATTTTCATTCAGTGCTATTTAGAAAGTTTAAATAATTTTATGTGAATGTAAATTTTCATTTATGAAAATCAAATTTTAAATTTAAATGTACTTTTAATGTACTCTTTCTAAAAGTATGTGTATTTCTTTATAGTTTGGTGGAAAGTTGGTGCATTTTGGAAATAAAGCAGATGCACCTCCCCAAGCGGATCACATGTCCTCCCGTTTTGTTCACATCCGTCAAGTAGTCACAGAACTGGAACTTCTGAGCAAAACAGACAAACTGGAATCTTCGTTGACCAACGAGAATCTCGTTGATTTCTGCCAGAGTAAAATCGAATTGAGTCTAGATAAACAAGAGAGGATGACATGGAACTTTTTGCAGGTAACTATTTTTCATGAAGACTTTAAAATATTTTGTATTTTTATTTTAATCGAGCAGTTGAAAAATATTGGTACTACTTGATTTTTTTGTTGACCAAAAAGCTGTCACCAAACAATAAAATTAACCCTTTATCTACCGCGTTATGAATTCATGAAAATTTTACATTCAGAAGCATTTTACGCAAATTGTTTAAACTAAATTAAAAGATTTAAATTAATCATTTGCTAAATATTTGAAGGGTTTTAGAAGGATTGATTAAATTTGAATTTACACAAAATTATATAAACTTGAATTTACACAGATTTTATGCGATTTTTATAACCCCACTCAAATCTTTTATTTTTAATTATTTTCTTAGTAATTTGTAGAATTATAAAATGTACAAATGGGATGTTCTTATGTTATAAATATAGAAATATTTCTGCACTGAAAAATTCCCATCCTCCTCCCTCAGCGCCAAGAAAGCTGAAAAAGATGCAAAGGCAAAAGAAGTCCTTTTAAAGATATTTTTGTATAGTGTTGTATCATTTATGTTGTATCACATAGATGTATCATTTTGAACCAATAATGTTTTTGGAACAAAATAAAGGAATGTATCTGTAACTCATTCTAAACAGCATTTCAACTAATTGACATACTAAAAGTATTTTATAATAAGTAATTTTAATGGTAAGTACCATCGGTAGATCAGTGTTGATCCACAGATTTACTAGCATTTTGTCTGTTGCTCTGCCATAAGTGAATTTCATCATTAAAATAACCCTGTTCTTTAGTGACTTTTTAAATTGAAATTCATCCATTTTTCTAACTTAAAATTTCAGAATGGCAACATTCTCCATTTGTATAGTTTGACGATTCATTTTGCAGTTTATATAATAGGGTGAAATGGTTCAACAAGATAATCAAGTAGTACCAAAAAACATACTACATGCATTTAAAATGCTTATCTTTTACTCATTTCACTAAAAAAAAGGGGTCAGTTTGTTTCATTTCAGCATCCGAATATTGTTTTTAATGGATGCACACAAATAATAAAAGGTGCCATTCGTGAGAGAAAAAAATCCTATTGGCAAAATTTGCGCTTCTCTAAGTTAAAAGAACTGAATGTGTCACATTTTTACCCTCTAATCTTTCTGATACACTTACAAATTCCTTTTTGAATAAAAAAGCATGACAAGTGGTTCAAAATCGAATAATTACTTAAATTTTTTGACAAATGAATTACATCTTGAGTTATTGTCTCATGATGATCTTCAAAAGATCTTCTGTTCAAAAGTATATCAAAACATATTTGGCTATGGACAGTTGCATATTATTTCCCTAATTAACAAAGTTTTGTTAAAGATTTCAGGAAGCGTTGGAAAGTGTTTCATAATCTATGCTTAAAGCATGATTTTTCTTACTTGTTTAAATTTAATTTTGCTCCGAAAACATTCAGTTGACACTTTTTCTTGTTTAGGAATTGTGTAATGTGCAGTGCTCTATTGGTTTATTTTTTCATGAAGTCAAAATATATTTCAAAAATGCTGTCAAATTGGGCATTTTGAGCAAAGTTTCACTTAAGATGATACTGATAATACCAACTCTTACAGAAAAATGAAATTTAAAAGCGGCCAAATAAAATTATTAATCTGGATTTATCTCTAATTATCTTTATATATAAAAATCTTCTGTGCGTGTGTATGTAACTGAACTCCTCCTAAACGACTCGACCGATTTTGATGAAATTTTGTGTGTGCGTTCCAGTGGATTCGAGAATGGTTTAGATTCACATTTCGTCGAAACTGATGCAGTACTTTTTTAGTAATTAGGCAAAAACTAATATTTTAGTGATTTTTCGCTAATTAAAAGTGCTATATATATTAAAGAAAGTCAGGATTTCGTATTAATCACAGCACAAAAACATCTACCATACCAAAAATCTTGAACATTGGGGTAAAAATATTTCTTATAACATCGAGTGCCGCAAAAAAGGAATTTTCGAAAATTCCACCCCTACGATGAATAGAAAAAAGAACGAACTTTAAAAAAATTCCTTAAAAATCGGCTTTTGTAGTTATTTTTTATCTGATAGCATATTTTAGTGTTTTTTTTTCATGCTGAATTGAACGGTGCTAAGCAAATTTGTTTAAATCCAGTAGTTCGTGAGATAATTCACATTTTCCTAATTTGGCGATGTCTTCGGCGCAAAAACCTGAAATTTTCAATGCATATCTATCTATGTATATAAAAGAAAGTCAGGATTTCGTATTAATCACAGCACAAAAAAATATACCGCACCAAAAATCTTGAAAATTTTGGTAAAAATATTTCTTATAACATCGAGTGCCGCAAAAAAGGAATTTTCGAAAATTCCACCCCTACGATGAGTAGAAAAAAGAACGAACTTTAAAAAAATTCCTTAAAAATCGGCTTTTGTAGTTATTTTTTATCTGATAGCATATTTTAGTGTTTTTTTTCATGCTGAATCGAACGGTGCTAAGCAAATTTGTTTAAATCCAGTAGTTCGTGAGATAATTCACATTTTCCTAATTTGGCGATGTCTTCGGCGCAAAAACCTGAAATTTTCAATGCATATCTATCTATGTATATAAAAGAAAGTCAGGATTTCGTATTAATCACAGCACAAAAAAATATACCGCACCAAAAATCTTGAAAATTTTGGTAAAAATATTTCTTATAACATCGAGTGCCGCAAAAAAGGAATTTTCGAAAATTCCACCCCTACGATGAGTAGAAAAAAGAACAAACTTTTAAAAAATTCCTTAAAAATCGGCTTTTGTAGTTATTTTTTATCTGATAGCATATTTTAGTGTTTTTTTTTTTTTTTTTTTTTTTCCATGCTGAATCGAACGGTGCTAAGCAAATTTGTTTAAATCCAGTAGTTCGTGAGATAATTCACATTTTCCTAATTTGGCGATGTCTTTGGCGCAAAAAACTGAAATTTTCAATGCTCATCTTTATATTTAAAAAATCTTCTGTGCGTGTGTATGTAACTGAACTCCTCCTAAACGACTCGACCGATTTTGATGAAATTTTGTGTGTGCGTTCCAGTAGATTCGAGAATGGTTTAGTTTCACATTTCGTCGAAACTGATGCAGTACTTTTTTAGTAATTAGGCAAAAACTAATAGTTAGTGATTTTTCGCTAATTAAAAGTGCTATATATATTAAAGAAAGTCAGGATTTCGTATTAATCATAGCACAATAACATCTACCATACCAAAAATCTTGAACATTGGGGTAAAAATACTTCTTATAACATTGAGTGCCGCTAAAAATGGATTTTCGAAAATTCCACCCCTACAATGAGTAGAAAAAAGAACGAACTTTTAAAAAATTCCTTAAAAATCGGCTTTTGTAGTTATTTTTCATCTGATACCATATTAGTGTATTTTTTCATGCTGAATCGAACGGTGCTAAGCAAATTTGTTTAAGTCCAGTAGTTTTTTGAGATAATTCACATTTTCCTAATTTGGCGATGTCTTCGGCGCAAAAACCTGAAATTTTCAATGCATATCTATCTATGTATATAAAAGAGATTCAGGATTTCGTATTAATCACAGCACAAAAAAATATACCGAACCAAAAATCTATAAAATTGGGGTAAAAATACTTCTTATAATATCGAGTGCCGCAAAAAAGGGATTTTCGAAAATTCCACCCCTAAGATGAGTAGAAAAAAGAACGAACTTTAAAAAAATTCCTTAAAAATCGGCGTTTGTAGTTCTTTTTCAACTGATAACGTATTTTAGTGCATTTTTTCATTCTGAATCGAAGAGTGCGGACGGAATGTCCGAGCTGTCTAAGGCGCCAGATTTAAGCTCAACTTCTTGAAGAAAGAGATCGCGTGTTCGAACCCCTCTCCTGACAAACGTGTATGCTTTACAATAATATTTCCTGTATTATAATTTTGATTAACCGACTTCAGACAGTCGTTATCTTTTAACTAAAAAGAGAAAAATAAACTTTTCTATGAAAAATTGAACCGATTTCAAAAAATACTCAAGAGTGAAAAATAATTTCCTTACATAATTGTAATAAGAAATTAAATTAAGAGCGTAATGTTTATCGTGCGTATTACCATATTTAGGTACATTTATTTGATTTTCTGGAGTAAGTGGTAAGAAGAACAACGTCCGTCGGTGACAGGACAACGTCTGTCGGGTCTGCTAGTATATATATATTTTGTTGTTGAAATGAGCACTTAATGTAATTTTATGGATCATTTGAAGGTTGTCTTTAGTGTCTGGTATGATTTTGTTTTTCTATTCAATTTAATCTTGTTATAATGATTCATTCTGAATGTTTTCTCCACTTTATCAGGGTTTTATGTGTATTGATAAGGGCCTATATAATATTATTTTAGGGGGAAAGGGGGGGGTTTGCCTTTTGATATCAATATCAGTTTTGTTCCAATCAAAATTTTCCCATTTTATTTGTAACACGTTCAAAATACAGTAGACTCCCTCAAATCTGCAAACCAGAAATCCACAACTCTCTAAAATCCGCACATATTTTATGGATGTAAACAATGAAACTTTCAGTTCGGATATTGGGACAAAATTTGATTTTTTTTTTTTAGTTTTGTATCAATTCCATATATTTTTTTATTTGTAATTTGTTAATAATACTCTATTCATGTTTTTTTCATGAAGGAAGAATAAATTTTTTAGGAAAAAATTCAAGATATTGCTGATATCACTGATAATCACAAACTTCTTATCAAATATATTTATGCATTAATCAAGATTTTTTTTATTATTAAGCCTGGCTAAACTTGAAAGAAATTATCCTTATTTTATGATTTTGATGTAAATTAGTAATGTATTTTTTGAGGCAAGTTTAGTTGAATAATTTTGGAGAAATATATTTAATCTTTATAATGAATATTTAATCATACACTATTGATTATTGATTTTTAACTTGACCTTTGCTATTAGTACTTTAATCATTTTAAAAATTATCTAAATTTTTATTATTTTAGTTTATTACTTATTTTAATATTTTATTATATTGTAAGCATTCATTATAGTTGTGATTGCACTATTAAGTGCACTCAAATTACTGTTTAAAAAATGTAAACAAAGCAATGACCAGAAATTCGCAAGATTCTAAAATCCGCACAACCTCTGGTCCCAAGCTGTGCGGATTTGAGGGAGTCTACTGTAGTATATTATCTGTTTTTAGCCTGTTATTTATTTTTATAAGAAATAGAAAGTTCTTATTAAAATCACTAAATTATTATCTAATTCTAAAATATAGGATACTCCAGCGTTTGACATTCCTATTAATCATCATACGTGTATCCATATATAATCACGGTTTGAAAAATCATGTGTGTTTACTAAGACAAAGAATACCATCCACTTGTTTTGCTGATAAGAATTTTTATTAATTACCATTCCTTCATTCGGGGCAAGTGCAGCAAAATTTTATTGCTGTAGAATGCATCATGTAACAAAAAGCTATTATAAAATACTTTTAAATAGTAACCATTTCATTTAAGTGCTATTTGATATATAGTTATATTTTGTTGGCTTCTCTTTATTTGAATCAATAAAATCAAATATTATCACTCTGTATGAAGATTTCTATTGATTCGCTGATGATAGACAAAAATATGATCTGGATGGGTAAACTATTCTGCTATTTTTAAAATCAATTTGTAAAGTTTCTTTGCAGAAAAGTTAATAATGTATCACTTGTAGCACAGTATTAGTAATTTGATATTCCTTTTAATTTATTTTTTGATGATGTTTTAATGATGTGTATTGTATTACATTTAATGGTTTTATGTATATGTTCATAAGCTAATTAAGAGAGACTAGAGATTGTTAGGCTAATTGGAATATAACCATTTACTTCTTGATTAATCTCATACTTTTTAGGCTTATTGCAAAGAATCTGTGTAATTTTTGGCTAATTAGAAATAAAAACATAAAAAAAAGAAGAAAAATTAGAAAAAAAGATTCATGGAATTGCTATCTGATCCACAAAATAATTTCCATTGACATGTAACTTGACAACAAATCTGAAAATTTCATTTGAAGTATACAAAAATCTGACAAAAAAAAATTCTCTCAAATCAGACCTAAACATGACAAAATGATTTCTGTCAACACACAACCTGACAACGAAATACTAAAATCATAAGACTCATCTTTATAATAAAAAAGTTATGATTCTAGAATTAGCCTGGCTCTTTTCAAAGAGCATGTGTTTTTTTTAAAGAGCCTTATATAGTTTTTCTTACTCCATCTGTTGCTTTATTTAAACAATAAAAAATCAATTCTATAATTCCCCCCGCCCCTTCCTCCACCACTGAAATTGTCATTTCTCTCTCCTTTCTTACAAAGCATACAGAATTTAAAGTCTCTAATGAATTTAAAATCTATTTTCTTAAATACTATTTGCAAATTTTGAACAAGGATAATTGGATTTTGAATAAATAATAAGTCATTCAATAAACTGATTTCCCCTTCTTCCTTCCGAAAAGAGTGCTGTTCTCATGCTAACTCCAAAATATATTGGAGTAACATTAGAAAATGAACGTTATAATAAAAATTTATGCATAAAAAAATGACAACAGTAAACAAAAAAAAAAAAAAAGCATAAGATACCTTGGTACTACTTGGTTATTCTGTGGTTCAAATTTCGCCAAGTTATACAAATTGCCAAACTAATAGCTAAATTATACTTATTGATGTAACTTTTATTTTAAATAACAAGAAAATAAATAGTAGAATAATCAATAAAAAGTCGAAATAAAAATTACTTAATGACATTTTTAAATATGTGTATCGTATTTAATGTCATTGAATGTGACATTTGTGATCATTGACATTTAATCTTATAGTTTGGTGATCGTTTTTTGGTCAACAGGGTAACCAAGTAGTACCGATACTGTTTAATAAGCACATGCAAGTGAATGGTGATATTCTGAAGATGCTAAAATAAACTGCAAAAAAAAAGGGGGGGGGGAAATAACTTGACCCTGTGTTATTGTTTTCAGTTTGCTACCCAAAATGTCGCCAACACTTTTATGTACTCTGGGGTGGTGTCCCGCTCCTCCTGTGATCACGCCTCCGATGGCGAGACCTGTTCCTTCCTCCTTGTCACCTCTGCTTCCGGACACCTCTCAACCCATCAAAGTAAGTATCACTCTTTCAAACAATTTGTTCCATTTTCAATAAGGATACTTTCAAACCATTTTCCTCAGCCTGTGTCTAAAATGCCTCAATATTAAAAAACTTGTATCACTTTTACAGGGATGCTGCTCTTCTGCAGATTTTATTTTGCACTTTATTACACACACACACACACACACACATATATATATATATATATATATATATATGTAATAATAAAAAAATTTTGCCTTAATCCTAAATTAATTACTTCCAAAATCTTTTAACATTGACCTTTTTCTTTTCTTTTTATAATATTTTAACATTTAATTCCATACCTTTAAGTCAACCTTTCATTTCATTTTATTCTAAAAAACATTAATCTTTGAAAGCAATTCTTTCCTAAAAAGAAAATCTCATTAATTCTTTGTATCTATTGCATAATATTTCATTATTTATTTCTCTCATAATATTCGATTTCCCATCATTCCCTGTGGTTGATTTTGTTTGAACAAAGAATTCCAGCGACACCCTAGTCTAAGAAAGCTAATTAATTCTTGTTTTAGCAGGTTAAATTTCACTGGTAGAAGATGAATTTTCAAAATTTGATAGGCAGTTTAGAAGTTTGTTATGAAATCCTTTTACCTCCCCTCCCCTAATGAAAGTATGTAAGACGGGTTACATTGGCATAGAATCGGATTTCAGAATAAAAACTGCAGATCATTTATCATGATTCGAATTACGTGCATGAGATCTTCTGCTTGATATTGTATTTTTCCAAATTCAATTGTTTCATTGATGTCTAATTAAAGGTGTTCCAAAAAAATGTACAGTGCATTTGTCTACATTAAAGGGGAAATATCCCTTAGGATGTTATCTCCTGGCCTTATTCCATTAATGTGTCATGAGTGCAAACTACTTTGATGGACTACTTTGTGTGGAATATAACATATATGTATGTGTGTGAGGATATATTTTAAGCAATCGTTCAAGCTTGTACTGCAACTGCACATAAGCAAAAATTCCTGTATTTGATTACAGTGCCACATTATTTCATAAATATTAGGTGTGCATGAGTAGCACTTTGACCAAGTACTGAATACTCGGCCATTTACTAGAGTACCATGTTACCAATGCCAAGTAGTTGTGTATAAGAAAGAACTATTAATGCACATGAAGTGAGCTTAAGAATAACATGTCTGTGTATGTGTGTAAATATAATAAAACATACTTCTTTAATGTACAATCATACATTTTCTTTTTAACTATTTTAAAAAATTGCACAAAATTCAAATTAATTCAGTTTAAAATTTAAAACAGTAGCATAATTTTTTAAAAATTTAAAAGGTGATACCTAAAAAGTAAAATTAACCAATGCGAAATTAACTGATTCTTCAATTTAGCAATTTAAAAATTCATTTTGATTCTTGAAATATGTGTATCAAAAATGCTTATTGGTTGCTGCAATTTAAAATAATACAAAAAAAAAAAAGGTTAAAAGTGTAGTTTGCATTATTCACAATATTCAACTTACAATAGTTTTTTATCCATTCAACATGTTTTGGAGCTAGGAGCTAAAGCTAACAACATTGTGAGACGTTTTGACCATGCTCTAATTTTGAAAAGGTTGTTTCCTTAACCCGGCTAAAAAAAAAAAAAACTGTTATCAGCCATAAGATGGAATTCAAAATATTATATATTGAAAAAGCTGCATGAATTAAAACAGCCTTTATGCTGCTTAAAGTAAGATAACCTTAACCATGGTTCAATGGAAATTACTGAGAAGTGTCGTGAAATTGTTATTGCCATACAGAGTAATAACAACATGGATGAGCTCAAATGAATAGATCCCATTAAAAGTAATATCATCCTTTAAAACATGGCCACATTTTTTTGAAAAAGAAAAAATCCGTCCGTGGTACAATGAATGGAGGATTATAAAGTGAACTGGAAAAAGGATTTACATTTGCAAAATGTGAAAACGAGATAGGAGAGAATCGGCAGAATGCTACTGAAGCCGAAATCAAGAACATATTCATGGTTTTATCGCAGCTGTTATGGATCCTCAATTTAAAAACATCATTTTTAACTGAAAAATATAAATGTGGAATTTAAAAAAGTTTAAAAAAACAAAGCTGCAATACTGATACAGGATAAGGTGGCTACAAATTCTGGGAATCAGGGGGGGGGGGGGGGACAAATTTTATCAATCTTGAAACATACTTTGAGTCAGGGTAGTTTGCAAGCAAAAATATTTGTGTTTTTGCCGCTCCCATAATTCACCAATAAACACTGACTATTTAAAACAATAACAATCAATGATTGTGCAATTCGCATGGGGTTTTCCCTCTCCCAAATGAGATGTTAGCAAGCTGGGTAAGTGTGCAATATGAAAAAACAGCCTACATTTAAAACTACCACATGTGTATCGTTAATAAAGGAAATCTAATAAAAGATAGCCAGGGAAAAATCAGGGGACTTAAAATTTCTTGTTATGTGCAAGCTTGTAAAAAAATTCATATTTACATCTTCTGATAGTACTGACAAAAAATGCATTTTTGTCTGTGCATTCAAAATAATAAAAAATCTGTTTCTTGAAAATAGGGTACTACTTGATTATTCCGTCGACCAATTTTGCCTAATTATAAAAATTGCCAAATTATACATATTGGCATAATTTTTATTTTAAATAATGAAAAAAAAAATTAGTAGAATATTCATAAAAATATAAATAAAAAGTAGAAATAAAAAATAACTTAATGACGCTTCAATACTTGTATCATTGAATGTAACATTCATGATCATCCATTATTGGCATTTAATCTATTAATTTGGCAATAATTTTTTTGGTTGACAGTATAGCTAAGTAGTACTAAAAATAGAAAACAAATTGTTGTCTTTGCAGCATAATATATGATATAATAATTTTTTTTTTTTTTTCTCATCTGTTATATTTTCTATTTTTACAAAATGTTTCTTTATCCAAAATCATAGCTTTTTCTTAGTTTGAAAAATGATTATTTGTATATTAAAACTAAATTTTCAACTTTTTTTAAAACTTTTATTTACTATTAGTTATTTACTTGGTATATAAAAATTATGCCTATGGAGACATAATTTTTATATACCAAGTAAATAACTTTTATGAATAATTGCAATTACTATACAGATACTACTTGGTTATTCCATCTACCAATTTTGCCAAATTATACAAATCGCCAAACTAATAGTCAAATGATACATATTGGCGCAATTTTTACTTTAAATAAGGAAAAAACAATAATTTAGTAGAATATTAATAAAAATACAAAGTTAACTAAAAATCACGTATTTACGTTTTAAACACAGGTATAATATTTAATGTCATTGAAAGTGACATTCACAATCATCCAACATTATTGGCATTTAATCTTATTGTTTGGGGATATTTTATTGGTCGATGGGATAACCAAGTAGTACCATTATACATTTATATTCAAATAACATCTACAGATCAGTTACAAATTCTTTTGTCTGCAATAATGTTGTAAATAAATTACAAAAAGAACATTTAAAGCACCAAAATACTTTATTTCTTCTTGCAAACTAGTTTCAGTAGCCATAACATTACCATCATCAGTGCAAAATATGACGGTATGCTATGACTACTTTAGCTAGTTTGCAAGATGAAATAAAGTACTTTGGTGTTTTAAACATTCTTTTTTATTTATTTATTATGTACCCACCAAATAATTTCTCATTATAATGATAATAATGCTTAAAAGATGAAATTCCTATAACTACTCTGTATTCGACCCAAAATCTGGCCAAATAGCAAGTACTTGGCAAACTGGCCGAGTACCGCATAAATACGGAGTACTTGGTACCAGGATTAGAAATTAGCGGTTGTTAGTCGTCAAATACAGTTGACACCTAACTTATTTTTTTTTTCTATTTAACTTTTGTTTAACAAATGCTCTTGTTTGTTCTTTAGGATAAATCGTTCCCCAATATAAACTCATGGCCGAGTTAGGGAACCTGATTTTAAAAACTCAATATCTTGATTTTAGTTTTTCAAAGCAATCTCTTCTAGATTGTTTAAAATAAACATTGGATGATAAAACTTTATTTTCAATATTTTTAGGTATGCAATTATTATTATTATTATTATTATGCATTTCTCCTCCTTTATACGTTCATAAAATACATCAAAAATGTTTTAAAATTTTAGTACACAAAATAAAAATAAAATAAATGTATTTATGTGTAAGATTTGTGAATATTTTGAAATTTCACATTATATTTGGTATCCAGAGGTTCATTTATTTGCTATGTTTTTATTTTCTGATGGTCTTGGTTTTTAGTCAAAGGATTTTTTTTTTTTTCTTGGTAACTATGCTCATTCCTGATTGTATGTAAAAGAGCAAATTTTCTTCCTGTTGACAGAATCGCTTGATAATCTGTTTTGTATGCATGTTAGCTTTATAAAAAGAATAATGTAAACATTTTTGTAGAATCCAAATATCCAACTCCATCAGGTTTTTAAAGAAAACCAGCTTAACTTATTTTGTTAATCAAACAGCAATAAAATGTTTATAGAGCCCCTTTCTCCTTGCGTTTAACATATAAAAATAGACTCTAATATAGCAGGGCTGTTAACAGGGCTGTGAAATGAAATGAAAAAATGGTAAATTATAAAATTACAACCATGAAATGCAGTTTGGCACCTAGAAAAAAAAAAAGGTTTATGGTCTACCCAACTCCTACTGGCTCCTACCCAACCATGGAGGTCTTATTTACACTTCCTGATTTCCAACGTTGCTGGGTACAGCCCTAAGCGATATTCAAACAAACACAAGTCAGTGGAGTGAAATAACAGTTGTGCAGCTATGTTCATGAATGTGCACCCTGAGTGTACTCTTTTTAGTCGAATAATCACGAGTGTTTTTTCATGTTCAGGACTAATACAAAATGAGGTCAATGGATTGACTGGCATCTTCTTTACATGATGTTGAAATACAGCTATCCCTTCACTTAGGGTTAGGTTTGGGGAAACCTCTATGAATATGAGAATCAGAAAGGTTTAGACTATCTTCCCTTACTTTAAAAGGAGCTACATTTTTTTTAAATTTTGTTTCGTGGAATAAAAAGGTACTACTTGGTTATTCTGTTGACCCATTTTGCCAAATTATACAAATCATCAAACTAATAGCCAAATTATGCTTATTGACATAATTTTTATTTGAAATAGCAAAAAAACAAATAATTAGTGGAATATTAATAAAAATACAGATAAAAAGTTGAAATAAAAATCACTTAATGACATTTTAAACACATGAATCATATTTCATGTCATTGAATGTGACATTCATGATCATCCATTGTTGGTGGTTTGGCGGATGGGATAACCAAGTAGTACTGAAAAAAATGTAAAAAGGCATTTATCAAGCAATAATGTGCTGAGAGTAAATTTGAATAATTCTAAAAATAGTGTATGAAGTTGAGTTGCTAGTGGATGGCTGAAAAAAAAAGTTGATGTACGATTGTCTGATAGAATAAAACTTGTGTGGTTGAATTTCCCTATCAGAAAAAGCTGCCATTTCTAGACTCCTCACCCCTGATGGATAGAATTCTGTTGCTTTCTCAACAAACTGTTATGTAAGTTTCAAAATTTCACATGCCATTGTTTCAGACTTGCAATAGAAATTTTAGAAAATTTAGATTTTTTTTTTTAGTATCCAATCCTGTTTCAGGTTTCTCAGAATCGAAATGATGGATCTAGACTGGTAATGACCCAATATTTTGTCTCCATACAAAGGTTGCTGCTCTCAGAACTTATAGCTATAACAGTGTTGAATAGTTTATGAAATCAGATAAAACAAAGAAAATACTCCTTCTGAAACATAATGGATATATCATTCAGTTAAATATTCCCAAATATTGCAGAGTTCTTCCTTTTTTATTTATCTATTTTTTTATTTTGTGAAGAATCCAAACTTGTGAATGTCTGATGACATTGGTTAAAGGATATTTTTATAAAAGAGAAAAACTGTTTAGGTATTTTGTTAGTAGAAAATTCCTTTCAAATGTGTTCTGTGTTATCTCAATTTCAACATATTGTGTATGCAAATACCTATACCAATCTTATAGACCTTGTACGCAAACAAATTGGAGTACCTTTTCAGAGTTCTTTTTGGAATTTGGTTCTCAAGTGGAATTTCCAAAATTCTATTCTCATATTAAATAGCCAAAAAGTTTTGTTGAGGTATTCTTGAAATGTTATATGATTTTTCTTTCTTGTTTAAATGATGCGGTCTTTTGATGGACTGTGATCTATGTTACACATGACTGTTCTATTTAAAATCTAGATTTTTAAGCTGTTGTATTTACCGTTTGAAGTTTCTTTTCTTGGCCCCTTTTGAAAGCGTTTTCAGATCTATTTCACTGACCTTGCATCAACAGTTTTTTTTTACTGTTGACATCATTTAAGAAACAGCCTAAAACAAACACTATTTTGCACTCCTGTCATGCAGCTGAAAATGCTTCCAGAAATCAAATGTTTCAGATTTTTTGTTTCATAAATATTTCTCTAAAATCGATGGATTTCTGAAGATAATGGAACTGGCTCTTTCCATGGTAACTTATGATACATTTTGAACTATTTTTAGTTGTTTTAGCAACGTAACGCACACAAAGAAATTATTCAAAATGTAAATTTGACATGTTTTGCTATGTAAACTTATTATAAGCCCAATTTTGTTTCGATGAAAATTACCCAATTTTAATGTTATTTCTTAAATTTTGGTAGTTATTTTACTATGGTAATTGCCATTACTGAAAAAGGAAAGTATATTATTCTATAAAGTGTAACTTTTATTGTAATTTTCATCCAAATTGACCCTTAGATAGATTCCATTGACAAAGCATGTTCATTTTACATCTTTTAGTGTTATACTAAAATGACTGCAGTAAATTGTTCCAAATGTAACATAAGTTACCATGGAATGACTTAACCATGTCCATTTTGGATCAGGCTCTGTTATGTTTTTGGAAACCTCACATCAAGATCTCAAAGTGAATTATTTATTTTTTCTTGTGTTCCAGGTTCTGGGGGCCCCCACCACCTATCCCGCAGGTATCCGAGTATCTACTCTGAAAATGCATTTGCCTTTTACTACCATTTCCCATTTTGCAACCACAACCTTCTGAGGTGTCTTATCCTCCTGCCCCTCAACAACAACGCTTACTCTTCTCCCGACATGAGGTAATAGGATCATTTGCATGCTTCCCTCATAACGGCAACAAAAAGGAATTTTTTCAGTACTACTTGCCCAACAAACACATAACTGGTGGGCCACTATAGGCGTCGTTAGCGGTGGCCCAAAGTGTTTGATAATGGCTCGTCATCTTTGGCCGTAACGGCTCCGTCAAAAAACTGTCACTGCGGCCAGAAGATATGAATACAAGAAGTTGCCCACAAATGTGCCATTAATGTTTTATCAAAAATATCAGACAGCCACAAACTGGCCACAATTAGTCTTTTAAAGGCCATTAAAAATAAAGGATTGCCAGGAGATCACCCTCACCCAGCCATTTGTATTTGTAAGAATTAATATATAAACATAAATTCAAAATTTGTTCTATAAAAAATATTTGCTGGAAGTTTATTTAAATGATAAACTGTCTTTGCATGTAAAACAAATATACTAATAATCTTTAGGTACACTTTTCAAAAAAGTTATAAATTTACTTATCTTCAGATTTTTCAAAAATTTCCAAAACATATAAGTTGAAAATGAATTTATTTGTTAAAGCGGGATTCATTCGCGGAATAATCATTGAATTTATTGCTGGGTTACTTGAATTGGTTTAAAATGATGTGATACATAAAATTCTTCACTGAACCTGTTGCTGGGTTACCTTAATTGATGTAAAATACTGTGAACTAAAGAAAAATAATTTTAACTTACTTTTATAAATTAAAATTTTACAACAAAAGAAAAGCTGTAATTTTTAATTTAGTTTATTATAAACAATATAATTTTCAAAATTCACACATAAAGTTGTGAAAAATGTCGTAAATTTTACTTTACGCATAATTTCCTCTTTTTTGCTATTTTCTGAGTGGCATCCCTGTGCTACACAGTTAGAAATTTCATTCATTTGCTGTAGCGTCACTCCACAGCTTTTATAGAATATCTCTTTCATGACCAATGAGAATGTTCCATAACACAGTAAAGTGCACTGTAAAAAAATTGACCCTTTTGCTGCATCGTCACTCCACCGCTTTTATAGAAAACGATTACTTTACTGTGTTATGGAGCATTCTCATTGGTCACAAAAGAGATATTCTATAATAGCTGTGGAGTGACGCTGCAGCAAATGGGTCAAATTTTTAACAGTGTAGCAACTATTGAAATAATCGCCACAGGTGATTTTCAGGAAATGCTATTCCTACAAAAGACGAGGAATTTGACTTCAAAAATTCTACCCAATTAGTTTCGATTAGGGAAAATCCCGTTGGAAAAGCGGGAATATGTATTGATTTAATATGCTCGATTACACCGTGATAAACGAAGATTTGAAATAAACATCAAATGCAAAAGAAGAATCCCGTAGAATCCGAATCTGCAATAAAAAATGGGGGTAATAATTTAAGATTTCAAAGTTGGACCCCCTCTGATCCCCAGGGGGTCGGTTTCGAAGGTCAAATTTGGTATCACAGAGTAGCTTATTTAAAAATATTTAACACGTATATTTACGTTTTTCAATCTCATATGTATTTCTCGAGTTATTCGGCCGTTTCCAGACTTTTCGGACACCCTGTATATATATAATATAATAATGAGTAGAATATTAATAAAAATACAAAGTCAAAATAAATGACGTTTTAAATATGTGTATCATATTTAATGTCATTGAATGTGACATTCATGATCATCCATTATTGGCATTTAATCTTTTAATTTGGCAATAATTTTTTGGTCGATGGGATAACCAAGTAGTACATTTTTTTCTTATTCGCATGGAAATTACTTTTTTATACTTTCCTGAACTTCGGTTTGCTGTGTGCTCTCAGTCTATGCTCTAATTCTCATAAAAATACTCATCATGTCATGTGATGGATGTGTATATGTTTTTGGGGGGTTGCTATTTACAACTGCGTAAGTGGGATCAAAGATTCCACAGAGGGTTTTGTTTAATACTATTTTTAAAATACTCTATTCTTTAATTAATAGATCTAAATCATTAAGTATCATTTTTCATTAATTTTTAAATATTTAATATTTTTTAATAAAAGCATAGATTACCAATTTAATTTTTAAATTATTATGAATGAAAGAACTTTTTAAATCAAATTAAAAATATTAAAGAGCTTTTCAGACAATTCAACAGCTTATGTTTGATTGGATACATAGTAGTTAATTTAAAATTTTGCAGTTTCTGAGAAAAAGAATAATTGATAAAAAAATTTACAACTGTTTTAGGCCTTAAAATGTCAAATAAAAAAACTCAGAATGTGAGAAAAAAAATGTATGAAAAAATTGAAACCCATGCTGTGGTTAATATCTAATAGCCCTTTGAATGGATTTTATTAGAATGACTGGTTCTACCACCTATTATCAATAACAATAAACAGTGTCTGTTGAAAAAATGTAATGTTTATTGTATGTAATCTTTTTGTCAATAAGTTTCAGCAGCAAAAAATTTTCAATGATATTTTATTTAAAAAAAAAAAAAAACACTCCAGAAACACATTTTAAAGATTTTTTTTTTTTCGTTAATAATTAAAAATATTTTTAATTCTCCTTTCAGTTATTACATTTTTTTTTTTTTTTTTTGAGAAACATATTAAACATGTTTAAACATGCTTTGCTGATAAGCGACCACAAATGACACCAACTCTTTGCTTACGACCCACATACGGATATTTGCGGTATCTAGGAGGCCAAAATTATTTTATTGCTAAATGGTACAATTGAAAGAAAAAATACATTTATTAAATAATTATAACGACGATTTATTAAAATAATTTCATTTTTAAACACTAATATTCATTTTTGTCACTCTCTGAAGAATCATCACTAACATTGGGATTTTCAGGTAAAAGAAGAGCAATTGTTTCTGGCAAAAAAGGAGTTCACTTTTCTACCAATGACTTTTCTCATGCTACTTATAAAAGGGTCTGATGTTAAAAGTAGCCGATTCAAAATATGTTTGTTGCAGCTTTCCCTTGCGAATTTTCGCTCGAAGTCCTGGCGGTATAGCCTAAAATGCTTATTGCATGCTTCTGCGGCCTCTTCTGAAAGCTGCCCAATGGGCAATAATGCATTTCCAATGATAGTTGAACCATGAATTAATATTTTATGCATAGTTGGAGACATTGGATGCAACTGGTACAAATCTACACATAAGGAAGCAGTGTCTAATGCATATTTCTCGTATTTTTCTGGATCAATTATATGTCTGTTGAAATTGTCTCTTGTATGACTTTTAAGTGATATATAAAGTCATAACTAATGCTTGTTATGTCAGAAGCCAATTTTGGATTTTCAAGAAATCTCTTACTTATATTACCGTCATTAGTGTTGTCAGTATTTGCCTTTGGCATGTCTACCATTAAATCTGTTTCTTCGCAAAATCTTTTCTGGATTTAGAGTTTTTTTTCCAGCTCAGTTTCTTTACAACTTCAGTCTTCCACTCTCTGAATTTCTTTACTGGCAATTGATAAGCTAAATGAAGAATGCTTTCAAACAGTCTAATTCGAGCATGTACAATTGAAAGACCAAACTCAGTAACTTCAGAATTAATTTCTTTCTGAATATCAATTTTGTTGAAGTCTTTAGAAATTGCACCACATATGTAGCATTGACATGTGGATTTTGTGCCAGTTGCAGTGTTGCAGACCTTTCTATCTATCATTGTCATGATGAAGACATGACTGACTGAAAACCTGTTCCCTTTTAAATTAACCACCATGGCATTTAGTGACATTGCAGAATTTTTTATAAAGTTAATTTCTTCCTCCATAACGTTAGCATTTTCTTTTACAAAATGAATTCTTATAGGACAGCAAAATCGAGGAGATGAAGGTGTTGGGTTTTCCCATAATAGCTTTTCGTTTTTACTACCAGAAACTAATCGTAAAGGGACAAAACTACTTTGGAATATGTTCACATCAGTGTCGGCATCATTTACAAAGTTCTGTTTGAATTGTGCTTGTTGTGAACCATCACAACCCCATTTTGAAATTAATTTCAAACTCTCTCCTTCTTGCACTTTCACTGTTGTTAGAACCTCTTCCAGGAACATAGATAAAGGCTTAACTGTATGGATTGCCTTGGAAATGGATTTTAATTCTTTTCACCTTTACGAAAAGGGTTTAAGATCAAATCAACTGTTGTTAATGACCGTTTTTGCGTTTGAATAAATAAGATTACTTAAACATGTAAAAATCATCTTATATAATATTAATGACAATATAACACAGTCTTTCCTATTGCTTCCCGGTATTTTTTGACAATGCTATAAGGAAAAAATTTTAAATAAGTGATTTTAGATGCAACGCTTGAAATCTAACTTTTCTTTCTTTTTGTAATATTCAGGTGAAAATTATATTTATCATTAGAAAAGAAATATTATTTGCGTTGTCTTTGAATTGGCAACAATGTGAGAGAGATTAAATCGAAATATGAAATAAATCTCTCGTGTATGTCGTGTAAATAAATTTTTTATTTTAACTGTTTGGCTATTATAAATCTGACATAATTTACTCCATTTATGATTTTTAATGCATATAAATGGATTTATTATTTTACAGTTTTCTTTCTCTTTTAAAATTCAGTGTACATGTATTTTTACGCTGTAATTTTCATATTTTCCTGCTTTTAATAATTAATATTCATTTTATTTTAATTTGGAAGATTTCTTCCTGTTTATAATACTCACGTATAAATAAATTTTTAATCCAAAAGAAATATTATTTGTGCTGTTATTTTTAGATGACAAATATTTAAAATAATATGCTTTTCTAAAATATGTAAAAAATATCTCTCAAAGTAATGAAAATTTCAATTTAAAACTGAAATAAATCTTATTATTTATTATTACTTCTTAAATTGTTTGTAATCATTAGTTACCATTAAATGTTTTTAATGTATATATGTACTTATAAAATTAAGTGGAAATTTATTATTTCCTGTAAATTATAAATAATTTTGATGCCAAATGCCCAAATGTATTTAACTTTAGATGAATAACAGTGGACAAATTACATTACATTTTTTTTTACATTACAACAAAAAATAAAGCAAAAATTTTCAATTTGAAATTTTAAAATTGTCTGCTGATCCCACATGACAAGTGTAATCTATGATACATACACATGTAATTATACTTTTTATAAGAAATCATCAGTTAAACTTACATAATAAATCAGAATAAATAAAATTTTTTATTTATATCTTATTTTCTTTTGAAGGCAAATACTAGCTAAGAAGTTAGTATAGTATTAACCTAGTAAGTATTGTATTGACCATTTAAACACCAGTGTTCTCAAATGGGAACATTGCATTATTTGTAACACAAAACATATAGTTTCCAAAATATTAACAATGTCCTTATTTTTCCTATAAAATATAAGGTTGATTTCAACTTTTGAAAAGAAAAATATGTATGTTTAAGCATTTATCACAGATCTAAGGAATATGTAAATTCATCGATTTGCATAAAAAATATATTATTTGTTTTTATCATTTCTCTATATTACTTACATTTGACCGCTACACAATAGAGCGGGAAATAATTTGTTATATTTGCATAGGTTGTCAATCAATAATCATGTTCCAAAATGCGAACACTAAATTAAAAACAGGCAAAAAAAAAAATTCTACAGAAATACCTTTTTTGTTATTTTTGAAATTTGTATGCATAAATTAAACATTTGAAGCTGTAATATAGGAAAAACAAAATTATAATTACATTGCGATATTAATTTGGCATGTAAACGGTTAAGTTTTTTTTTCTTTCATGATTTTTTTGGGGGGGAGGGGGGGGGAATTTAAATAGACAGACTATTTTTACCACTACTTTGGTGAGAACTTATTTTTGCTGGGACAGTTTTAACCAGGTTTTTTCCACCTATGGCAAAAACTTACCTACCTTAAATTTTTTTAGTGATAAATAAAACAACTTGAGCAACAAGCAATATAAATATATATATAATACAATACATAAATTGAAATCTCTCATTGTTTAAGTTATCATTGTTTAATTCACTAAGTACCATTTACACACATTATAAAAATTCATTAATAATTTTCAGTTACATTAAAAATCATTTGCCTTTGACGAAGAAAAGTACTGCTCGCTAAATCCCTTGCTGCATTTGTTTTTCCACACTAAATATTCAAAAATATTTAATTTTTTCTCAGACTTGCAGCTGTAATTCTTTTGCTAAATTTGATTGATCCTTTATTACAAATACATGAGTAGTTTAATTAGTATATATATATATTTTTCAAAATATTCCAAGTACGCCCAGTATGGAGATCTTCCTTGTAAATGTGTGGAACATGGTGATCACAAAAGAAATTTTGCATTTCAGTGATATGTTTTGCAATTGTTTGTGGAGATATATCTTCATTTAGAAGATTTAATCAATGAGCAGAGTATCCATATGTTATAAGTTTATCAGTATCTCTTAGTTCTTGCCCCATTTAATTAAAGTAAAATCTTTAAAACTCTCTTTTAAAATACTAATTTTTGTCAAAGCAGTTTTTTTCCATGGTTTTTACCATGGCAAGATCCTACGGCAAAAATTTGCCAACCCTGGCTGTTACTAATCATAAGATTGGATGTGAAGTATCTAAGTGAGTTAATACTTGCGAAACATACATCCATGTTAAGCTAAAACAGCAATCTTAAAAAATAACCATTAAGGAGGTGGTATAGAAATTAAAACAATATGAGAGCCAAAAAGATTTGTCACACTTGGCTATCAATTAAAAAGTGAAACCAAGAATATGTTTAGGAAAATTTTAGGTCCTTAAAGGACCTAAAATTTTTTATCCTCAATAATCCTGAAATAATTTATCCCCAAACAGGATCCTTCAAAAAATTTTTTATACTCAAACAGGACCCTTCACAAAATATTTTATCCTGAAACGTGACCTTTCATAAAGTTATTTCTCTCTTAAATAGAGCTTTTATATAACTTTTAAACCTTCAAACTGAACTTTTCACAAATTTAATCATTTAAAAATAAAATCTGGTCTGTAAATAAACAGTTGAACTCACCAAAGATCATAATACTTGGCTTTTTCATATATGAAAGATAGAACGTAAAGGCTTCAATGATTTAAAATTCATAAAATTATTATTAGAATTTTCACAAATATATGAAAAACTTCACAATTTCACAAAAACAGGACCCTGCGAAAAAAGTCTCGACAGAACCCTGGAAACAGAAAGGCAAACCTGTCTTTACTTACATTAAGCTCTAACTGATCAGATCTAGTTTAATTAATGTCAAGTACAGGGTTGTTTGGTTTAAACCGTGGTTAAAACCATGGTTTAAAGCAAATGGGTTTTTTTAACCACGCTCTTATTAACTTCACCTGTATGTTTGTGAGTTTGTAACTCTCCTTATTTTATGTATGTTCACCGATACTCTGAAACCATGCAATCGATTAACTTGGTTTTGGTGTTAAATGAAAGACGATGCTCTCGAATTGGTACCACTTCAGTTTCATCGAAATTAGTTCAGTACTTTTTTAGTAATTAGACAAAAACTAATAAAATTAGTGATTTTTCGCTAATTAAAAGTGTTGAATACGTTCACTGAATGGAGTGTAGACAGCATGGCCGAGCGGTCTAAGGCACCAGATTGAAGCTTTGTTTTTCGAAAGAGATTGTGGGTTTGAACCCCACTCCTGACATTATTTACATCTATGTAAAATTAAAAAAAAAATTTCTGTATTACAATTTTTATTTTTAACCAGCTTCAGAAAAGGAAGAGGAAGATATCAATTCGGCGCATATATATATTTTTTCTATGTTTGTTCACCAATTACTCTGAAACTATCCAACCGATTAATTTTTTGTATTAAATATAAATATAGTTTAAAAAAATTAAAAACCACGCTTTTAAAGTAATCAAACTAAAAAGTGAAAGATAAATATAGTTTAAAAAAAAAACTAAAAAACACGCTTTTTAAGTATATCAAACTAAAAAGTGAAAAATAATTCGTACTATAAGCTGAAAACGAAAATAGATGAAAAATACCATATTACTATAAACTCATTGTTATTATAGAAATCAATTAATAAGCAATAAATAAAATTATTGTGGAAAAAAAGCGTGGGGTGCTTCTTAAGAACTGATAGATGAAGCATGGTAGATGGAGCACCTCACGCTTTTTTCCATGATAATTTTATTTATTGCTTATTAATTGATTTCTATAATAACAATGATTTTATAGTAATATAGTATTTTTCATCTATTTTTGTTTTCAGCTTATAGTACGAATTATTTTTCATTTTTTAGTTTGATATACTTAAAAAGCATGTTTTATAGTTTTTTTAAACTATATTTCACCTACTTTTTTTTAATTCTTTTATCCAAATGTTTTATTTTACACATTATTTTTAAAAATGCAAAATCAAAGTTATGAAGAACCTACAAGCAAAGCTGTAGAAAAATGATGAATTAATAAATTTGTAAAATGACAAACATTTTTAATCAAATCAACTTTTCATGTAAGCTATAAACCTACATGGCAGAATAACTATTTTTTCTAAAATTAGCTTGTTAGAAAAAACTAATCAGTTTTCTTTCTTTTTCTATTCACTTTTTTAAGGCCTATATATGTGTATATATATATATATATATAGCTATTAATTGTAAAATATATATAGCCAGAAGGGCGACTTGAGTTAAAAATGCACTTTTACTATTTAAATTGCTTGATTACCGTATTTTCGGGTGTATAGCCCGCATTCCTAAATCAAGCAGTGCAGTAAAAAAAAGTTTGTGTATAAGCCGCGGAGATGCATCGGTGTATAGTCCGCGGGCTATATACCATTTATGAATGTATATTTCGATCAGGGTTCGAAGTTAGAAGCCATTAAAGTATATACGCGCATATAAGTCGAGAAATTTTAGACAAAAATAAAATTTCAAAGTGTGTGTGTGTGTGGGGGGGGGGGTCGACTTATACGTGAGACCTTAAAAAAATCTATGGATAAAATATCGGAAAATAGTTTGCTAGCGAATCGGTGCTGCAGCACCCCTTTGTGTTTGTAGAGTACAAAATCCAAAATCTGGAACCTACCTTGTCTGAGTTTAAGATCATTTTTAGTTTATTTCTCAAAAAAAATAATCTACCCTACCCTGTTGCAAAGAACAAAAAAAAGTGTGTGATTTATGTAATTTAGGAACGATTCTGAGAAATCCTTCCTTTACGAGTCCGAGGAATCGAACCTTTTCGGAGTCTTTTCATTTCTGAACGAGTCAGAGGTTTTTGCCCTTTTCGGAGTTTCGGACAGATTCCGAGGATTCGAACCTTTAGGAAACCTTTCCAAAAAAGGTTTGATTCCGTGATTCTGTTCCTTTTCGAAATCATTCCAAAAAGGACGGATTCTTTTTTACAGACTGGAATCGTTCCTTTAGCCGGGATCGCTCCTTTTGAATCGTGTTGCAACAAATGACACACATTGACTTTCTAATATACGTAGACGCCACATCCCATTGTTATCTCGGCATGGTTTCGAATCCAACATCTTTGGCGAAAAGATGCTTTTTTTTGGCAGTGATCGCTTTATTGGCAACTTTCAGATTTCATTCACTCAAGAGAAACATTGTGAGTTTTGGCGGGAATGCGGTGAAAAAACTTCGAGGAGATTTTGGTGGGAGAAAAACCAGTTTGGAGTGCTAAATCTGCTTTTCGTCACGTGACGGAAGGCAAGGATGTCGGCCTAAGAAAAGGTTGCCATTGTGATGTCCAGGTATCGTAGGTCATTGATGATACATCTCTAGTAAAAAACTGATTACAGTTAATGTTAAAACGACTTATTCAGCAAAAAGTAAGTTTAACATCAGTAACATGTTATACTGTTGTTTTTACCCTCTCAAATCAACTGCGTTCGAGCGTCATTATTTCTCGCTGCCACGTTAATGCAATAATTAGCGATAGTTGTGACAGTTCTACCAAACCCAGAAATAACTGTATTTAAGCAGTAAAAAAAAAAAAAGCCTTTACAAACATGAGAGAACTCTCTATATTTCGTGGCATAGCGAAAAAAAAATTACATATTTCGATGTTTTTTTTCAAAGTTTTTGAGGTTTAAAAATTGTAGAAAAAATATCATGATTTCCAATTTTTTTAAAAAAACCTTTGTATAGCCCACACCGTGTATAAGCCGCAGAGGCTTTTTCGAAGGGTTTTTTCTTGTATAAGCCGCGGACTATACACCCGAAAATACGGTAGTTAAGATTTACTAAGGATTTCATCATTCCAGAAAGCCTCAAATATGACACTCTTAAGTGGTTTTCTCCATTGATTTCTTTTTGTTATGTATGCTATTAAATAATTGGCAATGAGTTTTTTTTTTTTGCTCTGTGGTTATTGATTTTAATAAGCCTTTGTTTCTCTTGCATTCCTACATTGTGATTGGGTTTTTTACATTATGATTTTATTCTGTTACCAGCTAGGTTGGCACAGTTAAAACCAATGGTTTTTTAGAACAAATCTAATATAATATTTTCTCATTTTTGTAATTTAAATATTTCAAATTATTAGATGGAAGTAATTTCTATTTTTAAGTCTTATCTCGATAGTCACCATAAGACACAGTGAGACTAGTCAAGGTCATGTTACTATGCAAGTAGAATGCAAATTTCATGCATTGGTGAACAATCTGAAGCTCTAAAAAAATTACTTAAATTATGTAAATTTAGCAAAGATAAAATAGATGAAAAATATGCAATATTTAGATTTAAAAATTGATTTCCTTTGAGTAACACAGATGTACAGATAATGACATTAATGATCTCTAAAATTTCAATCAAGCTCTAAAAGAAAATTTTCTTGATTGGGGGTATTATCTTTTAAGAATAAGAAAGAAACTCAAGATATGAAGTCGAATAAGAAGACATTGAAAAATTAGGCGCTAGTAAAGCACCTGTTTAAACATTTAACTAAAATATGCAAAAGATATATTTAAATCTTCTATTGCATAACCAAACACATTACTTAGATCAGCCCAGAAAATTGGCAGAAATGAGGGGGTGGTGACAAGACAAGGTTTGCTTGAGACGTAATAGAAAAAAAGTCTCATAAAAATGCCTAAAAAGATGTAATTTTTAGTTTAAACATTTAAAAATACTAAGTGTTATAATAAAGCATGTAGTCTGATGGCTGTTTAAATGCTTTAGTGGATGATAGTGTTTATAAATCTACTTTATATTTTAAAATCAATGTTTTTCAACAGTCTAAAAATCTGTTAAATAGGTATTTTTGTTTATTTTACTGTCATCCTTTTTTTTAACCTGGTAGTTTCAGAGAGATATTAAATAGCAAAACCACAATACTTGAAGTGTGTAAAGACCCTACTGCTAAATTCAAATCATTCTTTATAAAAAGCTTTATTTTTCAATAAAACATAATTCATATAGTCTTCTAACAAAAAAATCAGACATCACATATAAAAAATACTTCAAAGTAATTATTTTGAATAACCGTTTGAAAATAATATATATGAAGTTTTATATATGAATCTATATCATATATTTATTTGCTAGCTAATCTTAATAAACAAAAGATTGTTTATTAAGATTTTCAAGGTATCAATGTTTCATTACGTAGAACATTTTATTTATGAAATATAAGGCATAGCTTTTTCTAAAAATATTTAAATTTTAAATGATTTCAATTTTCTACATAATTGATTGTATATTAAATAATTACATTGATTAGAATTACTTTTAAATCAAATTATTCCTTATATATTCAAAAATTTTTATTCTTGTTGATAAATAGGCATGCATATGTAACAAGAAAACATATTTAAAAAAACCTGGTTTAAACCAAAAAAATCTTGTTTAAACCAAAAAAAAAAAACCCATGGTTTTAGGGGTTTTTTTTAAAACCCGGTTTATTACCAACCCTGGTCTAGTATTTATAATGCATAAAGAAAAGTCCATTTAAAAACATGGAAATGTAAACAAGATATTTAAAAGAAGTATTCTCATAGGATTTATATTTAAAAAGGACAATAGGCAAAAAGTAAAAAAAATTTTGGTAATTTTATGTTAGCTAGGCACAAGTCTCACAAATAAATTTCTTTTTCTTCCTTGGTGATCAGTTTTTATTTTTTTTATGTGTGTAAATTGGAAGAAATGATTGGATGTTGAAATGTTTTGATTTATGATATCATTATTTATTTATTTATTTTTTTATTTTTCCCTTTGAATCAAATGTTTCAAATTTTTAATATTTTCTTTCTAGTATTTCAAATAATACAAAGCATGTATTTTGAATAAAATGAACAAAACATTTATGTTAAATGAATACAATGGGGGTGCTAACATTATTTGGCAATATATCATCTACATTTAGCTAGCATAAAAATGCCCTCTTTTTACTTTCTTCTATCTTTGCAAGAAGAAAGCATTGGATTTGTAAAAATTTTTGAATTCTGGCTTTTGACAGATTGACATATTTTGAGGGTCAGAGATTCCAAAAAACATGTTTTTACAAAATGTCTGTCTGTCTGTGACATAAATTTGGTGGGCAGTTTATGTCAAGAATAATGCATGGAATTTCATAAAACTTTAGATTCAATTAGACCTTGATATAAACTGAATGCGATTAGTTTTAGTGTATATCGCCCAACAGATGGTTCTGCTATGCTGTCTTTTTAACAATTTCCACAATAGCTATATTTTAAGAACTAATAAATGAATTTTCGTAAAACTACAGATTCTATTAGTCCTTGATATAATATGGTCTAGTTATGTTTTGGTGTAAATAGCACAACATGTGGTGCTGCTATGTGGAATTATGCATGATTATCGCTATAGGATCTCGCAATAAATCTCAGGAACTAATGCACGAATTTTCATCAAGCTTCAAATTCTATGAGCCCTTTATATAAATGAGTATTCTTTAGTTTTTAGAGTAAATCTCTCTACAGGTGGTGCTTCTATCCAGTTTTTTAATGATTTCTGTGATGATCATCTTTCAAAAACTAATATGCAGATTTTCATTTAATTTCAGATTGAATTTGAACTTGAAATAAGTTGTTGCAGATTAGATTTTGGTTTAAAATACCTAACTAGTGTTGCTGTGATGTTTAATTTTTCTGGAAGTATTGTTGTGTATGATACAGAAGAAAGTTTTGGGATTGTCAGATCCGACTAGTTTTAATAACAATCCATTTTATTGGAGCCTTAAATGTAATTTGGAAATTAGAATGCTATTAAAATAAGGTGAATTTTCATTTATACAATTTGAATTTAAGGTACTACTTTGTTATCCCGTCAACCACAAAACTATCACTAAATTATAAGATTAAATGCCAATAATGGATGACCGTGAATGTCACATTGAATGAAATTAAATACGGTACACATGTGTTAAAAATGTCATTGATTTTTATTTCGACTTTTCATGTGTATTTTTATAAATATTCTACTAATTATTATTATTATTATTATTTTTTTTTTTTTGTTATTTAAAATACAAATTATGTCAGTAGGTATAACTTGGCTATGAGTTTGGCGATTTGTATAATTTGGCAAAATTGGTTGACATGATAACCAAGTAGTACCGAATTTAATAATTTATATAAGACATAAATAAAAGGGTACTGCTTGGTTATTACGTTGACCCATTTTGCCAAATTATACAAATTGCCAAACTAACAGCCAAGTTATACCTATTGACATAATTTGTATTTTAAAAAGCAAAAAAAAAAAAAAAAAAAAAAAACGAATAATTATAATATGTAGAATATTTACAAAAATATAAATGAAAAGTAGAAATAAAAATCCCATAATCACGTTTCAAACATGTGTATTGTATTGAATGTCACTGAGTGTGGCATTTATGATTCTCCATTACTGGCATTTGATCTTTTGATAGTTTGGTGATAGTTTTTTTTTGACGGGATAACCAAGAAGTACCCATAAAAGCATGCTACTAACACAAGGCTCAATTGATTTCTGTGATAATCGTATCTCAAAAACTAATATGCTGATTTTCATCCAATTTCAGATTTAACTTGACATAAGTTGTTGCGATTGGATTTTGGTTTAAATTACTTAACTGGTGATGCTGCTCTGTTTCATTTTTCTGGAAATATTATCACGTATGAAATAGAAGAAAGTTTTAGGATTGTCAGATCCGAGTAGTTTTAATTAACAATCCATTCTGTTTGAGCCTTAAATGTAGACTGGAAATTAGAATTCTGTTGAAATAAGGTGGAATTTTCATTTATACATTGTGAATTTAATATTTGATATAAGATATAAATAAAAGAGTACTACTTAGTTATCTCGTTGACCAATTTCCAAATTATACAAATTGCCAAAATATATCTATTGATGTAATTTTTATCTTAAAAATAAGAAAAAACAAATTAGTAGAATATTAATAAAAATACGAATAACAAGTCTAAATAAAAATCAATTATGTTTTAAACATGTGTATTGTATTTAATGTCATTGAATGTGACATTCACAATCATCCATTATTAACAATTAATCTTATAGTTTGGTGATGGTTTTTGGGTCAATATGATAACCATTTAATGCATTGACCCATGATTAATATTCAACAAGTTTTGTAGAGGCAATTTTGCCAGAGGATTCAATAGGCTGTTACTAATAAATGTTGAATTAACAATCCATTCTATTGAATTCTTAAATGTAGACTGGAAATTACAATGCAACATTCTGTTGTAATAAGGTGGAATTTTCATTTATGTCACTGTGACATGCAAATAAAAGGATGCTGGTTTTTTTGGATAACCAAGTAGTACTCATAAAAGCCAGGATTCGTTGATTGAAATCAGCTTGATTTAAATCATGATTTAAATCGCAATTTAAACCAGTTGTTTTTTTTTTTAAATCATTGATTCAAATCAATTTTTCTTTACAATATTTTTTCAATAAATTTAAGATGTAAACAAACATATTAATGCAATTTAGTTTTGTATAATACAGATAATCAAACAGCTTTTTGCAAGATAAAGCTCAATCTTTGTCAGAAAGTAAAATACAATGTAAAGTTTAGAAGAAAACACTTTCAAATAATCTTGCAACAATAATGAAATCTAAACAGAAATACATTAAATATTGGAATATTTACTTATTAGTATTTTGAAAAACTTCTGCAAATTGAGATAAAATAAAACTGTATGACTCCTCTTTGGTGATGCCTATTATATTAAAGTTTGACCAAAATCTGAACCATTCGATGATTTCTTTTGAATCTAACATACTAGGTCTCAACCTTTTCAGAATGATGGAAGGTTATTTGTTACAGTTACTGAAGAGCCTGATACTCAAAAACTTATAGAATTCATAATCAACAAGCGTTTTACTGCAATAATTTCATATACTTCAGTGGAATGAATGTTTTCTGCTTTTTGTTTAGTACATTTGAAAAGCAGAAATAGATTCATAAAGTTTGCTAAACTCATTTATCTGTATATCAGCCATTTAACAAAACAAAATTTAATAACTTAGTTAACAATTAACTTTCAAATTTGTTTAAAAAAATTTTATGTGTTGCAATCATTTTTATTTTAACTAAAATATTGAAGGTTGAATTGATTTTTGACATCTGATTTGTACTTTTCCATAGAATTTTATGTAATAAAGATTTTTCCATAGCCTAAAATTTTTCCTTTGAATCATTTATGTAAGTTGTGTAACATTAATAATATGTATTGATAATAATCATAACATGTATGTATGTGTATGTATAATTTATATTTTATAAATTAAATGAAAGGTCATATAAAAAAAAATACTGTCAAATTTAAACAAAACAAAACAAAAAAAAACTGATTTTAAAAAAAAGTATTTAAATAAAAAAATAGATATTTTTTTTGTTTTTTTTTATTGAAAAAAAAAAAAAATCACATCTTGATAAAAGCATGCTACTGTCACAAAGCTCTGTTGAGTGTGTATTTCAGATTGAAAGTTCTTATTCTGAATTTATTTGTTACGATATCTTGGACTGTTTGGCCGCAGGTATTTGGCCAATCGAGCATTTGGCAAAATGGCCGAATAGGCTGAAAATTGAATAGTAGCTGAATATTCGTCCCATCTCTATTTTGTCTTAAATTACCTAATCAGTGATGTTTCATTTTTCTGGAAGTATTACTGCAAATGAGATGGAAGTTTTGGGATTACAGATCCAAGTTGTTTTGATTAACAATCCATTCTATTGAATTCTTAAATATAGACTGGAAATTATAATGCAACATTCTGCAAATACACTATTTACTGGTCACTTTCTTCTATCAATAGAGATGCAAGTTTAAGCTGTGATTATACATAGATGGCCTTTTTCTTCATTGAACCAAACATATAAAAAAAAAAGTCAACTGAAAATATAAATAATTTAACATATGGCCAACCTGAAAGCCATGGAAGCCCTGCAGGTATTGAACCCATTTCTAACATACTATTCCTAAACTGTTTTTGTTCTCTAGCATTTTAATGTCATTGAGAATGAATAATTGTATCACTTCAATGGATACCTTATTTATTTCTATTTTTACAAAAGAGAAAGTATTGGATTTGTGAAAATGTTCAAATATTCTAGTCTCCAACAGATTAACACATTTTAAGGAATCAGAAATTCCAAAAAAACATGCCTCAATAATGAACACATGGATTTCCGCTCAAACTGCAGGTAAAGTTACAAGATAGAATCATTATTTCATATATTCACGCAGGTATTGAGTCGATTTCATATGTACAATTCCTGATTGTTTTTGTTCTTTAACATTTTAATGTAATTGAGAATGAATAATTGTATCGCTTCAATGGATACCCTATTTACTGATTACTTTCATCTATATTTACAAAACTTTGGCCAACCTCAATGCGGGTAAAGTTACGAGGTATAATCAAATTATTTCACATAGAATTCCTAAATTTTTGTTCTTTTAATTTGTTTATTTGTTATTTATTACCAACATTTTATTGTAATTTAAGAATGAATAATCGTTATGTTTGTATCACTGCAATACATGTGCTATTTAGTTGTTGCTTTCATCTATCGTTACTAAAAGAAAATATTGGATTCATGAGAATGTTCAAATTCATATCTTCAACAGATTGGTGATTTTTAGGGAGTCAGGAAAAAAAAAAAAATAAAAATAAAATAAAAAATAAAAATATAGACAACAGCTGCAGTAAGCAGCCTATTTTCATCGGCGTCCCTAGCTATGTTCCAAATAGTTCGACTCTCTTGCACGAAGCACTGTTGCTGTTAAGCGACCAAGAGTAGCATCAAAACTCTTTACTTATGACCTGTATGCCTTCGACTCTAAATAGGAAAAAAAAGAGAAAAATTGAAATCAGACAAATTTAAAAGAGAAAGTAGAAACATTAAAGACGCTGAAAAATGGTTAGTGGGTGGGTGGGACAATGAAACTAGCGATCGATCGCACTTACATCCCAAACATTTTTGTTGACAAAAAAAGATACCACACACAAAAAGCCAACCTCAATGCAATGGAAGCTCTGCAGGTAAAGTTTCAAGATAGAATCAAAATATTTCACGTAGTCCACAAAATATTTCCAAAATTTTTGTTAATATTTGCAAATATTTTTTTACTGTTCCTGTCCTGCATACTCTACTTTCAATAGTTAGTGTGCTGTAGCATATAACCAGTGCATGGATGAGAATTAGAACTCCAACAGACACACCAAAGCTGTAAAAATTTTTCGACCCTGTTGAAACATTTTAAAGCTACAGTAATTCATGCAGTTTTGATATTGCCTTGGTATGATTTGAATCCTTACCTTTTTTAAAGTAGGCAATGCATAAAATAGATAGAAACGTCAGGGATATGTTTAGGTAAATTTTAGGTCCTTTAGAGGACTCTTCAGAAAATAACTTATCCCAAAACAGGAACATAATTTATCCCAAAACAGGAACAGGACCCTTCACAAAACATTTTATCCCCAAACAGGACCCTTCATAAAACATTTTATTCCAAAACATAATCTTTCACAAAAATTTTTTATCCTGAAACAGGACCCTTCACAAAATTATTGGTCTCTGAAATAGACCTTTCGCAGAATTTTTTCATCTTCAAATTGTACTTTTCACACATTTAATCATTTAATAATAAAAATCTGGCTTGTAAATAAGCAGTTGAACTCACCATATTACTTAGATTTTTATGTATGAAAAATAGAACATGAGGACATCGATAAAATAAAATTCTCAAAATTCTGACTGGTATTTTCACAAATATAAGAAAAAAAAAATTCACACTTTCACAAAAACAGGACCCTGTGAGAAAAGTCTGGACAGACCCTTGAACATGAATGGTGTGAGTCAATAGGGTATTTTTCAACAGCACATCTCTTGAAGTGTGTTTCAAAGATAGGCCATTATTCCAAGAAACACTTTTCAAAGAGGCAACACACATTTTAG
This sequence comes from Maratus speculifer, assembly GCA_964019185.1. Taxonomy (NCBI): domain Eukaryota; kingdom Metazoa; phylum Arthropoda; class Arachnida; order Araneae; family Salticidae; genus Maratus; species Maratus speculifer. The sequence continues at coordinate 429,542,883 of OZ025294.1, read as the reverse complement.
TACTCTCTCCACCTCTTTTCCTTTAAACAGCCTCCCCCCCCCTTTTTTTTCTCTTTTTGTTGTAAAAATACAAATGTCTGTTTTACTCTTTTCCATTGATTGAAATAAAATGGGAGCTTGTTCATTTATTTTATTTTTATTTATTTATTATTATTTTTTTTTTTTGTAATGAATTCTAATTTCTACCTCAGGCGAAGTTGAATGAGGAGAAGACATTACTGCATAAAGCGGAATCGATCAGCCAAGAGAAGGAATGCTACATATCGCTGTCTCTGGACTGTCAGCAGTTGCAACAGCAGATGAAAAAGGTCGAAAACGATTACAGGGCGAAAACGAAAAGGTAAGAGAGTCTCTCAAAAGTTTTGTAAATTTATTTGTTTATTTATTTATTACTTTCTTTTATTCTTCAATAGAAGAAAGTAATGTAATCGAATATTTTTTTATTTCCAGTTTTTGACAGCAACATAAAGTTAAAATTTTTTGTAATCAATAGTGTCATGACAAAATGCAGTTAAATTCTATAATCTGCACTAGTTGGGGGCTAAGGTTGTGCAGATTATGAAATATTGTGGATTATAGAGTATTATGGATTATACATCATTTTATTATTCACTGATAGCATTTTAATTCTATAATCAGTATAGTAAGAAAAGATATTCTATCTTAAAAAAATGCTTTTTTAAAGTTATTTCATAACAAAAATTGATATGTATATGCATTTAAATAAAAATAATTACATATGTTCCGTAATACACTGTTAATAAAATAAAAAGGTTATACAGTAGACTCCCTCAAATCTGCACTCCTAAAATCTGCAACTCTCTAAAATCGGCACATATTTTATGGATGTAAACAATGAAACATTCAGTTCGGATGTAGGTGCAAAAATTGATTTTTTTTTAGTTTTATATCAATTGATTTTTTTAATTTATAATTTTTATTAAAGTTATTGAATTCATGTTTTTCATGAAGAAAGAATAATTTATTTCTGAAAAAATAAAGATATTGCTAATATTATTGGTAATCACAATCTTACCAAATATATTTATGTATTAATCAAGCTTTTTTAGTTAAGTCTGGCTAAACCTGAAATAAAGTTTCATTATTTTATGATCCTGATTTGAATTAGTAATGTACCTTTATGAGGAAGGTTTCATTGAATAATTTAGGAAAAACACATTTCCTCTTTTATAATGAATATTTAATTGTACGTCATTGATTATTAATTTGACCTTTCCTTTTAATATTTTAATCATTTAAAAAATATATTTTAGTTTATTACTTATTTTAATATTTTAGTATATTGTACGTATTCATTATACTTTTGATTTCATTATTAATTACTTTCAAATTATTTTTTTTAATGTAAACAAAGCAATGACCAGAAATCCACAAAACTCTAAAATCCGCAAAACCTCTGGTCCCAAGCTGTGCGGATTTGAGGGAGTCTACTGTATTTTAAAAAAAAAGTAGATGTTTTATTATTATATTTTTCAATGTACGTGCATTTAAATAAAAATAATTACATATGTTCCATAATACACCTTGTTTTTCACTGTTAATAAAATAAAAAGGTTATATAAAAAAAAAAGTTTTATTATATTTTTTAAATTTTTTGTCATTTGTTTTAAAAATTCATTTTTGGATCACGAATTTGTAACTTTTCTTAACTGTTTATTTCAGTGTTTACATTTGTAAAGTAGTGCAAATTATAGAAAATTTCAGATTATTGATCCTTGACTATAGGTGATTTTTAACATTGTTGCTGGTATGTATTGCAGGTGAGAGTGCCGAGATTTTCAGTGATGCAGTGATTTTTGAGAAACGATTGTGATGTTAAACGACGATTTGCGTCAAATGATTTCAAAATAAGATTATAATTTCTGTCAAACGATCATGGAAAAAAACAGCTATTTTCATCAAATAAAAAAAAATTGAGGAAAAAAAAACCTTGCAAATTTTTGGTATTTACTCCTGGAATAATCATTGAATCTGTTGCTGGGTTACTTAAATGGATTTAAAATGATGCGATGCATAAAATTCCTCACTGAATTTCTTGCTGGGTTAAATTAATTGATGTTAAATACTGTGAACTAAAGAAAAATCATTTTTATTTACTCTTATATATTAAAAGTTTACCAAAAAAAAAAAAAAAAAACTGCAATTTTTTTTTTTAGTTTATTGTAAAAAATATAGTTTACAAAATTCACGCATAAATGTTGTGAAAAATGTAGTAAATTTTACTCTACACATAATTTCCTCTTTTTTTCTATTTTCTGAGTGGCATCCCTGATTATGGATACTTTTTGTTTGTAATCAATAACGTCATCAACATATACTGAGAAAATAGGTGATTTTAATGTTTTGCTGATATTATTTGCAGGTAGAGTTTTCTCATTTCAAATTTTAGTAAAATTAGATGTATAGTTCAAATACAGGGACAGACAAAAATATCTTGTTGCATACAGGATAAAATAATTTCAAGTGCTTTTTAATGATGTTACATCTGTTTAAACATAATGAAATTGATATGCATTTATGAAGGGCATTAAAATGTATGTTTTGTAGAATATGCAGCAAAAAGAATATTTATTATTCATTTGCAGGGCCATACAAAAGAATTCCTTTACATAATGATAAAAAGGAGAAGGTGGGGAGGTTAGAAAAATATTTGCAGCCTATTTTAATTATGTTAAATTATGTCCCACATAATAAAATGGACATGCACTGCTTAGGTTTACTTACAAGTTACTTTCTATGTCCTAGGAGGTGTGTGTTTCATATTGTTCAATCAGGTTTTAACTCATTTAAAGGGTGCAGTTTTGTTACATCATTCTGAATTTGTTTCATAACCTGTGCTTGATTTGTTATTCTTATATCAGTAATGATTGTGTTGTGTTGTGTTTAGATTGAAGTCTCTGGGCGACCTTCAGGTGAAAGAGCTAAAGACCAGCTGGAGACGGAGCAGTATTTTACTGTGAGTAGCACTTTACGCAAATACTTAACATTACAATAACTATTGGGAGGGGAGGGGGCTATAATTATGCAAGAGATTCACTTACTGTCATTCAACAATTCAGTTACTGTGTATGGATGATTTAGATAACTTTTAATTTTCTATTGATCATTAAATTGTGAGAATTGTAAGCAGCTGCCAATCATTTCAGCAATCTTTAGAAAAATAAGACTGGCTGTGGAATGTATAGGTTGTGTGACTATCGAAAAAAAAAAAATACTGGATTTGCAATTTTTAAAAAAATTGCACATAAGACCTGCTTGCTCAGAATAGTTTAAAAAATTTGCTCATGAAACGACTCCTGTACATGATCACTGAATTTATACCTGCATTTATAAACACAGTATGTTTATGTATAGAGTATACAGCATTTATATGTACAGTAGAGTAATACCGCTGAATATTTTGTCAATTTTGAGATTTACTTTTTGTTGTTGTTTTGATAATGCATCCTATATCCTATACAGTATTATTTTATGAATAAAGCATCCTGCAGCAATGATATAAACTAGACTGATAACTATTTTGAATCTACATCCATTAACCCTTTAATGGTCTGGCCTGGCTTTTTCCATTTCTAGAAATCATATTTAAATGCCTGCAGACAAAAATATTTTAAACGGAATGTTATTTTGAGTCATGCATAGAAAGAAGTGATATTAAAGATATTGTAGCATCAAATTGTGATTAATTAATATAAATATCTTGCGATTTAAAAGCATTCTTATAAAAATACATGAAAACCCTTGGATGGTGAAAGGGTTAAAGAGGAATTAATAACTTATGAAATAGCACTTTATTTTGGTCATAAAAAAAATTAAACCGAGCATTACTTTCATTATTTTTACTGAATACTTAAAAATACAGTAGATTCCTGAAATTCGTAACAGAATTCAGTAAAAAGGCTGATTAATTTAACTTAAAAACAGAAAAAATTCAAAAGATTTCCATCAAAAATGTACATTTATTGTTATACAAAGAACATAAATAGAAACATACTTAGAATGTGAGCTTGCTTGAAAACACATTAAGGGTGTTCTTAAATGAAAAAGGGCAACTTTGTGACACAAGTTTGAATTCCTTTTTGCTTGGAAATGCATGAAACTAGCAGATGTCATTATTCAGAAATTATCAAATCACACTCATTTTTCTGTTTTTATGCAAACATGAGATATTTCAGAACAAGCCGTCAAAAATGATGTTTTGAAACAAATTTTCTGACAGAAAAAAAAGTCAACAAAAAATAGAAAATTGTGTGATCTTGTGATCAAAATAGCTTATAACTCGGTAGGTAATTTAATGATCCTAAAATGGAAAACTGAGTTCGATTAAAAAATGCTTATATTGCCAGACCGTCCAATGTTTATATTTTTCCCTTAAAAAATGAATTTGTGCTTATTGAGCAGAGTGATTGAGAACATGATTAAACCAAATTAGACCGAAATCTGGTTATTTATGTCCATGTACATTAGGGTGGATCGAAATTTTTTTTTTTCACAGTGTCAAAACCTACCTATGCGGAAAAGATGTTCTCTTGGATGGAGATTAAGTGAAAAATAATTAAAAAAATTAATTTTGAATTTTACTACTGCCACAATGAGGTTGAATTTATAACTATATATATAAATATTATATTGAACTTATTGAATATATACAGACAGTAAAAACGTTTACTTTGCTTAATTCTTCACAAAATATTGCAGAAAAAGTTGTTTTTTAATTATTATTCAGAATACAACGATGAAACAAGTTAATGTTATGGAAAACAGCCAATCGCTTCTCAAACTTGAAAAAAAAAAATGACCAAAACAATCTGGATTTTCCAGAGATCCGAATTAACAGGGTCCGAATTATCGGGGTTCTACTGTACTTGGTCATTCTGCCAACCAAAACTCTATCGTTAAATTACAGTAGATGCCCTAAAATTCGCAACTCTCTAAAATCCATGCATAATTTACAGATGTAAACAATGAAACTTTCAGTTCAGTTATAGAGACAAAATTTGACTGTTTTATTTTTATATTAATTCTATTAATACTTTAATTTCTAATTTTCATTAATGTTACTGATTTCATACTTTTTCATGAAAGAAGAATAAATTTATTTCTGAAAAAATTCTAAGTATTTCTGATATCACTGGTAACCATAATCTATCCTAATGTTTTTATGCATTGATCAAGCTTTTTTCATTATTAAGTCTGGCTAAACCTGAAATAAAACTTCCTTACTTTATGATCTTGAAGTGAATTAGTGGTGCACCTTTATGAAGCAAGTATTGAATAATTTAAAAAAAATGCATCTCATCTTTATAATGAATGCTTAATTATGCATTATTGATTAATTACTTGACTTTTGCTTTTAATCATTAAAATTTTTAATCTTTTTAATCAGTAAAAAAAATCTAAATTTTTAATATTTTACTATAATGTAAGCATTCATTATAATTTCAATTGCATCAATAATTACATCCAGATTACTGTTTAAAAAAAATGTAAACAAAGCAATGACCAGAAACCCAGAAAATTCTAAAATTGGCACAACCTCTGTTTCCAAGCTGTGCAGATTTGAGGGAGTGTGCTCTATAAAATTAAACACCAAAAATGGATGATCGTAAATGTCACATTAATCTGATACAGTCGAAGTTCTATAATCTGCACACGTTGCGGCCAAAGACTTTCTGGATTATGGAATACTGTGGATTATAGAGTATTATGGATTATATGTCATATTATTCCTAGACAGCAGTTTAATCCTTTAATCAGTATAATATGAAATGATAAATATCAAATTTAATATGTTATCTGAAAAAATGCCTTTTTAAAGTTATTTTATTAAAAAAATTATATATAAGTGCATTTAGATAAAAATAATTACATCTGTTTCATAATACTGTAATCCCTTTTTTACTGTTAATAAAATAAAAGAGTTATATTATCAAAAAATGTGGATGTTTTACTATGATTTTTTTTTTCAATTTTTTTATTATTTGTTTTAAAAATCATTTTTGGATCACAAATTTGTAAATTTTCTTAACTGTTTAGTTCAATGTTTACATTCATAAAGTAATGTGAATTATAGAAAATTGCGGATTATGGGAGTCTGGATTATCAATTTTTGATTGTATTAAACACATTATGCATGTTTTTTAAGTCATCAACAGATTTTTTTTGCTATGTTTTGTTTGTATTTTCTTTCATTTTTTACTAATCTATTTGTCCTTTCTTTGTTTAATATAAGAATTATGTTTATTTGCATAGTTTGGTGAATTGTATCACTTGGCGAAATCGGTCAACAGGATAATCAAGTAGTACTGTTTTTTGTCATCATTGATTCAGATTTATGTGTGGTGAAAAAGCATATTTATTGTTATGATACTACAGCTGTAGTTTTTATTTAACCCTTTGATGTACAAACAATTGTGTTTGCTTGTCTTAATTCCCACCAGAAATTTAGTAAAATTTTATTTCAAAATAAGGAAAAGCAAATAAATATGTAAAATATATGATGGAATGAAATTTTTGCTTTGCTTTTAACATAAAATGTATAATATGAACTTTAAAATGTTCAGGCTTACCTAAAAGGCGATTAAATAATCAACGATGGATGTTAAAAGTTAATTTTATTTAAAAAAAAAATCTTAGTACTTTCAAACCTTTAAACAGGTTCTTCCTGAGAGAATATTTTCTTTTATAAATACAAATATAAGGTTTTGTTTTGAAAATAATTTAATAAAGAAGTAAAGAAAGAAAATTTAAAGAATTAAAATTGAAAGAAGTAATTTGTACAAAAATCGTTCCAATACCGGAAGTTGAATTAGCTGGTTTATATACCATCCCCTTTAAAAGTGATTGCAATAAATTAATGGAATACATCGGGAAAACCAATACAATATTTAAAAAAAAAGAATAAAAGAACATAAAGCAGATATAAAATTTTGTCGCCAATCTACTTCTCTCTCAAGTTTATATCTCAAACAGAATATCACAATAGATTTTGATCATACGAAAATCATATTCCCAACATCCATTATTACTTATCCATTAAAAGAAAATCCATAGAAATCCTATGCAAAAGCAATAAAGTGTGTAATAATGCCCTATCTTATAATATACCAAGTTTATGGTTTAACATCCTGTTGGAGGATAGAGCAGAGTCAAACGCAGTTTTAAGGTCTGTAGTGTGACGTGAAGAATAAGGCACATTTATGAAACAGTTCAGATCAGAAATAACATATCCGTTTATTTTCATTCATCTCGAATGTTAAACTTAAATAAAACTATTTACATAAAACTCCAGCATTTACTGGGTACTTCGTTGTTTAACATACATTTAATGGCAAAACTTCATAACTGCAGAGAACTAAACCCATTGGTTAAATTGTCTGTCCATCACAGCACACACATATGGGGATGTTTCACATTCTAGATATACTTACTCAGTACATAAACTGAAAGTAAAATTATGCATACAGTTACAGGTAAAAAAGAAGAGTGCCTTTACGACCGAAATACAAAATGAAAAACTGGATCGGAACGATCACTACTGAACAAATTTAGAGGGACAAGATTTTGTCCAGATTTCCAACATGCGGCCCCATCGGTCGTAAAAACTTCCTCTTTTTTCTTACAATTGAAATGAAAAATATTACAAATAGCTCTCTGAAATTTTACATACAGCAGAGGTTTAGTTAGAAAATCAGCTTTGTTATTTTTAGAACTTACATGTTTTAACTCAAAAACATTTTCATTTACTAACTGCCGAATAAATTGACATCTTATATCAATATGTTTAGTTTTAAAGTTCTCTTGACTGTTTTTAGAAAAATAAATAGCAGATTCATTATCACAATACTGAAACTGATCACAATACTGATTACACAAATTAAGTTCATTTAAAACTCTTGAATACCAAGTCAGTTCCTTTACACTTTCAGTTAGTGAAATAAACTCAGATTCCATAGAACTGAGTGCGATGCATTTCTGCTTTGATGTTTTCCAAGCAAAAGGAACGTTACCAAAGTAAGTAAATTATATAACCACTGCTTGAGTGTCGTTTAGTAAGTTGACATCCCCAGTTAGCATCCGAATATGCATATAAACTCGGTGAATTTATATTAGACAGATTTATTTTAAAACTTTTAGTAGCAAAAACATAATTCATAATATCTACCACTATTAACCAGTGTTTATATGTATAACCATTACAAAATTGAGACAGTACATTTACTGAAAAACTAATATCCGGTCTTGACCGATTTGACAAAAATGACAAACTGCCGATTAAAGATCGGTATGGAAATTTTTTCATTAACTCATTTTCTACAATTTCATTTTCGTTAACTTTATCTGGTAAAATACAGCCAATTTTAAAAGGTAATTTAACATGACTTTTAGGCAAGTCCTTATATTTTAATTCTAATCTTTCAATATAAGTTTTTTGATGAATATGTATTGAATCGTCAATTTGTTCAAAGTTAACACCTAACAAATATTTCGTTAATCCTATTTCAGTAATTTCTAAGTTATTTTTTAACATATTAGTTACAGATTGTATTATATTTTTATCTTTAGCAAACAAAACTAAATCATCTACATAAACTACTAATATTACATTACTTTTCAATTGATAAACACAGTTACACCATTTTAATTTAGAAAATCCTAGATTATTCAATATAGTATCCAATTCAGAATTCCATTCTCGGCCACTTTGCCGTAACCCATAAATAGATTTATTTAACATGCAAACTTTATTTTCAGCTCCCCTCATTTCAAATCCGGGAGGTTGTTTCATAAAAACTGTTTCTTTTAATGACCCGTATAAGTAAGCTGATTTCACATCTAATTGTACATGATACCAATTTAACATAGAAACCAATAAAATAAACATTAATTTTATAATTGAAAAATTTACAACAGGTGAAAATATATCATTAAAATCAATACCTGGTTTCTGTTTGAAACCTTGAGCTACGAGACGGGCTTTATACTTTTTACCATTTTTCTCTGTGTTTTTTATATTATAAACCCATTTGCTTCCTACTATTGTAGCGTTTTTGGGTGGATCAACCAACCGCCAAACCTTTCTTTTATTCATCATCTCAAGTTCTTCCCTCATCGCGTCATTCCATTTCTCGCTTTCTGGATTTAATTGTGCTTCCTCAAATGTTTTAGGGATTTCAGTATTGTAAAATTCATGCTGAAATAATTCATTTAAATATGAATCATCCGAATCAGTAGTAGAGGTTTCATTTAAATTTTCAACATTAGGATGAGTAGTTTTAGGTTTAAAGTCAAATTTATCTGGTTCATATGAGAATTTATTTTCCCTACAATATTTTTTTACATCATTTAAAGATCTCAGTCTCTTATTTGTTATCGGGGTATAGTAATACACGTCAATCCTCGTACTTTTTGTTCTCGGTTTTTCCACCCTTTTCCATTCTGAAATATTTATAGAACTTAAAGTTATCTTATTCCCTGTTTCCTCTTCATCTCCATTTAAATTTTCTCCTGGTAGTTTATGATTAAGATCTAAAGTCGCGTTACTTAAACCATTTGTCTTAGTTTGAGATTCATTAAAATTCAATATCACATCCTTATACTTATTATTTCCCCCAAATAATGTTTCTACACCCTTTTTGGATTCATCTATACGTACATGAATAGTTTCTATAATTCGCCTTTCTTTTGGAATATAAATCCTATAGCCTTTTGTTTTTGTGGCATAACCAACTAAAATACCTGGTAAAGCTTTAGGTTGAAGTTTATTACGTTTAACTTTAGGAACGTGAACAAACGCTAAAGAGCCAAAAATTCTTAAATGTCTTACCGAAGGTTTGAATCCCGTCCATAATTCTTGCGGTGTAAGACCTTGGGTTAAACTGTGTTCGGTTCTATTTTTTGTATGAACAAACGCTAAAAGAGCTTCCCCCCAAAATGATGGTTTTAATCCGCTATCGTGTAGCATTGCTCGAACTGCATTCATTGCTACTTTATTAAAATTCTCTGCAACACCCACTTGTTCCGGTGTATAAATGGAGGATCTTTCTATTCTTATACCTAAATCAGTTAACAATTTCTCAAATGATTTATGAGTAAACTCCAATCCGTTATCACTTTGTACACATTTTAATTTCTTACCCGTTTGTCTCTCAGCTTTAGCTAAGAACTTTTTAAAACATTCAAAAACTTCAGTTTTATCTTTGATTATATAAATTTCAGTTCTTCTCGAGTAGTCATCTATTATTGACAAAAAGTATTTCCCCCCTCCTAAAGAGTTAACCGGACTAGGACCCCATAAATCCATAAATACTCTATCGAGAATTTGATTAGAAGTGCGTTTATATAAGTAATTTCTTTTAAACAAATTTCTATTCAATTTCGCAACTACACAAGTTTCACATACCTTATTTTTACTTTTGCACTTAATATTTTCAATACCTTTAACACAATTATTTTTACTCATTTTTTCAAGTAAAGGCAAATTAGTATGACAAAATCTACGATGTATTATTTCTGCATTTAAACTAGTAGAAAAAGCAAAATTTTCACATTTTGAAGCATAACCTTTTACAATATACAATTTATCTACTCTAGGTACAGTAAAACAATAATTATTGAATTTATCATACACAATCATTTTGTTATTTCCCCATTGAATTTGGTTTCCTGCAATATCTATATTAGACCCACCAATTAAGTTTCGTCTCATATTAGGAGCATACAATACATTTTTTAAAGTTATTTCTACATTACCTGTTACATCTAGAATGGTAAAGTCTATATCTCCGATGCCCAGTATTTCAGACGAACAGTCCTTGTCCCCAATTAGAACTTGTTGAGGGGGGAGGTCCTTGTACGTTACGAATAGACTCCTGTCATTCGTAAAGTGAGAAAGTAGCCAGAAGAAATTCCCCTATTTTATCATTTGAAGACATCAAGGCGAATTCAGACTGCCTTGTAGTTTCCCTGTTGAACACTTGCTTCTTCCCTCTATTGCTTTTCTTTTTGAAACACCTTATATCAGAGTGGCCAGGGCGTTTGCAGTAACTGCATATTAAACTCGGCCCCATACGATTAGATGGTGAAGAATACGAGGGTCTAGAGGGTCGCAGTTCGCTTCCACTATTAGAAAACGATGGCTTTTTCTCAGTCACTGAAGTCTTCATTGGATTGGTTGGTTTATCAGTAGAAGTTTTAAACTTAGTTGCATAAGCATCACCTACAGCGATAACCTCTTTACTTTCATCTTTCCGTTTCAGACAAATTCTTCCATATTCACTAATTAACTGTTTCGATACATTTTCTAATTTGAATTCTTTATCATCTAATCTATATAACATTTGAACTAAGTTATTATTCTTCAGGTAAACGACGGATTAATTGAAAACATACCAATAGTTCCGGCATTTCAAACCCTGCTTCTTTAATTTGAAATATTTTATCTTCAATTCTTTTGCAAAATAAACCGATAGTTTCTTCTTGCGAGTTTAACTTCATTTCAAAAAATTCATCCACTAATCCAGCTAGACGTGCTCGGGAAGTGGGTTCAAAGTTTAACTTCAAGATGTCCCATGCCTCTCTTCCATTTTCTGTTTGAGCAATAAGAATTTGAAATTTTCTTTCTATGGATTGATAAATAGTCGTATAAGCTCTTCTTTTATGCCATTCAAAGTCACTTTTTTCACGATCAGAAGCATCCGCTTTACATGCGATATCTGGTTTTGTCATAAATTCCCAGCAATTCTGATCAATTAACACACATTTGACGTCGAGCTTCCACGAAGGATAATTATAGTTATAGACAGATATATAATAATAGACAGTTTCGGAAAAGAATAAGTTAACTCTTGAGCTTGTGCCATTATACTTGCAAAACAGTATTAATTTAATTTCAAACACACCACAATTTATCTATTTGACCTTTAAATAGCATAGCATGGCCCATAACCATGTTGGAGGATAGAGCAGAGTCAAATGCAGTTTTAAGGTCTGTAGTGTGACGTGAAGAATAAGGCACATTTATGAAACAGTTCAGATCAGAAATAACATATCCGTTTATTTTCATTCATCTTGAATGTTAAACTTAAATAAAACTATTTGCATAAAACTCCAGCATTTACTGGGTACTTCGTTGTTTAACATACATTCATGGCAAAACTTCATAACTGCAGAGAACTAAACCCATTGGTTAAATTGTCTGTCCATCACAGCACACACATATGGGGATGTTTCACATTCTAGATATACTTACTCAGTACATAAACTGAAAGTAAAATTATGCATACAGTTACAGGTAAAAAAGAAGAGTGCCTTTATGACCGAAATACAAAATGAAAAACTGGATCGGAACGATCACTACTGAACAAATTTAGAGGGACAAGATTTTGTCCAGATTTCCAACACATCCTAAAAACAAAATCCTGACAATTAAAGAAAATGACATATTAAAAATTTCATGGTACAACAATCAAATATTTCTTTTTACCGTTCACCTAAAATATTACTAATTCAATTTTCAAGCCACGAGTCTCGTTCATTTTTCAAAACAAAATCTTATATTTGTATTTATAAAAGAAAATATTCTCTGAGGAAGAACCTGTTTAAAGGTTTGAAAGTACTAAGATGTTTTTTTAAATAAAATTAAATTTTAACATCTATCGTTGATTATTTAATCGCCTTTTAAGTAAGCCTGAACATTTTAAAGTTCATATTATACATTTTAAGGAAAAGCGGTTTCATGCTTTTTTTCCACCAAAGTTAGAAAAGTAAAATTTTGTAAAATTTTACTGATGCATATCTTCATTAATTGTAGGTGAGATAGAATACATCCCACCACCTCTCAAGGGGTTAAAAAATCTGTTATATGTTAACAGTATAAATTATTAGAAATAATAGAGCCTGTTCACCATGAGCCGATCAGAGCTGCTACCAGACATTCCTGCATTTAATTTATGCCTTAACAAGTGAATACATTAATTATTACAGTAGACTCCCTCATTCCTGCAACTCTAAAATCCACACATAATTTAGAAATTTAAACAATGAAACAATCAGTTCAGATATAAGAACAAAATTTGACTTTTTCAGTTTTATATCAGTTCATATATATTTTAATTTTATAATATTACTGAATTTATGTTTTTTCATGAAGGAAGAAAAAAAAAAATTTCTGAAAAAAATTCAAGATATTATTAATATTATTGGTCATCACGCTATTCTTAATAAATATATTCATGTATTAATCAAACTTTTTACGTTATTAAGTTTGGCTAAACCTGAAACAAAGCTTTTTATGATTTTGATGTTAATTAGAGAATGTACCTTTTATAAAGCTAGTTTCGTTAAATAATTTAAGAAAAATACATTTAATCTCTATAAATAAAAGGAATTCCGAGGATAATTAATTGAGGCACAGGGGAAAGCAAATCTTGGCAATGCGCCAACTCGGTCCAGAGGAAGCAAATCTTGGCAATGCGCCAACTCGGTCCAGAGGAATATCATTAAGAAGAAATATAAAACAGATAATGTATTTATCACAAAAAATCGTCTGCTAAGAAAATATCAACACTTTAACACGAAACTAACGCAATCGTTGGATACATGTTCCCTCCCGTGTTTCTCATTGCTCATTTTAAGTATTTTTAGAGTTTAATATTAGTTGTTGTTTTTAAAACTGATTTTTCACAAAGTCAGCTGCGACGTATTTCAGACAATGCATTTCTGCATGCTTCCAGTTATTGATAAAATCATACAAATTTCAAGTTCGTTTAATATTGCTAATACGGACCCGGGCAACGCCGGGCGGGTCAGCTAGTCTTTATAATGAATATTTAATCATACATTATTGATTATTAACTTGACCTTTGCTTTTAATATTTTAATCATTTTAAAAATTATTTCAATTTTTGTTATTTTAGTTTATTACTTTATTTAATTATTTTAATATGTTGTAAGCAATTCATTGTAGTTTCGATTTCATTATTAATTACATTCAAGTTACTGTTTAAACAAATGTAAACAAAGCAATGACCAGAAACCTGCAAAATTCTAAAATCTGCACAACCAACTAGCTCTACTATATTAATGAAATCTGTCTATTCTGAAACCAAACTATGTTCAGTCCTAATTAGTTCATAACAGTGGGATTCTACTGTATTAATATAGAAAATAAAATTGCACAGTCTTAAGTAGATAAAATTAAGTCCATTGAATTGCAAAATAGAGCAATGCAATATTTTAACCCTTTATCTACCGAATTATAAATTCGTAAAAATTTTATATTCTAAACAGGGTTGGCACGGTTTAAACCGTTTTTTTTTTTTTTTTTTTAACCAAAAAAACCCAATTGGTTTTTTTAGAAGAAATTTAATGACATTTTCCTTTTTTTCTTTATAGTTTATGTATTTCAAATTATTGGATATAAATAATTTCTACTTTTAACACTTAATTTCAGCAATAAGCATTAAATGTTGTGATTTTAGGGTTTTTTTTATGTTTTGGATAAAAATCAGTATGTGTTGATGAACATATCTTTTGTTCTAAAGAAAAAGCTTTAAATGTGTGGATTGATCAAAGATAAAATAGATTTAAATTATTCAATATTTATTAAATAATATTTTAATTTCTTAAAAATGCATGCAATTTAACGCAATTAATATCATAACACAATGATCTGTAAGATTTTGCTCAAGCTGTAAAAGAAATTTTTCTTGATATGGAAGATTACGTTGAAAAATTAAAGTCAAAATATGAAGTCAAATTATTCAAAAGTATTGAAGGATTGCATGCTAATTACAGCATTTTAACAATATTTTTCTTGTTATTAATTTTCCCTGTTATCTATTGAATCTAATTACCAAATACAATGACTTCAAATTGTCACTTAAAAAACAAAATTCTAAGAAGTATTTGAAATTTATTATTTGAAAAATTGTAGAAAATATTCTATTTATGAAACTACATCCAAATGTTTATTATTAGTAATCAAAAGGTCGTTTGTAAAGATTTTTAGAGTTTCAATGTTTTACTGTGTAGAGCAGTTTATTCTTTGAACAAAAGACTGTTTAAATTAAAATATGGATTTTTTTCAATTTTCTACATAAATTCACTATAATTATATTATTTAAAATATTTTTAAATGAAGTTACACTACTTATAATCCAATAGTGTCTATTTTTTTTATTAAATATGCATGTATATGTAATAAGAAAAGATATTTTTTTAAAAACCCGGTTTAAACCCAAAAAAAAAAAAAATTTTTTTTGGGTTAAAAAAAAAAAAAAAAAAAAAAAAAACCAGGGTTTTTTTTCAACTCTGGTTTAAGATAGATAGATTTCTATTGGAATTTCCATGTTCTAGTCAGTACATATCGATAGTTTTTTTTTTTTTCCTAAAATTTTGATTTGGTTGGATAATTTTTTTTTTTCCAAGATTTGAATCTGGTTTTGTTTGCAAGTATATTATTTTGTCGCAGATAAATTGGTTTGCAATTGGATTTTTTAGCACTTTCCAACAAAGTTGAAAAGTGCTTATGCATTCGGTTTGTCTGGCCGTATGTCTGGATGGCCGTCTGGCCGCGCTCTAACTCACGTAAATATACTCGGATTGCCATGAAATTTCAGGACGTTATTGACATTTATCCTAGCACAAACTCTATTGAAAATGAAGCTTCTACCATGATCAGTTTATATACAGAGAGAATCAAAAGTTTCACATTATCAAAAGTTCCAAAGAGAATCAAAAGTCGTTAATATACTCAGATTGCCATGAAATTTTAGGAAGTTATTAAGGTTTACCCTAGCACGAACCCTATTGAAAATGAAGTATCTACCATGTTTAGTTTATCTACAGAGAGAATCAAAAGTTTCCCATTACATTACGGCCTATGGGGGAAAATCGTTAATATACTCAGATTTCCATGAAATTTCAGGACGTTATTGATGTTTACCCTAGCACGAGCCCCTATTGAAAATGAAGTTTCTACCAAGATTAGTTTATCTACAGGGCGAATCAAAAGTTTTCCATTACGTTACGGACCATGGGGAAAAATCGTTAATATACTCGGATTGCCATGAAATTTCAGGATGTTATTGACGTTTATCCTAGCACAAGTCCTATCGAAAATGAAGTTTCTACCCTGATTAGTTTATCTACAGGACGAATCAAAAGTTTCCCATTACATTACGGCCTATTTGTTTCAAAGGAATTTTAAAGATGTTATACCCCGTCAAACATTAAAATATGCATTCTATAAAATAAAAGGTGAAAATGTAGCTATTATTCATTTACAGGGCCACACAAAAGAATTCCATTAGATAATGATAAAAGGGGGAATTGTGTGTGACATATTTTAAATATATTAAGCTTTTTCATTTATAAACTAATACATGTCACTGAAGCATAATATAAATTATATGCTACTGTCTTGCATAATATGAAGTACATAGGATTTACGGGGCCACACAAAAGACTATTTCAAATAGTATATTCTTTCCGAAATACCGTATATGTGTCCGATGATGGCTGATTGAGGGATGAAATGCATTTTAATTATGATATGTGCGTTTATATTTCGCTAAATATATGCACATTATATAGTGTGTATAAATGTTATAGTTGATATACAGGGCTACCCAAAAGAGCTCACTAACGTTACTGAATATGAGCGTAAATTATTTAAACATGGTTGATGGATGTATCAGTCACAAAATGTTTCAATAATCACAGTCAATTGATGGGAGAGCATTTTATGATTAAATAGTTTATTAAATATAATATAACTTGAATTATTAAAATAGATCCATGGTTACACTATTCTCTGATACACAGAGCCAACAAACATATTTCTTGGAGAACAGCCATGAAATCACGATAGAAAACAGTCAAAATTTCACATGTTCTCTGCCTAATTGCAGAGTCAAGAAATGTACATGTTATCTGCTTGGTTACAGATTAGAGCTCCCGATTATACGTTTATACGAGTATACGTATAATACGTATTATACGAAGTACGTATTTGCTATGCGTATAATTCGGCATCGGCAGTTATACGTATTACACGAAACAGCATATACGGTACATCGTATATACGGATTTTACCCAAGCGGTTAAACGTATAAACGTTTAAACGTTTTTCATTCAATGTATGAAATTTGATGTTTCAATGTTTTTTTGCGGATTATAGACATTGCGAAATATCGGTAGAGTATCCCCATCGCGATTCTTTGTTCAAAGAACTACGACGTGTTTACTTAACTACTTGTTATGCCGGTACTTGAAAGAAATCTGAATACTTCCTCAGTTTAGATTTTGTTTTGTTTTTTTCCAAAAAACTAAGTTATGTATTATAAAATATCTTACATTAGTTGTGGGTAGAATCAAACTAATCTTTGGGAAATCTGAGACGCAGTACTTAGTTTTTCCTATTTTCTTGTATCTTTAGAAGAAGAAAGTATTGGATTCGGGAATACTTTCGACGGGTTTACACGTTTTAAGGGTAAGAGAGTCCAAAAAACACGTTTTTACAAAATATCTGCCTGTAGTTTATGAGTCTGTGACTTTGTCTGTCTGTATGTGACATGGATTCTGTGGGTTTTCTATCTCAAGACCTAATACACAGAATTAAGTAACATATATGGGGGAGACTAGGGCATATGTGAAAATGGGACATATGAGAACATTGCCAATTTTCACTAGTTATTATATGTTTTTTTATTTCAAAAAATGATCAAAGATGGGAGCACATATAGACATATGGAAAATTTTTTTGAAACTCTTCGACATTTTGTTTGTCCCCATGTGGTGAGGAAAATTACACCGCATTACACGGTACGCGAAGGACAGGGGTTAGTACAATTAAAATAATATAAAGATAATATCCCAATCCGCGTTGTGAGTGATTGAACTGGATATTACCAAACAAAAATTGATTTCTTTTAAACTTATCAATAATTTAAATAAAGGAAAATCGCAATAGCTCAGGCTCAACTTATTTAACGTTTAATTTAGCAAATTTAGTATTCTAATGGGTTACATAAAATTAACAAAGTAAAAGAATTCTGATCGTTAATATTAAAGGTTATTAATCTATTAACTCGCTGAAAATAAATAGAGTAAAATAAATCATGAAAAAAAAAACACAAATACATATATACACTCAAACATTTATTTTCAAAATATATAAATTGTACAATACAAATAACAAATAGTAAGATTCACCAATAAGTATATAATTTACTTGCTACACTTAATTCTTTTGTTTTAAATTCGACTTAAATAATGGATATTATTAAATGCTCACAGCACAATCCCCCAGGGCTGTTCACCCAAAAAAATATTCATTAGTTTTATTTTATTATTATTTTTAGTTAATTTTATCAATTAAAGCTTAAATAGTGAATTTTTTTAATTAATGAAACACATAAAACAAAATATATTTAAAATGCCCTTATCACTTGGAAGGATTATAAAGAATTTCTCACCATAACCACAGCATCCAACAGACTTGATAATCCTCTTAGATAGTCCTGTAAGGTTATCAAATTGTATCTTGCCATAAGCGCACCACTCATTAATGTGAATGTTATTCATTATTGTTCACAGAGTTATATATTGATGAAAATCCAAGCAAGCATCGAATAGGATTACTATCCTGCACTGTTGACGAATCACAAATTGAAGATAATCACACAAAGTCAGTTCAACAATGGTAGGTTGCAGAGATGCATAAATAATAATAGTGAAGAATGACTAATAGATGAATCATAATCGTGCCTTATGAGAATCACGCAGAGTCAGTCTAAAAATGGAATATTGTAGATATGAATGAATAATAATCGTAAATAACAAGTAATAGATGATTAATAATCTTGACTTAAAGAGCATCACACAGAGGCAGTCTAAAAAAGGAATGTCGCATTTCTACGCCTCCTCTTCCAAAAAATCTCACTTATTCATATTTCTTCTATAATTCGCACCTCGTTCCAACGTCCCTTTTAAAGAAAAATAAACACATTTTTTTTCTTCCACTGATCTCCAGGTAACAGAAGACAAATCTGAGAGAAAGAGAAGTTTTTTTCTTCCCTCTTCATCTCTCTGTCGGGATGACCCCTTCTCATTGGTTACTCAAAAAAAACTTTATTGGTCCCTTGTAATCATAAGCAGTTCATTGGTACCTTGTCTTTCGGGGAGGTATGTCTTTTTATTTTTTCTTCCCCTTTTTTTTGTTTGTTTATTTGACTTCTCCTTTCCATTAGTCCTCTCATGATGCTATCGCTTTTGTGTGGGACTTCCGACCACACGCGATGCTTGTCCCCTGGTTGTAAATAATTGTTGAAAGCCCCATACATTCTGCACTTGTTCCTTCGATTTTTTTTATGTCAAAGGCTGGCGACAAACTATACTTTATTAGCTCACAGGCTATCATAGCCTGAGAGCTTATGTGCCCGTCCGTTCTGTATGTATGTACGTAACGCGATAACTCATGATAAAAATATCGGATCCACTTGAAATTTTGTATGTAGGTATATCCTGACAAGGCGCTTCCCTGATTAGTTTTTGGAGTTCATTCGATATGTATAAGAGGGGGAACGGGGGGCTCATGCCCCCCGTTAGTTGATATAAATGGGATTTTCATGCAGAATTAAGTTTTCGTTCAAAATTTAGATTAGGATCATTCTGATGAGGCGATTCCGTGACTGTTATTAGGTGTTCATTGAATAAGTATAAATAGGGGGACAGGGGTTCTAATGCCCCCCCCCCCCCCGTTAGTTGATATAAATGGGATTTTCATGCAAAATTAAGTTATCGTTCAAAATTTAGATTAGGATCATTCTGATGAGGAGATTCCGTGACTGTTATTAGGTGTTCATTGAATAAGTATAAATAGGGGGAACAGGGGTTCTAATGTTCCCCCCCCCTTAATTTATATAAATGGGATTTTCATGCAGAATTAAGTTTTCGTTCAAAATTTAGATTAGGATCATTCTGATGAGGCGATTCCGTGACCGTTATTAGGTGTTCATTGAATAAATATAAATAGGGGGAACAGGGGTTCTAATGCCCCCCCCCCCCGTTAGTTGATATAAATGGGATTTTCATGCAGAATTAAGTTTTCGTTTAAAATTTAGATTAGGATGATTCTGATAAGGCGATTCCGTGACTGTTATTAGGTGTTCATTGAATAAGTATAAATAGGGGGAACAGGGGCTCTAATGCCCCCCCCCCCCCCCCCGTTAGTTGATGTAAATGGGATTTTCATGCAGAATTAAGTTTTCGTTCAAAATTTAGATTAGGATCATTCTGATGAGACGATTCCGTGACTGTTATTAGGTGTTCATTGAATAAGTATAAATAGGGGGAACAGGGGCTCTAATGCCCCCCCCCCCCCCGTTAGTTGATATAAATGGGATTTTCATGCAGAATTAAGTTTTCGTTCAAAATTTAGATTAGGATCATTCTGATGAGACGATTCCGTGACTGTTATTAGGTGTTCATTGAATAAGTATAAATAGGGGGAACAGGGCTTCTAATGCCCCCCCCCCCCCCCCCCCCCCCGTTAGTTGATATAAATGGGATTTTCATGCAGAATTAAATTTTCGTTCAAAATTTAGATTAGGATCATTCTGATTAGGCGATTCAGTGACTCTTATTAGGTGTTCATTGTATAAGTATAAATAGGGGGAACAGGGGTTCTAATGCCCCCCCCCTTAATTTATATAAATGGGTTTTTCAAGCAGAATTTTCAGATTTCGTTCAAATCTCTGAATAGTTTTGGAAGTTTAATGGTTAAGTATAAAAGAGGGGGATAACTCCTTTTAAATTATATAAATGCTAAATGGGTTTTTATTAAGAATTATATAATTTGCTCTGAATTTTGGATATAGATTTTTTATATGATAAAGCATGTCTTTGATAGTATAGAAGGTTCAATGATTAAGTATAAAAAAAGAGGAAAGAAGAGAGCTGTTTCCCTTTCTTAATTTTTTTTTCGAACGGAATTAACCCTTGAAAATATAAGGCTTTAATGTACAATTAGTATTTGTAGCCTGTGAGCTCAATGCCATCAGTTTAACTGGGCAGTATTCTTTATAGCTTTATTGCCCATTTTGTCTGTCTGGGAATTCGTGGTGATAATCCTTCCAAGAATACACACGTGCATTACTATTATTATTATTATTATAAATAAATCTTGCAGTTTTTACTACAATTAGCTTTCAACTTTACCTAATAATTAAAAATATTATTATTATTATTCCTTGGTTATTGCTAAAATAAATTAAAAATTTTATTTCGATTTTTATACATCTATTTATTTTTTTTAGATTGTGCTGTTCATTTTCTTTTTATACATATTTACTTAAGCAATGTCGTGACGATGTCGTCACTACACCCCAGGAGCCAGAATACTGCTTACTGTACTTAAAAGTAAAATCTCCAGCTTGATAAAAGAATAATTTTATTTATTTATTCTTTTTTTTCTTTATTTAACATATACTATGGATACTAATAAATATTTATGATATTTTTTATTTTTAAAATTGAGAAATGCTAATGATTTGTCATTTTAACTCTTGTGGGAATGTGGGACACTTATGAAGAGTCTAGTTGGGGCAGATCTGAATATGTCATTAAATTGCCCAATAATCATTCAGTGATTCTCTTCCTTTTAGTTAACTTCGTGAAAATAATGCCAGCTCCATTATCTATATTTTTATAGAAATAGAAGACTTTTCTATCATATAAAGTTGATTTTGTGTAATAGAAACTTCTACAAACACAACTGTCAGCAAATACATAAAAAAGCAACAAGCTCTTTACGTTCAATTTTAATTTAAATAAATTCCATGTTTTCTAAATTGCAATAAATGCTATACATTATTTTATTTAACAGTTTTCAATACTATTTTTTATGCATCATTAATGCAAAAAATATTACGTTTAACAATTTTGCAAATTTTTCTGTTTCATTTGTTGCAAACTTGTAGTATTATTTTACTTCCATTTCTAAAACAGCTATTTTATTTGGTGTTTTGAAAATAGATATATATATTAATAAAATAAAATTTTTAAACTTATAACTACCGTGAAATCTCCATTATTGACTCCCCCCCTTTCTTTTAAAAGCAAAAGAAATTAAATTTGGAGGAAGCTTATAAATGTAAAACAATTTTTTATCCTTAATTTACAGGCAAATAAGGCAAATATCGGAATGAGAATCTTTCGCCTTTTGGTAGTTTTCCTATAAATATTATCCAAATGCTCCATCCCTAAAATCTCCCTCAAACAAAAAGCCCTAAGCAAAATTTAAATTCTTTAATTATTTTCTTAAGTTTACTTATTTATTTATTTATTTATTTTTTTGTTATATTACAACAATATTTTATCAATTATCTAAGCCCCCCCCCCCCCAAATCTACTTATTTTTATTTTATAATATTTTGCTTAAACATATAACTCAGAAACTAAATAAATATACATATATTTTTCTTTATGGTGAATTTAATAAATAATACAACTAATGATAAAGGTAACATATGAAAAAGATAGTAAAAACATGTTAAAAATGTTTTTTTCCTTGTATTCACATGTTTTCCTTATGTGTTTACAACTGCTCTTTCGTTGGGGCACATATGAAAATTTTTTTTAATTCAATAAACTATTAAGAAAAGTAAGAAGAACTGTAAAGTTAATTTTTAAAAAATACCATGCGTAAAAGAAAAAGTTCTGTTTACTATATAGAGTAGTTTTGCTTATAGAAATTAACCCAGTTATGACAAAAAGCTATGTTTATGTGAACTGTCCACATGCATCCCACTCTCCCCTATATATTCAAGTAGACCCTGGTAGAAATTGTTGCTGACTAGTTTTGTATGAAAATCGTTCAACAGGTGGTTCTACTTTGCTGCATTTTATTTACGATTTCTGCAATAACTCTACCTCTAGAATTAATGCACGGATTTTCATCAAACTACAGATTCAGTTAATGCTTCATATGAAGTGATTATATGTATGTTTTGGTGAGAATGTCAAGATTAAAAAAATGAAATTTCATTATACATTAACAGAGTTAAAAAATATTAGCTCCATGTAAAGAATAGCATTTACGCTCGGGTGCAATCTTGAGTGTAAAAAAATAAGTGCATAAAGAATTTTTAAATAATTAAAAAGAAAAAACTAACAAGAATTCACAATAAATCTGAAACATTTATATCCTCATTCTTTTCTCAAAAAGTGTTTAATTTTGCTGGTTATTTACAATGGATACAATTTGTATACATTACCTATACAAAATGTAAAATAACGGGGTATCTGAGCTCATTACCTTGAGATGAATAAACAAATCTAAATAAATTCAAAGTACAATGTTCCAAAATACTTTTGCAATTTACGGTAATAACTCGCTATTTTGAAAATAGATATTTCACTGTTAGTGAAACGAGATAGGCCAATCAGGAGTCTGATATTTTGTGAAATTTTTGCAAACTGTTTTAAAAAATATACGCTTTTCATTGCTTGATCTTGTACATATAAGGCATACTATACGGATTCCTATCGTAACGCCACCGATTTCCAAATTATTCTTCATTCAGTGACATAAGACTGATGAAGTCCAATATTTAAATTAGATACGATACGTGGAATATACGTATACATTAAATATACGTATTCTAAAATATACGTTTAATTGATACGCCTTATACGTATCCGGATACGTTTAAACGTATATTTTAAAGTATCCGTATAGCAGAAAAACGTATTATACGGATACACGTATATCGTTTAAACGTATAGCTGCTATACGTATCCTATCGTGAGCACTATTACAGATTCAAGACTAAAAAACCCCCCTTCGGGAAATATAACAAGAAAGCATAGAGATAAAATTAAAATGATCATAAATTTAAAAATATATCATTAACTTGACATAAAACAATTAAGAACTCAATAAATCTCTAATAATGATTTTAAAAAGTACTCAAGTTGACAACTTATCAATAAATAAAACATTAATTTTGACATAAAATAATTATAAGACCAATAAATCTCTTTAAATGAATTTAAATTAAATTAAGCTGTCAACTTGTCAAGAAATAAACAAATAAATCAATATTAAGCATTTTTAAATCATTATTTTAGTCATAAATATTAATCAAGATTTTTATTTTGACAGTGATTGAATTTCTCAAGGCCAAATCCATTAATATCAAGAATTATTATTTGACAGTAATTAACCTGTCAAGGTCAAATACATTACTATTATTAAATTTATTTCTTTATTTAAGGCTTACGCCTAAACAATGGTTTTTAAATAAGCTATGCATTTTTACGTTGAGCTTCATTCAGTTTGCTGAGAAATGTTTTCAGAATATAGATAAAAGGATATACAGGGCCACACAAAGAATTTGGTACATGGATGCCTATGAATGATGATTTATGAGAATGTGATTTCAGTTGTTTTAAAAGTGTTTTAGTTTACAATGAAATTTAACCTAATGCTGACGTGTAATAAAGGTACAATGTAAACTACAGGGCTGAACAAAAGTATTCAAGTATGTTTCCATCTAATAATATGAATTGCTGAAAAAGAAATTTCAAGCTACTGGGTATTTTCTAGCTAAACTAAATTTTCCCATTATATCAACTGACATATGAAATACAGGGCTGTTCTAATTTACTGGAATACATATTTGGCTATACACTATTATTTCCCTAAATAACAAAGTTTTGTTAAAGATTTCATTAAGTGTTGGAAAGTGCTTCATAATCTATGCTTAACGCATGTTTTTTCATACTTTTTTTTAATGGTAGTGTTTGAACTGTGTTGAGGAATACTTCAATTGGAATTTTTCGGTTTTGGTTAGTGTATGTGGATGGAAATTATTTTCTCTTTCTTAGACAGATTTATATTTCCCCTATATATATATATATATTTTTTTTTTTGGGAGGGGGGGGGGTTGTATTGGGTTTCAGGTTAGGAGTTCAGATCGGGTTTGAGATAGACTTCAATTGGAATATACATGCTCTGATCAGTATGTATCAACAGAAATTGTTTCTTTTTTTTTTTTTTTCTAAAATCTTGATTTGGTTGGGTAATTTTTTTTCAGGTTTGAATCTGGATTTGTGTTGACTTCAAATGTAATTTTCAGGTTCTTATTGAGTCGCATTTTAATTAGGGATGGGACGAATATTCAGCCACTATTCGGTATTCGGCCTATTCGGCCCTTTTGCCGAATATTCGGTTGGCCGAATATTGAAGGCTTGTTGACCGAATACTTCGGCCGAATATTTAGAGATATCTTGCCGAATATTGCTAAAATCTCGCCGAATAGTGAAAGATATCTTGCCAAATAAATTTCGGATTTAAAGAATTTCATTCTTGAAAATTTTTTCCTCTAATCCAAATTGGCTACTTCATTTATGAAGCCATTCTCACTCTTACTTACAAAATATAGAGTTATTCAGTTACTAAAAAATATACAGCCTTTCTGTATTTCCTATAAAAGTTAGTGATATTCTAGAAAATGCCACCCAAGTTGGAGATTTAATTATATGGGAAATGTCATCATTAGAGAATGATATATTACAATTCAAAATATAAAAATACTGCCTTATTCTAAAACTCGAAAATTTTTTAATGTCTGCAAATTCCATGCACATATAAAAAAGGCTCTTATGAAATTCATAACTTATTTTCTATAAAGTAAGAAATGAAAAAATTTATTCACTAGGTGTGTTAATGAAGATTCATTTTCAAAATTAAATTAAATATATCACCATTCCAACTACAACGGTACATCTGAAAGCAGAACTGGTATCAAACTCAATACACATTAGATGACACAACTTGCTTTATGAAGATGGTTTTATAAATATTTTAATATAAATTCTAAATACTCAACAAAATAATTTTTTCATTCTATAGTTTTCACTTTTAAATAATTATTTGCACAATTACTGACTTAAATATGTAACATTATTATGTATATATTTTTAATTTAATCTTCCTTCCTTCATGTTGTTATCAATTTCTGTTTATCCTTTTAATGCTTGTTGAATAAGTGGAATATTGAAGTTGAATATTGTATGTGCCGATTCAAATATCAAAGATTTTGTTAACATATGCATTCTACTTTAAGCATAACCTTTTACTTTAACATAATTTGTAATTTAAAGCTTGGCATCTGATTTCAGAACAGTCTCATTCTTACAAATTTGCTTATCACTAGGGACACAAACTCTAAATGATCAAATTTACTTCATTAAAGGTTATTTCAGAAAATATGTCCTTGTGAGTTCTGAGAGGGAGAGAGATTAAGAATATTATTGATTTTGGATACGAGCAATATCAATTGATAGTAAAAGTGAAGTACACTCTTCATATTTTAATGGAAATATTTTCCCATCTTGACTTACTGAAAATCAATTTGATGTACATTAGAATAAAGAATATAATGCAATTTCATAATTTTTTTTCAGTTAAAATAAGTTTTTCAAATTTAAAAATTTATTTAAAAGCACATTTAAGAGTAATAATTATTAAGTTGCTCCTATTTTTTAAATTATATATAATAAAAATTTATTTTCTTTATTGTGAAAAAATTTTACTATTCGGCCGGCCGAATATTCGGTATTCGGCCTAAAATTTGGCCGAATATTCGGTATTCGGCTATTCGGCCAAATCACTATTCGTCCCATCCCTAATTTTAATGTATTTTATTTTGTCGCAGATAGATTGAGTTACTATTAGAGTGATTTTTCTGGTTTTGGATAGACTTCAATTAGAATTTTCTGGTTCTGGTCAATGTATGTCGATGAAAATTATTTTGTCTTTCTTAGACAAATATATCTTTTCATTAAATTTTTTGGGGGTTTAGATTGGGTTTCAGGTTAATGTTTTAGGTTCTTTTCAATGTGTATTGTCAGAAATTATTATTAGCCTCCGATGCTATTTCTTTCAGACAAGCTAAAAAGTGTCGTATCAAAAATTGTGGCCCACTTTTTCATAATCTAGCCATTAAAACAAGACATTCATACAATCTATATATTAAAAAGACCTGGCTGTTTTTTTAGTCATCAGCCCTGAATTTTTTACTCAACTGATTTTGATAATTATTTTTTTAAATGAAAGCTTTTTATTTGTACTCAATACAATTGTAACATTATTATTACAGTTGTAACATTACTATTACAGTATTGTATACAATTGTATACAATACCAAAAATTAATGTCTAAAGCAAAATAAGAAAAGTTTCAAATGAGGAAAATGATGTCATTCGGCAACTATATAAATGGGAATTGCAATATTGTTACAGATGCCTTTTTCATATTACTAATAACAGTAACTTTTAAAAAACTTTTGAAGAGAAAATGACGTCACTATTTAAAACATCGCATTTTTTCTCATAACAATATTACATTTCAATATTTATTTTCATAATGGACACTGAGATTGTGCCTATTTTAGCTATTTTTTAATTTATTTCCATTTTTATATTTTATTTTTAATTTTAAATGCTTTTTACAATATTTCTTCCAAATGGTGGCAACTCAGTTTAGCTTTTCTCTCAATAATAAAAATGTATTTTCCATTATCACTTCCCACTAGTCAGAAGCTTTATTTCATCAATGAACATGTCCTCGCATTTAAAAGAAAAAAGTTAATTGTTTTCGTAAAATTTAACCATAATAAAATGATTGCGTATAATTATGCACTAATTGAGGTAAAAAAAAAATATATTTACTGAGAAATAATAATGTAAATAAAATTACAGAAAATAATTTGATAAAAATTAATGTCTAAAGCAAAATTAGAAAAGTTTCAAATGAGGAAAATGATCTCATTCGGCAACTATATAAATGGGAATTACAATATTATTACGGATGCCTTTTTCATAATAATAATAACAGTAACTTTTAAAAAGCTTTTGAAGAGAAAATGACGTCACTATTTAAAACATCGCATTTTTACTCATAACAATATTACATTTCAATATTTCTTTTCATTATGGATGCTGAGATTGAGATTTTACTTTTAGATGACTTCAGTTAGTGAAAGTAATGTCACAGTAAAAATGAAATAAGTTTTTTTTTCTAATAAAACTGTTTTTCTGTGAGTGCATATAAAATAAAATTTCTGGATTTTGCCGGCACTCAGATTACAATTTTAACTGAAGATGTGCAAATATTTGCACGCAAAATTGTAACTAGCAAACTTGACATTAAGTTTGGAAATATATTTATCATACATTGATTCAATAATGTAATTACTTTTGCTTTTTTTTTAAAGCAAATCGATTGGTCTTTTAAACATTTCATTCATCGAATTTGACGGGATTCCACTCGTTTTATTGTTAAAATGCATTTCCTTTTTCTCAGAGTCTATAAAAAAGCATTTAAACTAAAGAAAAAATCTGTTTTTGATGAATCTAGTCAATGAAGAAGTAGCACGTCTAATTGTATCTCTTTATTATTCCACAATTCCAATATCTCAGAGAGAAATTGCTAATCAATTGGGTATTTCACGCTGTTCTGTTTGCTATTATATTGATAAACACAAGAAAAAGGAAGTTAGTTCATTGCATTCTAAATGGGGTCACCCTTCTAAAAGACCTCTATCGACTTTTTTTTTTCTAATTGGAGGCAAAACTGAATTCCGCAATGGCAGAATCTGCATTCAACTTTATTTAACTACAAGTTATTTTTTCAGGTCAGGTTAAGGTTTGAGGAATATTTCTTGAGGTTTGGATAAGGTTCATCTCAAATAGAATATTCAGATTTTGGTTGGGTTGCATTGACGAAAAATATTTTATCTTGCAAAGATCGGGCTACAATCGGATAGGGTTTAAGGTAGACTTCAATTGAATTCTCAGATTCTGGTCAATGCGTGTGAACAGAAATTATTTTGCCTTTTTTCAACTTGTTTCATGTTTGATGGATATTTTTTTCAGGTTTGAATTGGGTTTCAGATTGAATTCAAATAGAATTTTCAGATTCTAGTTGGGCTGCATTTTGACAAACTATTTTGTCTCTCTTGAAACGGGTTATGGTTCGATAGAATTGAAGTAAGTGGTCATTTTTCAATTAGTGTAATACTATCTAGACATTTTTCAATTAGTGTAATACTATCTAGACATTTTTCAATTAGCCAAAAAATTTTTAGACTGTTTGAGAAATTTAAACATTAACATTTTGGAAATGACAAAACTAAAAAAATCGATTATTTATCACCCATCGTTAGGAAATCACGCGATCAGCAATGAACAGTGTAGAAAAAAGACAAAAAGAGAAAAGAAACATTGAGTTGAATTGACATTTTAATACTTTGTTTTATTTGCACGCTCGTATCTGATTGTCTCATGTAAAAAGAAATTGATAAAAACAAAATTTTGATGTATTTTGTGGCAACAGCCTGTTTTCTAATTTCGAAGATAGAAAAATTAAAATGTTGTTGGTTTTTATCATATACGTTTTATTGTTTTAGATTTAGTGTTTTTACTCACCGTAGGTGTTGTGATTTGTCGCAGCAATATGAGTACTAAAGATACTAAATGTGAGTAACATTTTCCATTAAAATTTAAAGTTTATCAAAAGATATTAAATAGTAAAAATTAGAGTTGTAGAGGTAACAATTACTATCGTGTTACGATTAGTATATTGTCCATACACCCATTATTAGCTGTTAGTATTTTAAAATATTTATATGTTAGTGTGTTAATAACTTAACATTATTTTAATTAAAAAAATTAATTTCTTGTATTAAATTGAATCTTAAACATGTTTTCTTCTCAGGTATGTTATGCTATTTATTTAAATAATGGAAGATAGAAACAAGGCCTGTTTTTCTGGATAAAAGAAGCCTCAAACAAGTTATCAAACATGTTATTCGTAAAAGAATGTCAGAAAGAAATATTTCAATTTCTGGACAATGAATATGAAATTAAAACATCCATGGAGAAAAAAGAAAACAGGTAAATCCATATTTTATGAAACTCATTATTGAAGCACACAAGTAAGTATAAGCTATTTCTTTTTAAACCAATGTTATTGTTAATATTTGGTTAAGAATTATTTAATTAACAAAGTTTAATAAGTGCTTGTAAACTCTAACATTATGAAAATATATTAAGATTTTCCAGTTTATGAATGCAGTTTATTGATAATACAGTAGACTCCCTCAAATCTGCACTGCTTGGGACCAGAGGTTTTGCGGATTTCTGGTCATTTCTTTATTTACATTTTTTAAACAGTAATTTGAATGTAATTAATAATATAATCGAAACTACAACAAATGCTTACAACATAATAAAATAAGTAATAAACTGAAAAAATAGATAATTTTTAAAATAATTGAAGTATTAAAAGTAAAGGTCAAGTTAATAATCAATATATGTCATTATAAAGATAAAATATATTTTTCCTAAATTATTTCATGAAACTTACTTCATAAAAGTACATTACTAATTAACATAAAAATCATAAAATAAAGAAGTTTTATTTCAAGTTCAGCTAGACTCAATAACCAAAAGAGCTTGATTAAAACGTGAATACATTAAGAGTATTGATTGAGATAGTAAGGTAAGATTGTAATTACAATGATATCAGCAATATCTTGAATTTTTTCAGAAATAAATTAATAAATTTATTTTTCCTTCATGAAGAAACATGAATTCAGCAATATTAACAAAAATTACTGATTAAAATATGTATAGTATTGATATAAAAGTAAAAAAGTCAAATTTTATCCCTATGTCTGAACTGAATGTTTTATTGTTTATGTCAGTTAATTATGTGCAGATTTTAGAGAGTTGTGGTTTTTAGGGTTGCAGATTTGAGGCAGTCTACTGTATTATAGTCTAAGCTGTAAAGCTAATGCTTTTATATTTTGATTATTGATTTCTATATGGTATTATTATTATTATTTAACTATTACATTACTCCTGTATTGGATTTGTGATCTGAGCAGGGCTGCCAACTACTACGCATTAGGCGTAGTTACTCCGCTTTAGCTTATCTATTATACACTACGCTATGCGCACTCCAAATTATGCTTTTCAGCTTTTGTTTACTAATAGCGCGCTGCGATTATGCAATCCTTAAACGCCACTGGCGGTTACGGAGGAAGTAGTTGAAATTTCTGTTTCCTCCTCTCAGTTGTGATAGAAAATAGACATGTTTTCCCTAAGTTCTTGTCATTCCACTCAACCTTTCTTCTATTAAAATATTACTATTTTTATTTACAATAGTTTAAAGTAAAGTTATATTTAAAACAAATTCTATTTATTTTTATTTGCTTTTAAGTAATTAATGTATAAATGAAACAAAGTCTCAATTTAAACACTTATTATCTTTATTTTTCCTGTGTTTAAATTTCAACTTATAATAAATAGAATCCCTTTTATTTTTCTTTTATACTTCAGCATAATGAACAGCTACTTATATTTTATCTACTTACCATTCACTACTTGTTGATAAACTACATTCCTACGGCATCAGCATTTTCGTTTCTCCCGGCAAATATCTTCCATCCTTCATAGAATATTTACGATGTTTTTCTAAAAAGTTATCCGACCTGGCGATAGGTGGTGTAACATGTCCACGAGCATACATAGTCTCCCCGTGGCTGACTGCTATTGGATCGTCTTTCCCGGGAACATTCGAGATACTGGAGGTGACGTTAGACCAGGAAACGGATGTCACGTGAGGGGGCGTTGTCAGCGAGAAGTATGGGATATTTAAACTCTGTTGTTTTGCTGGTGAGTGTTCGCCTTGTCTCGTTCAGTGTTGTTATGAAGTCCGGAGCGGAAACGTTGGTCGTACTAGTAAAGTTATCTTTTCTTTTTAAAAGTGCATATAAAAGGTCCAGCTTTATATGGGAATTGGAGTCATGGTTTTTAAAGTGAATATGCTGTTGTAAGAGGAACTGACATTTTTGAATTGACGTTTAAATAAATGTTTTTAACATAAACAGCAAGGTGCCGGCCACCTACGGCAAATGTCAGATGAGTTTTTACTTTTATTTTATTTATTCTTTTTTAGAACAATATCTTTTTAATCTCTCCTTCTTAAACATATCTTTTTAATTCAGACTCCGTCTGTTATATTTATTCAGAATTAATTTTGTCGACTTTAACTTATTAGCAATGAATTTAGGCTCAATACTGTGGTTTTTCGTTTTAACAAGCATTACGATAGCCGGCGAGCTAGTAATGACTGGATGATTGTTTGGGCAATCGTTTTTTCCTGGGAGGATCTGGAGCTGATATGCATGAGATCTCCGTTGGGATGTTACTGTTATTGAGTTGATTCATTGTCTATTTTGTTTTGCTCCACCCTCCATATAAATCTTCTTGTGGCAGAAGTAGATTAATGGAGAATGTTTCGCGTGGCAGGTGAAACATTTTTGGAAGGTACTCTTGAGTGGCAGCTTGAGTCCTTAGGAGCTTTTATCATTTGAAAGAGGTTGACTTGACTTTGTAGTAATAGGAAGGGGAGATGTATATTTATGAATTAAATTTAAAGTTTCTGCTATTTATTTGTTAACGTCAGTGATTAAAAAATATTATGAAAGTAAATGTTTAAGATGAACTGGGAATTATGGTTGAAGTTAAAAATTAAAGATAAAATATTTTTCACAGAAATTTTGTTTTTCATTTAAAGTAAAAATATAATTTTTCCTTTACAATATAAAAATAAATTTCTTTCTTTATTCCTTCTGGTGCTCTGGTTTATGTAAAGTGAATGATATTAATTTGAATCCAATATAAAAACTGATATCTATATTTATGTTTTTAGACAATTGATTTTATATTAATATTTGTTTGTTTGATTTTAATTATGATTTTAATAAAGGTTGTTATTTGTTATTTAAACCTGTTCAATTTCTGCTTCTTAATATATATTCACTTGACATTCAATATCTTCTTTAATGACAAGTTATTTCAGGGCAGACAATTCAGCTTATACGCCCACTTGCGTATATGCTCTGCATATCTATTCATTTCCATTGTATAGGGAATTACCATTAAGGTAATTTCTCTATCATATCGGTTATGGGCCATTTTGTTTGCCCACACTTCAAATACTTGTCTTTTCGAATTTCTTTTCATTTTTATATTTTTTTTGCTTGGCTCATCTCTGGAATTTTTGATATATCTTTTTGGCTCTCCATGTGTTAAGTTGTAGGGGGATCTCTGCGATGGGGGGCTGTTGGATTTGTTTCCTGATGTTAAAATTTGAAAATTTTTCTGGAAATTTAATTTTTTTTTTCTAATAGTGAATTTTTTTGAAAATTTAGAGGTTTTTTTTAATAGAGAAATTTTTCTTGAAAAATTTAAAAACTTTTTTGGAATTTTAAAGTGGTTTGGCTATTATCAATAAATTGTTACACTATTTTTCTGATTTTTTTTTTTTTTGGAAATTTTTTTTTCTTGACTAAGCTGTTTGGTGGTCTGGCTAGAAGTTGATTCCTGGAGAAATCATCATTTCAATTATAAAGAGAAGTCAATGTGTGCTCTTTAAGCCGTTTCTGGATTTTGAACCCAGAAAACTCTGGAGTCCTGTAGTGCTTGCTTTTAAATGGACTTACCAGCATGAACTTTGTTAAAGAAATTTGGCTGACACAGATTGCCTTGAGCTATTTCTGCATTATGTTGATGCTTCTCCTAAAGATAGGACTATTTTTATATCATCATCCATCGGTTTAAGATGCTGGTCAATTGGTGATCTTTTTTTGAAATCCGTTACGACTGATGAAAAGTTATAAGTGTAAGTCGTGTTCCTTTAATTACTGAGCAATTCATCCTGGTGTATGAAAGTCTAAAAGACTGTTTTTGAGAAGATATAGTGATCAGAGTAAAGTATCTTAATGATATGGAAATACACATAAAGTGTCTTTTATTTTATCTGGATATGCTACAGCACCTTTTAGCATGAGTAGGCATAGAAGAGCGGTGCTGGGCCATCGTTCTTGCTTGACGGGACTGGTAACTCATAAGACTTTTGTGGACACTTTATTTGAACTTTTATAAACTTTTATTTTGCATAGTTCTAGACATCGGCCACTGTGATCTGAAGGAACATTTGTATCAAGGGGGGGAATCGTCTGTAAAAAATTGTCAATTTTTTATATATTTAAGATGTTATATTTTGTTTAAAAATGATTGATATTTATAAAAGTTTAGATTAAATATTTTAGAGAAGAAATTTTTATTAGTAATGTTAATTGTCTAAGCTATATGAATAGTAAAAGTTAACATTTTCTTCATATTTTAATTAGAGATAAATGAATTTTTGAAAAATCTCTGTTAAAGATTAAATTGTGTTAAAGTTTAGAAAATGTTAAAGGATTTATCTGAGATATCTTTAATTAAAGTTTATTGATTTTTTAGAGGATATTGATAAGTTAATACTGCATTAACGGAAAATGATTGAAAGGCTTGGAGGTCATTAACTATAAAACATAGCTTCAGTTCTTTTAAAAAGCTATTTTAACTGTTTTAATGTTTTTAATATATTTAAATTTTTTTTGTCAGTTTTTAACTGCTTTAAAAATTATTAATGATACTAAACTACTACTTTGCGTGCTTCAGATAAATATTGATATGAAGCATTCTGCACTACTTGTGAAAGTACTTTTCACGGCTAATCAATCAAATCTCAGCAGGCTCAGCAATCAAATTTTCACAGGGAAAATTCGATTGCTTGCATTATATAAAGTCAAACAGACATATCAAGAACAAAGAAAGGAAAACGAAAGCTGAAAAAATGCAAACACTTTCCTTGTCAAAAGCGACGTGTCAATAAGTATTACCAAAGCAGAAATGCCTTTTTCGTTATTTCTTATTGAACATAACGTGCCATTAAGCGCAGCTGACCATGCAGGTTGCCTCTTTAAGGATTCTCTTTAAAGCAGGTTATCTTTTGTTCCCAGATTCCAAAATTGCCAAGCACAATGCTAGTGGGCGAATCAAAATGACAGCCATTTCAATATGTATGGCAAATAAAACCTGCTCTGATATAGTTACTATTATAAAACCAGTGTTGGGCACGTTCACAAAATAAACGAACTAACTCAAACTCACGTTCAATTTCTGAAAAGTGATTTAAATTCACGTTCAAACTCAAAAATTTTTAAACGAACGCGTTCAAATCACGCTCATTTGTAAAAGTGAACGAAGTTCACTACAAAGTTCACTTTTCCTTTTTTTTTTTTTTTTTTTTTTTATGTTTGGATATTATTGTCCAAATTTACAAAATTTTGTGAACTAATCATTTGATTATTCGATATGTAAGATAGAGGTATGCACGGACGGAAATTTCCAGGCCCGATCCATAGAAAAAAAATGTCTGGCCCGATATTAAAATAAAAATTTCAGCCCGAGCCCAGCCCGGCTCGTAGAGAAAATTTGGCGGCTCGATTTAATAGCTAAAAACAAGGCCCCACATAATAGCTAAAAACAAGGCTCGACATAATAGCTAAAAACAAGGCCCGAGCTTGGCCCGGCCCGGGAAAAAAGTTGAAATTTCGCACCGAACCCGCCCCGACCCCGAGTACATTTCTACTAGAGATTGATATTTACCCTTACGGAAAAGTTCTGGCGAAAAAAACTTACCTTAGTCTGTTTATAATCTCCATTTATGCAGAAGTGCCGTAGGCTGCGATGTTTTTACTTTTAATGAACCTTTGTTAGTTGTACGTAAATGTTTCAGCTATCATTAGTATTATTAATCTATCTTCCATGTTATGGAGACATAAAAATCTAAAAAATGATGTATGGTAAAAGTAAAATCTAAGATGAAACCGCATTGGAAAGAAAAAATACGTTTCTTTTTTAGCAGGTGTAAATGTTTAATATATTTTTTCTACCGTATTATTGTATTCATTTTGCATGGATGAACAGTTTAAAAGAACTTTAAAAGAAATTTTCAGTTTTCAGTTTAAAAGAAAATTCTGTCATAGGCAGTTTATTCCATATGTTCTCTATGTGTCAAAATTTTGCGTTGTTAAACAGTAAACTTTGAGAACCATCTTAAGGTACTCCTATATTTCCAAAGATTGCCTTAACAAAAGTTCATTATCGCTGTTAATATTTTTATAAAACACATGAAGACCTACACATCTGAAAGCATTTCTGTACATTTCTGGCTCGGCTCGACTATTTTGGAAAAAAAGGGCAGGCACGAGCTTGCAGAAAATAAATAAATAAATAAGAAAAAACAGACACCATGTCCGATGCGCGATGTTTGTCTGTATGGTGGACGTATTATATTTCTGTACTGATGCTGTCAAACAAGCATCGGCTCGTGACGCACATTTATACTTATTCTCGTAAAAGACAAATTCATAAAAAGTATTTAATATTTTATCGGCTTCACTTAGATTTTGATATCGGGTCGGCAGGCCCGCTAATGTATATATATTTTTGGATGTATATGCCCGGATGGCCCGTTCAATTTTTTGGCTACCCCACTTATTTGAAAATTCAGCTTCACTTCGCCAATTACGGAATCGTGTAGATCCTTATGAAAGCCCCCCTTCCAGGGGAATCTCCCTAATTTCAACAGGCACTTTAAATATATTAGAGGATTCAAATACAACCCACACCTATTTGACCTTGTAAAAATATCATGTAGGTGTTGATAGAGTCCGGTCCTCCCAGAGAGCTGAATATAAGTGGAAACCAGGGTTAACTACTTATATGTATTTTTTAGATAGCTTTCTAACAACACTGAAAACCATTTTTATTTAAAAAGTGTAAACTTTATATTCAAATAATGTTTGGAAATTTATTAAAAGCAATTTTTTCATATGAGTTAATAACCTAAGATTTCATGCCTTTAGAATTCTATCGATGGTGATGGGCATCGATGTTCATTTAAATCTGGCAGTGTGAAATTGAATATTGAAGTATTAACATGCATAAAATGGAAGAAAGTTTTCGGATTGCAACATCCAACTAGTTTTTATCTTTTAAGCGTAGATTCATATTTTTCATAAGTCACTCATTCTTGAGAGAAAAGATTCAACTCTTCCAAAATACTTAAAAAAAATTCAATTTTAAAAGTGAAAAAATGTATCTTATTTACTTTTAGTTGATGTAACTAAATTCTAAATTAATTTAAAGTTGCTATAAAATTTATACAAATTAATTTATTTATGCATTTGAAAGACATATACATCAATTCTATGAAGGATGTATATACTTTTATATACATACATGTATCAGATGTATATACTTTGTGAGTTTACCCCCCTCCCCCCTACCGAACATACACAATTAACCAACACATTTAAAAGCTGAGAAGATTTGGCATAAAAACATCATGTAAAATATTAATGTATGTATAATGTAGAAAGCAAGGTAAAGTACAAACAGCAAAAGATGTTTCCCATTTAACTGGTTCAA
This sequence comes from Maratus speculifer, assembly GCA_964019185.1. NCBI lineage: Eukaryota > Metazoa > Arthropoda > Arachnida > Araneae > Salticidae > Maratus > Maratus speculifer. Next base: position 429,505,458 of record OZ025294.1, on the reverse strand, counting down.
AGCTACAAACAAGGAGTCTCTATTTGACAATAGCAGCTCCAAGAAGCGGAAGGGGGGGGGGGGGGTCATAAGGATCATGACCCCCCTCTCCCTCCCTCCAGAATGAAGAAAAATTTTAAAAGATATTTTAAAAATGAAATATATATTGAATGTTTTCAAAGTCACCATTTCCTCAATAACGAGATACTTTCCGATTCTTTAAATCTCCACTTATATCCAAAGTACCTAATTTCTAACATATCCATAAATTCATTTATTTTTAAATCTCATATGCAAAACATTTGCAAATGCAATTAATAAGAAAAATATGATTGATTTGAGTTTTCTATTTTTCGATAAAGACAAAGCCTTTTTCAGGAAATTTCATTAATATATGGGGTTTGAATTCCAGGCATCGACAGACAATTGCTCCCTTATGATATTTTTGTAACTGTCAAGTCCTAAAAATTGCTTTAAAATGAGCATTTCCTGAAATAATTCTACATCTTTATAAGAAAATTTAAAAATTTTAAATTTCATGGTAATGCCATCGTTTTGTATTTACGAATGTATATAACTTTTCCAAAATATCTGAAAAATAGCTACATTGGATATATAAACAATCTCCAATGTAAAAATTACTCGTTAGAAAATGTGACCTCTTCCCCCAATAAAGGAGCCATGACCTCCCTCCTCCCCCCGTCGGGACCCCGGAGCCATGACCACCACACACGTACTGCAAAACAATACGTGCATTACGGCTACTGCTCTTTTTCTTGAACATTATCTGTTCTTTTATACATAACATGGTAGCTCCCAGTTCTATTCAAAAATAATTTACAGAGAAAGCGCAAAACTTTTCCAAAACAGTGTAGTTAGATTATTATCTTTGAGAAGGGAGGGAACCTGATTTATATACGTAGTTTCCTAGAATTTAAGCGTAGGGGTTCGGAAAAGATCGTACAGAGAGGCTTTCGTTAGTTCCAAGGACAGTCTATACAAAAGAGGAGCAGTTGCTTTATAACAGAATGTAATGTACAATACAGTATCTTTTCCTTTTTTTCTCGCTTCAGCCATGTAAATATCGAGAACTCCAAAGTTCTAGACCAGAATCCATCACATATCTAACATGTGTTTTGCTGTTTGTCACTTACATGACTTTGAGTCTGTGCACCCCCCCCCCCCCTACACACACATACGCACATTTAAATACTGGTATGGAAAACTAAATGTTGCATTTTATTCGCATTTTTATTTATCATCTATAACACTAGTACACTTTTAAATAATCTTTCAAGAAATAGTCGTCTTTTCACTATAAAATATTTCTAGGGGGGTCCAGTACCCCCCTTCTTACGCCCATGTCTCTACCCAAAACAAAAAGTTTGCATTCCAGAAATTTAAATAAAATCAGTAGTATATAATGAACCCTTTTTTTTTTTTTTTTTTTTTTTTTTTTTTTTACAGTGTTGATAAAATTATTATGCATATCTAATCTTTTTCTTAATATTGTAAATAAGGTAAGTCGATTGAAAATTTCTTTAAATTGTCTAAATTACTGTCAAGTATTATGAATATCAGGGTTCAATTCAATGTTCACTTTCAATCACATTCAATCACTTAGATTTTTGTTTACTTGGATTGGATCGTGGTTTTGTATACCACATTTCTTTACTATTTCTTATAATTTGTTCCGACTTTTTTCAAACAACTTGCATAAAAAAAAAAAAAAAAAAAAAAAAAAAAATTCCCCGGGGGAAAAATGTGAATGCGCATTTCAGCATTTCATAGCATACACATCTTGCCATTTTTTGACTTTTTGGTGTTTTCATTTAACACATTCCAATCCAAAACATTCGAAAATGCTCATAATTTCGGTTTGTTTGTTCGTCTGTTCGTACTCCAACTATGCCGAATATACTCGTATTGTCCTGTAATTTTATAAATTCCTGACTTTTGGATTGCTAATGATTGCTAGGATTGCTAATGAAAATAGAATGCATAGCATTTATAGCTTTTTTTTTTTTTTTTTTTTGCAGATACAGGACAAAAGTGTTGTGTTATATTGCGGACAGTGGAAATTTTTTTTTCAAACATCGTGTAATGATGTTTCCCCTTTCAAGCGTAATGAAATTGTTATGCGTTCCTGATTGAACTAAAACAATCTTCTATAGAATTTAGGGTTCAAAACATTTATTATTCATTTATGCAATGTCACATAAGAGAATTCCATTGCATACCAGCTTCGGACAAAAGCGAAATTATCTAAAAACAAATTTAAAGTAATGAATGAGTGCACGGTAATAAATATATATAACAATTAATGATAGGTATATAAAAATATATTACTAATAAACACATATGCATACTTACATATATGTATATCCATAGGCGTAACCAGCCTTTTGAACGGGGGGGGGGGGGGGGTGCCCAAACTTTTTAACCTGAACATGTTGGGTACAAACAATATCTTATGTAGTAAAACCTAATAAAACGGAATCCCATAAAACTATCGAATTTTCGTTTTAGACAGATTTTTATTTGCGGACGATATAATTGTGTGCTACTTATTTTAAAAAGGACCCAACACAGTTTTTCATTGCGTGAAGAAGGATGAGAATTTGCTCAAAACTAAACCTAATGGATAAGAAAAAAATATATAAACATAGATAAAACATGGTAGATATAAAACAAAGATATCCGTAAACAAAAGTCTGTAATCATCACAAGTTTTCATTTAAAACTGCAATGAGATACTAAAATACATAAATACGACTTTAGTCGTCGTCGTCCCCCCCCCCCCTCGTCATTTTGATCAAAGTAGCATTAAAATAACTTAAACTTGTAGTACTCAATTTAAACTGGAAAATAATTCTTTTAATATTTTCTACAAATGAATAAATAAAATGTTCCGGTTAAAAAAAAAAAAAAAAAAAAAAAAGAGCCCGTACGAATGTCAAAATATGGCCACAGAAAACGAAATTAAACAACGTTTTTAAGTTCGAGCCCGCCCGAGCCCGAAAGATTTTTTGTCACCAGAGCCCAATACCAAAAATATACAAAATAAAATTGTATGGTATTTAAAAATTGTTTCAAAAGTAATATCTCACTTTTAAAAACTTCTTACATAGATATAATTTTTAAATGAAAATTTTAATTCAATCATATCAAAATCCGTATAAAATAAAAATGTACTTCACACCTAAAAGGATTCTTATATTTTTTCCTCCTTTAACAAGCTAACTGGATGGACACCTTTGTGTTTAATGAATAAATGCATGAAATGCTTAAAAATTGAAATACTAAAATAAATAAACAAGCATTCAGTTACCCACAACATTTTGATAAAAAAGAATTGAAATGACTTGAAAAGGAATAGGTACGCAATTTTAAGTGAAAAAAGTTCTTTCAATCTTTTCTACGCATGAATAAATAAAATTTTTCGGCTTAAAAAAAAATTGAGCACGGGCCCAGGGCCTTAGCTAGAAGTGAACATAAGGGGGGGGGGGGGGGTGGACTCATAATTTTTTTTCTCTCTCTCTGACACAGAAAGATAAATTAGTGCATATTCGCATTCTAAATACTATGTTTCTTATTAAACTTCTGTAATAACTTCACTTTATGCTAAGAAAAGTATATGATGATGAAAATTTTGAGTGTACAACTGGTGCAAAATTAAAAATCGTGTTAGCGTCATATGTACAAATAGGATGAAGAAGTGTTGAAACACTTATTTCAGATACAAATTAGTAATTTTGCAAAACTGTGAAAGGGTCTCAAAACTAAATTAGATTTTTGAACAGAATTTCATTTGGACATAAATTCATTTAGTGACCTTGGAATCTTTTGTAGGAAGGGGGCTCAAAATATTTATGGGGGGCTGAGCCGCCCATAGCGTCCCCTTACCTACTCTATTTCACATCTGTATTTCCTTTCAATTTTTTTTTTTTTTTTTTTTTTTTTTTTTTTTTTTGCTCCTATCTAGATTTTAGCATACAAAAGCAAAGATATAAATAGTTTCTATCCGTGTCGAGAATTTACGCTAATTTTTTTATAGAATTGCCTAAACGTTCATGAAAAAGAACGGCGTTAAATTTTTTTTTCCAAAAACAAGACATCAAATTGGGATTATAAAACCAACTTTTTCACTTACTGTGATTAATACAGATTCTAATAAATACTCTAGTTTTAAAAAAACATGAACAAAATAATTTTTAAAAAAATAAAAAATAAAAGAATCTGGATCTCTTCTTTTATCACATTTCAAAACATAGACTGTTAGTTTTGATAATTGAACTAACTGTGCTTTCATTTTTTTTCTTTTTTCTTTTATAAATTTTGATTTTTTAAAATAATCAATCTTGGATCCACCCCCCCCCCCTGGTTACGCGCATGGGTATCTGTGTGTGTATAACTTTTAAAAAACCCATAAATACATGAATACAACTTTTTTTTCTATTACCTTGTATTACAATTACAATATATGTATGTGGGTAGGTTTCGGTGCAGTAATTTGTAATTCTTATTATTGGTATTATAGACCATTTATAGTAAACAATATTAACCATTTGAAATTAACCATTGAATTTAATAACTTATAACATATTCATTGAATATGGAAGGAAAAAAGAACAATATGAATACAAATGGAATTTGTAGAACCAAAGCAGAATCTTCAGGTCCCAAATACTTTGGAACTTATATATATTAATTAGAGACATAATAGAGATTATCGTTCTCGAGGCACAAAGGGTTTATTTGTCCTAAAATTTATTAAATTGCAATCATATTTTTTCATTTGTCGAACAAATACGATCGATTATGTATATAAGAATGGATCCAGCCCTCTATTTAGAGAAGAGTCGTAGCACTTTTTATTTATTTAATTTATTGTAATTTATTATTATTAATATTATTATTATTATTTTGTGTATGTGTGTATGTGGATGGGTAACATCTCTTAATAAACAATTTTTTTATTAAAAGCACTTCGCATAGCTAAAATATGGCTACTTTTCTTACGTCATTTTCATTCGTGAGTGAAAAGAAACTGCATTGATAATGTAATAAAAAGAATATTGTCCGGTTAAACTGATGGCATAGAGCTCACAGGCTACGCTCACTAATTGTATTTTACAGTTTTATATAATAATGCCCTTTGAAAAATAAATTAAGGGAGAAATAGCCCCCCGCACTTTTCCTTTTTCTATACATAATCATTGAACCCCAAAACTAATCAAGGATGGGCTTTATCATATAATAAACCTGTATCCAAAATTCAGAGCAAGTTGAATAATTCTGTATAAAAACCCATTTATGCTATTTAAGAAATGTTGTCCCCGCTCCCTCATTTATACATAAACATTAAACCTCCAATCTGTTCAGAAATTCAACTTATCTGAAAGAACCTGCATCCAAAATTTCAAGCCTGCATAAAACTCTATTTAGCTAACTTAATGGGGAGGTAATAGTAATCACCCGTAATCCTTTTATATTTAACAAAAGAGCACCACAACTAATGAGGGAGGCTTCTTACCCCTATGAACCTGTATTCCAAAACTGAAAAAAAAAATCGGTTAATTCTGCATGAAAAACCATTTACCTAAATTATGTGGGTAGTTCCCTTTATTCCTACGCCCACTTTTATAATTATCCGATGAATACACGATACTAATCATGGTAGTGCCTCATTAGAATGATCCTATTCCTAAGATTTGAACAAAATCTGATAATTCTGCATGAAAAACCGATTTATATATATTAAGGGGAGGGGCATTAGCCCCCTCTCCTCTTCTTATGTTTATCGAATGAACTCTCAAAACTAATCAGGGAAGCGCTTTATACTGAAAAGCTTATGTCCAAAATTTCAAGTATGTCGGATATATTTATCATGAGTTATCGCGTTACGTACGTACACACGTACATTACATACAAACAGAACGGATGGGCACATACGCATAGGCTATCAGACTTTGATAGCATGTGAGCTTAAAAACATACAATTTACACATTTTATTCGTCAAACAAACATTAAAGAATTTCCCATTCTGTTATAAAAACAACAAATCAATTTTTAAAAAAAAAGAATTTTAAGCAAAGTTTTATGATTTAAACATTACAGAAATGCCGTCATAAGAGAGCATTGGCTGCCGCATTTACAATTGCTGCCGAAATACAATTTTAAACCAAAAATTTTACAAAGATTTCCCATGAGATTCTCTCTCTTTATTGAAATACAAAAACCGTTATTTCAATCGCATGACTACTGAATAAATGCAAATGCAAATATCTTGCATCTAAGATTAAAATTGACTTCATAGATGTGTCAGAATTTATGTACTTATGATTTGAGTACAAGAAAAAATTTAGAAAGATTCGCATCCTTAATCAAGGGAGAAATTTGAAAGGATTTAATATATATTTCCTTTTTAAAATGTTCCTTAAAATATTTCTTTGTTCAGAGCAGGGGGGAGACTCAGGGTTCGTAACTCTTGTGACCCTTCACTTTATCAAATTAAAAGTAAGAAATTAATGCTTGCTTTGTTCGAATTTTGTACTTGAGTATGAGTAAGAGACTTTCATCTTTCGTTGCAAAATGCTATTTTTCATAACATATTTCACAAATTACGTAATATAACATTATTATATATAGTTAAAATTACAATTAATATAAAAAATAAACATAAGAGATAGATTCTGAGTTTGTAGACATCCTCCCCCCGCCCCCTCAGGGTTCGTAACTCTTGTGACTTGTGAATGACCCTTCAATTAATCAGATTAAAATTAAGAAATTAATGCTTGCTTTGTCCCTATCTTACACAATTTTATCATTGTGGCAATGACAGATTTTGAGATAACTTTTAAAGCTCCCCCCCCCCCTTCGCAGCGCACCGGAAAAAAAGCGCACTTTTTTATAAATCACATATTTAGATAAGTCTGATAATAAAATAATTTAATAATACACTTGGTTGATCTTAGAATATAAACACTAGATTGAGATGATTTTTTGAAATTTGAACGTCCTTGCTCGCTTGTTACTGATATTGGGGCGGAGGGAAGACGGTTTTTAAAAGTTATCTCAAAACTGTCATTTCTTCAATGGAAAAAAATTGTAAGGTACGGAGAATTAGAATATAAACACTAGGTACTTAAATGTATTTTTGAAATTTAGTTTCACTTGTTCTTCTGTGGGAGGGAGGGAGTATCTACGATTATATTTATTTTTTAATGTTATTTATAATTTTAATTATATATAAAACTTTATATATTATATCATTTTTATTATTATTTTTATTATAAAATTAAATATTAATATTTATCATATTTTATAGTATATTTATATAATATGTAATGTAACATATAATAATTAACATATTAATATAATGTAATAATAATTGTAAATAAATAATAATATAATAAATAAATTAATAATAAATAAATATAAATTAAATATAAAATTAAATATAAATGAAATAAAAAATAAATAAATACAATAAATAAATATAATTAAAAAAAATTAAATATAATTAAATATTGAAAATTATACTCATTAATAAAAATTTATTTAAAAAATGATAATATTTTACTAACTTATAGTAATATATACTTATACATTTTTAAAATTCAGCCTCCATTGTTCTTCGGTAGAGAGTTGGGGAGGGTCTATAAGCTCTGATTTTATCACGGCTTTAGATGATAACCTTTTGTCGGGACGTTTTCTAGAGTCGAGGGAAAAAGCGACCGAAAAATCAAGAGCACAAAAATTCTTGTTCATGAGCATAATTTTTCATATTTTATTTTATTTATTTATACAGTTATTTTTATTATGTCCGATAAATTCTTGTATGATTTTGCCGATAATTAATAAAGTATTACCATTTTGAAAGTTAATTCTTGTTAATGAAACTAATTTTTAATATTTAATTTTATTTATTTATACATTTATTTTAATTAACTTACTAAAAGTTAATAAAATATTGCCATTTTTTAAATATTTTTTTGTTAATGAGTGTAACTTTTAATGTTTTATTATATTTATTTATATATTCATTTTTAATTTAATTTATATTTAATGTTACGCATTATTAATTTATTATTTGTTTATTATTATGTTATATATTAATATTATATATACATGTATAAATATAAATATACAAATATAATATAAATTATAATAAAATATTAATATGTTATTTTATAATAATAATAAAAATAACAATTATTTAATATATAAATTATTATATATAATTACAATTATAAGTAATAAAATTATAAATAATAGAAAAAAATAAATACAAAAGATAAATCCGGAGTTTGTAGACACCCTTCTACACACACAACCACACCCCACAGAAGAACAATGGATTCAGGGAAAATAAATTAAAGTACCTAGTGTTTATATTCTAATTCTCTGCACCTTACAATTTTTTTCCCCTCATTGAGGCAATGACAGTTTTGAGAACTTTTAAAGACCCCTCTCCCCATCTCAGTCCCGATCGAGCAAGGACGCTGAAGTTTCAAAAAATCATCTCAATCTAGTGTTTATATTCTAAGATCTATATATTATTATCAAATTTATCTGAATATGTGATTTGCAAAAAGGTGCGCTTTTTTTTCGGCCAAACATCAATTTTAACTGTGAAAGGCATTTTTAATGGAATAAACAATTCATACGTATTGCGATAGAGAATGTCCATGAAGTAGTACCTTTCATTAATCCTTTGTAATCGTGTTAGACATAAAAAAAGTGGGCGTATTAATATTAATTATATTTATGCATACAGATTTTTTAGGCATATTGATTTTAGAAAGGCAAATAATTAAGAAATCATTGTATACAAGATGATTTGTGATGCTGAAATTTAAAGCCAATAAAATTTTTTACTGGGGAAAAAAATCTTTGTAATTTAAGCAAAATTTGCATGAAAAAAAAAAAATAAATAAATAAATAAAAATAAAAAGATTATTTTACGTTTAAAGGTGGAGCAAGGGCTGTCACCATGACTATTAACAAATTGATTGATTGAAAGTGTTTTGACCACCCTTGTCGTATAAAGTAATTTAAGTGAAAGTGAATGCCGGCGCTGCGATTGTTATATGATTATTGTTGTTATCTTAAAAGGTTCTTAAAAACAGCAGTGGGCTTTTTCTTTTTTTTTTTAATCCAGCCTTTTAAAAGGGCATAGTAAGAAACTTACCAATTACTTGTAGCCTTTCAGCCTGCTCAACAAAGCTCATATAACAAGTGTATCTACTCTAGGGGGTTGGCGCCTTGAATTGTAAACCGTATATAATTGTTCTTATATAAGATAACAGGACCGGACCACCGGACCAGGACATTACTTCTTCCTATCCTTGTGCACAGTGTGGGATTTTCTTTCATGAGACCGGCGACAAAGATATTACCTTATCTATTCCGAACATTTTCTTGCTTCCTAAAAAGAGACCTTTAAGGCCCAAACACATTTGACCACTTCTTGAAGTGCGATGTCGGTTCGTTTGTTATGGCGTCGGTGTTTTTTATCTTAATGAGTTTTGCAGGAATGGGATGGTTGTCCGGCAAAAGAAAAATACTTTCCGTCAAGTAGGGGGGATTGCTTGTCCCCTGAATCTTTTGTTAATTTCCCTTGTTTCTGTTATGAAGAAACCGCAAATGGATCTTGTACAAAAGACTTCTTCACTTTTTACAAGAATTCAGTTTAAAGAAAGAGTAATGCAATCTGAACAGAGCCTTAAAATAACAATTTTGGGAAAGTTTTCGATTCCAAATATAAGTGTTTGTGATGTGATTATCAGGATTTTATATTTCTGTTATATAAAAATTTAAAAAGAGAAAGGTGGATATCCCATGAAAAATTATGGCATGCTTTTCATTCATAAAAAATTCATTGAACTGTGAGAATTTGATCCCGAATTATTAAAATTTAAAATTAGCGTATTTTCATATGAAAAAAAATGACTGCAGTGAAACAAAAGTTAAAAAATGTATACATTTTTTGAAATATTTATTTTATACAAAAAATCAAAATTGTAGTCAAAATTGCTTCATGCTTTTTACGCACTTAAAAGAAGGGGGGGGGGAGGTGGAGAGGGGAGATTTTTTATTAAATTCGAAATAAAAAGTACAATCGTGAAAAAAAATAAAACAAATTACGGAAAACTCCGAACGATTAAGCAGACGGGCGCGACTGGGTTTGAACCCAGATCTTCCAATCTACCAGTCTGAAACATAGTTGTGCGTGCTCAAACTTTTTTTGACAATGCAAACAACTCGACTTTCAAAAGATCTAACTATGACTTGCAAGAATTATCCTACTCCTACCCAACTCGCAAAAAGAATATTAGGTAGATTTCGTATGAAATACTAGGTATTGAGATCTCTCCCCTGTTGAAATTTCTGAAAATCTATCTATACATCACTTTTTTATGGACACGACAATTTTTAGAATTCTACTCAAATCTCTTCCAAACAGATGCATAAAATCTTGGTTAAGTTCGTTAACGGGAAAAATCGAAGTAAGGGGTGGGAATGGGTGAAACCCGAAAAAACTCATGACTTTTAAATTTTATGCAGTAATTTATAAATATTTGAATATTATACACTTTTTTTCCTATAAAAACATAACATTGGTAGTAGACGTAGATGCCTAAATATAGCTAGATGTATTATATGTGGTATAAAAATTACTCATCGTAAGTGGCCAAAATAAATAAATAAATGAATAAATAGACAACTAGAAAACGAAGAATGAAAAATTTGCTTTCTGAACACCCCGTGGAAGACTTACGGCCGGAGCCTCATTCTTTTCGGTCTGGAACAGGGCCATTCTTTTTTCTGAACATTCAGGAAAGACGGGCCTAGTTGCTATTCTTTCCAGACCACATTCGGGCCTTTTATCCAGAAGCACCTTGCCGGGTCATATTATTTTTTCCATGCCGAACCTGAATTAGTATTTTTTCCCCTAGTTTCACGGGCATATATTTTCTAAGGATCAGACTCGACCCGCCCCGAGTCCATGTAGACCTCTAAACGGCATTTGAATGGAAACTAGTTGGATGTGCCATTCCCAAAACTTTATTCAATCTCATACATACATTTTAATGTTTAAAAAAAAATAGTTACTCATTTTAATGCTTTAATAATTTTACAATAACAATTCAATATCATACCAACTTTGATTTTTATCTTAAATTTCTACTTCAGTCAATTAATCGGAATAAAAACGAATTTCCATCTCTGCACGAGCTGATAAACAATAGAATGATAGCCAGTTTTTTTTTCAAATTATGGGAGGACCTACTTGCCTCACCAAAAAATAATCATATACAAAAATTTAGTTCAGTTCTAGAACTAACTACTAGAACGTAAACTTTTAGGTGGTGCAATATTGAAAATGGCAAAATTCGCTATTGCAGTGCCCCCTTTTGGCGGATTTTTTTTTTTAATTCAGGGAGGACCAATTAGTCATAGTCATACTCTCACACAAAAAATTTGGTTCAATTCGATGCATAACTTCATATACTTTTGGTCGGTACAATATTGAAAATGGCACAAACACACGATTGCACTCTCTGGATGTCTGTATGCATACCCTTCGAGAAAATGCTGGTCTAAATATTGTGCTTTAGTAATTGCTCCTTTTTGCTAGTTTGGAACTTAGTATTAATTTTACAGAAGAGGAGGGGCTAACTTACCTTATAGCAATTGTGATAGACAAAAAACAGACACAAGAGGGAGATCTTATAATGGTTCCGTTTAATTTTTTAAATACCAGAACTCTAAAAAATACTTATTACAGTTTCCCTTTCATGCTTATGTTTTTCATTTAAAAAAGGGGATCGTGGGCTGCGTAAATAGGCATATTTATTCCAAATCTATACTGGTGAACCTAAAAAAAAAAAAAAAAAAAAAAAAAAAACACTTAGGAAAAATTTATTGTAGACAGATTCTTTATTAAGAAATTCGCCGTCTTTTACAAATGCGTAATGATTTTTTTTTTTTTACACAGATTATTCTATCCATTTGGCACCGATCTGGAAATTGTTTCGTTTGAGACAGTATTTCGTCATATACAGATTTTTGTAGAACCTTTTATAATACTGTATCTCTCATCCCCTAGCATTGTATATGAACTATTCTTTAAAGAAAAGTTTAATTGTTGAATCATGATAATTTAAAATTAGAATAAACTATGGCTATAGCAGAATCGATCGGTATCTTGAAAATTTTCCGTAGAAGACAATATTCCGTCTTAGACAAATTCTATTCTGTCTGCGGATTTGCAAGAACTTGAAAATCTTTCCGATTTAGACATATTTCCGCCTTACACAATCCACCTTTTACAGAGAGTTTATTGTATATATCTATTTTCGGCGAAATTGTGTACAGCCCAGGTCCGGTTCGGCGCGACCCGAGTCTGCAGAAGAAGTAAGACTAGGATACTACCCAGAGAAGTGATATCCAGACTTAACCCGTCCTGAGGCTCGTGTAAGCCTCTAAATGGCATTTGAAAGAGGGAAAAAGTGTACTAAGTTCTGGAAAAATTTTAAATAAATTATGAAAAAATTGAACGGAAATTTGAATGTAAATTTCGTTCAAACTCGTCTATTTTTTGAGTTTCCGTTCAGTTCAAGCTCGTTTATAAAATAGTGAACGAAGTTCAGTTCAACATTCACAAATAGTGAGCGAAACTCGTGATTTTTCGTTCAATGAGCGCGTTCATACCCAACACTCTATAAAACGTATGCCATTTTCACTTATAACTGATGGTAGCACTGACCAAAATACTGTGAAACTAATTTTCATGATGAATACCCATGAAATAAAAGGTAAGTTTTATATTTTGATTTGTAAAATTTCTTCTATTTTAATATGTATGATAGTTAAATCAATGTTTTTTAAAAAAAGTGTATTTTATAATATATTTCAAACTCTTTAATCTTTTGGGGGTTGAATACAGTAACATAATTTGACTACACTTGATTTCTTAAAACTACACATTTTTCATGTTCAAACTACACATTTTTACTTGCAGAGGTTGGCAGCCCTGTCTGAGGCAAAATGGATTTAAATCATCGGACTCTTAAAGAGATTGAAGGAAAAAAAAAAATCTCTATTATGAACAGCGTCTGATACAGACTACAATGATGCACTGTAGTACCTCCATAGCAACTGCTAAATAACATTTTAAAATATAAATGCAGAATTATGAAATTATTAATGAAATAATAGGATGCTTGAAACATGTTAAAGCTGCAGTCACTAATGGATATGTGTGAGCTCAGCACATATCAAATTACTGGATGTAGCAAACTTGTGCAATGATATCTAAAATGCATGAAATTTCTCAAAGCCGCAGTCAATAACACATGTATGAGCACTATGCCCATATGAAAACAAACAACAAAAATTAATAGATTCTGCAAACAAACTTTCGGTAACATGCAGCTTCCCAATATCTGAAAGAAATCAGTGGCTCCTAAACTAAAAAAATCCAGTGACAATATTGTGAAACAAATACATTAAAAAACAATAGTGTTTATATTATTAGGGGAAAAAAAAGCCTAAAACTCTCACTTGCTAAAATGAAACCCATTAAAACAGTCCAACTAATCCATGTATGAGCACTTTGAGCACATGAAAACAAAGCAAAAACAAAACACCCAGGCTGCAAAAAATTGCAATCACTAATGCATGTTATACAAGCCCTGTGTGCATCTGAAGGAAAAAAAAACAATGAATGCAACTAATTTGTTTTCCAATCTCTGAAATCTTTATAACCACAGTCACTGATGCACGTAAGAACAAATTTATTTCATTATTTTCTTTTGAATTATCAAAATACTGCTGTAATTTGTTAATAAATACTAGCTTGTTCATAATTTCCAATATTAAATGTACTTATTTATTTAAAAAATTGCTTGAAACCTGGATTTATTGACCACTAAGTCAACCTAAAAAGGTAGTTTCAAAATGAAAATTAATAGTGACAAAAATACATAGGAAAAGTAATAAATGCATTTTTGAATAACATATTCAAGCATTTTTAACCTAAAAATTAAATCCTATTAGGTTAAAATTAAAAAAATTTAACCTATTAACCTAATTTAACCTAAATATGCTGGGTTATTAATCACGGAAATCAATAAAGGAAATTAAAAAGCACAATTTTTACACTTAAAACTTAGTTTTGTTAATTCATATAATAAGCACATCTATAAACGTAATAACAATCTAAATGTATTTCGAGAATTTTAGAATTTACAAGCACTTGGTTAAATTGTTGGTCAATTATAAATATAATTGTTTACCAAAATTTACCAATAGCGTTGTTTTGAAAACAAATCAACATACATCATTTATACTTCATTTCACTCACAACAATGTATACATCATTTATACTTTTTTAATAATACTTTAATGATGAGTGTCAAAAAATATTTATTTAACTTTCTTTTTCCTTACAGACAGTTTAGCTTTTTGTTCATCACCTGGAAATTTGAATATTTCATACTAACACATAGCAGGAATCATGTTGTTTTGATTCGTGTAGTTTGATTCACAATATTTATTTTATCCAAATAAAGGGGGCTTTGTTTCTCCTAATAGCACAATATATTCACAGCAAACTTTATAGCCATTATTGAACAACTTACACAATATACATGAGAAAAACAACAAAAAATCCTAATTTGTAGACTCCAACTTCAGTCATTGATTTTACAAATTATAAACACAGTCAGTGAAAATGTCAGATGATTTTAAAAGAGGCTTGGCTGTTTGACGACTAACAAGTTGGCCGATATCGTTCTATCGATGACGACAAAACTGTTATCGTATTGGAAGGTGGAAAAGCTTGTTGTAGCATAAATCAATGCATTTTGCTTCTACAAATGTTGGATAACAACAACTGGGTACGATTTATCGTTATCGTGTCGGGAAATGGAAAAGCACCGTAAGGTTGTTTTTAAAAAATTATAAATTGTAAATCTTAAAACTCTCACAACAAATTTTTTGGTTTTAGAATTTTTTTTCAAAATATCTTTTGTGACATGTCTATTATTCTTGTGATTTGCATTATTTATTGAGCATTTATAAATCAGAAATCTCAATTTTTACAAAAATCATGCATTTGTTGTGTTTTGAATGTACAACAGATGGCAACACTGCATAAAATGTATAAAAATGTTTATGTTTGAGCAGTTTTAATTGATTTTTCTCAAAGTTTTTAATTCTTTTTATTTATGAAGCTCCTTGCATTTTTTGTATTGCCACATAAATAAGAGATAGTACTAATAAGAGAGTATTTTCATTTATCTACATGTATTTTAGTTTGAAAACTTCTGTAATCAAGAATTTTCTATAATCCGGAATCGCTGTAATTATGATGATTCCAAATTAAAGAAGTTATACTGTACATTTCTTCTGAGATGAATAAGCAAATATTTCAGACAGAAAACAATAAACTCATTTATTTTTTAATGGAGGTGGATTGAGCTTCATGAATTTTTTTATAAATCAAAAACATTGAAGGGACATTACTGGGTGTGCACATAAATTCTAAAATTCAATCCTACATACATATCACAATTTTAAGCTAAATAAAAATAAAATCTTTGTTTTAAATATAAAAATTTTTTGCCAAAGTTAAAATTTTTCATACTTTTTCATTTCCTGTCAAAATTATATTGCCAAAAGTCCTCTGAATATGTATAATAGCAGGGTTTGGTGATATCAATGGATATATATTTTGATATATCTAGTATTTATTTTCAAAATATTACAAATATACAGTTTATATTTCAACTAGATTGTTGCATAAAACATTAAATGGTACTACTAGGTTATCCCGTTGACTAAAAAATTATCATCAAACTATAAGATTAACTGTGAATAATGGATGATCGCGAATGTCATATTCAATAACATTAAATATGATTCATGTGTTTAAAATGTCATTAAGTGATTTTTATTTCGACTTTTTATTAATATTTTTATTAATATTCTACTAAATATTTGTTTTTCGTTATTTAAAATAAAAATTATGTCAATATGTACAATTTGGTTAAATTTGTCGACAGGATAATGGAGTAATACCCATTAAATCTTATTAAAACTTGATAATAAATCTCCCGGATTTGTTTGTTGTGAGTGTATATTTATTAATTAAAGAATATCTATATTATAAAGGCCAAACATATCTGTGCGTAGCGCATACATCATTTTGCAAATGACAACACTTTTAAAATTTTAAATGAAATTTTGGTATTGCAATTTTCGCCATTCAAATTTTTAAACTTCTAAACATTATGCATTTCCAATTTTTATACCATCATACAGGGGGAGAAATATACTTTCAAATGCAGTTTATTTGAAAACAATATCTTAATTTATTTTTGAAATATTAATTTTTTTGTAGTTTTTAATACTTATTTTCTAATTATGGCAACAGGCACACTATTTTTATTAAAAGCAAAGGAAAAAAGAAAAAAAAAATTATTACTGTATCTTTGTGTTGCTATTTTCTCATTAAAAGGGAAAAAATTGAAATGTAAATATCACCTGTTATAAAACCCTGTGAATTTGAATCTTATTTACAAAATTTGATTTACACGTAAAAGAATGTCAACAGTTTAATATCTGTTTCAGCTAATACGATTGAGACTTGAAGTTTTGAATCCAAATAATAAAATTAAAATACTTTTTTCTTTTTTTGAAAAGTTAAATACAGATACGAAATGTGCATTTCTAAATTTTGATATGATGAAAATGATGCTGGGTTTAGATTTCACGGGGAAAAAATTCGATGATTGAATCAAAATTGAATAAATTTTGCTTTTTATTTATTTATTAATTTTATTTATTTATTTATGGGTCATTCCATGTTAAATCAACCAAAAAAATTCAATATTCAACCTGACCATTTCCGATTTCAATGAAACTGCTAGGGATCATTCTCTATGATGATATAAATTAGAGCATATTTTTATTTTTTGTTTATTGCTTTAAATTTTTATACAATTGATTATTTAAATTTTGAAAAATCGTCATTTTTTGACTTGCATAAATATTTTCAATTTTGAATTTCTCAAGTTCTATCAAGCATAGAAAATTTTATGGTCACTCATTTCAAAGAGGAGTTTATAAGGTTTAATTTGATATGCAAGTCGACTATGTGTAGTTAAAATAAATAAAATTTTAAATTTTTAAAAATTTTAAATTTGAAAATTTTTTAGATAGTCATTTTTAAAAATTTTGAAAAAATTGTATGTTTGTTGTAATATTATAAGCTTTAAATTCTGAAATTTTTAGAGTGGGATCTGAATGGGATCAGGAGTTATGAAATAAAAGCTGAAAATTACCGTACAAATCGTAAATAAATAACAAAATAGACCGAATTAAGTTGCTATTTTAATGGTAATTTTTGCTTTTATTTAATAACTCCTGATCCCATTGAGATCCCACTCTAAAAATTTCAGAATTTAAAGCTTATAATATTACAACAAACATACATTTTTTTCAAAATTTTTAAAAATGACTATTTAAAAAATTTTCAAATTTAAAAAATCTAAAATTTTATTTATTTTAACTACACATAGTCGACTGGCATATCAAACTAAACCTTATGAACTCCTCTTTGAAATGAGTGGTCATAAAAATTTTCTAAGTTTGATAAAACTTGAAAAATTCAAAATTGAATATATTTATGCAAGTCAAAAAATGATGATTTTTCAAAATTTAAATAATTAATTGTATAAAAATTTAAAGCGATAAACAAAAAATAAAAATATGCTCTAATTTATATCATCATAGAGAATGATCCCTAGCAGTTTCATTGAAATCGGAAAGGGTCAGGTTGAGTCACTGGTTGATTTGGCATGGAATGACCCTTATTTAATTTATTTACTTTTTTGGAACATTAGCATAAAAACCTTAATTGATAACTTTATCATAATAACAGATCTTTACTAATTTTTACTGCTTACATGTACAATTAAAGTTTAATTTTAACAATTTCTACAACTGAGTTTTATAGAAATGGTATTTTGTTAACTTTTTGTGAAATGTGATTTGTTTAAGGGTTGGACTTACCAATATAAGGTGCATTTTTACTGTAATTAATTTTGTATGTTTGTTATAAATCAATGAAACAGTTCCTTTTTAAACATTTTCTTTCATCAAAACTTAATGGTTTCTATCTCGTTATTTATTAAAGTATAGAGTTATTATTTATTAATTTATCTCCAAAATAACATAACACTGTAAAATTACAAGTAGCATTTTCAATTAAAACATATGGGCCATTTTCAAATTTCGCTTACATATGCTGTCCCAGAGTAAAAAGAAGAAAATTCAAACATAAATTAATATTTAAAGTTTGATTTAAGCTATGCATTAGCATACTTGCCAAATTTCACACATTAGGTGTAAAATTTACACATTTGGACTGTTTTTTACACTTAGGATACTTTTTTTTTACACATTTATGCAATTTTTTTCCCACCTTCATCCACCCCCCTTAAATTATGAATTATTTTCTAACTGCTATTAATTATGAATACTTAAGGGAGTATATTTAAGCATTATTAAAAAAATAAGCTTGTTTCATTATTAACTTCAATTTGAGTAAATTTTGCCGTATTTTCTATTAAAATGTGAGAATTGAGATCTGTTAAAAATTAGTTTTGCAATGAATCATGGTTTGACCAAATAACTGAATAACCAAATATTTAGTACTCCTTTCGGAATTACTTTTGATAGCAATGTTTTAAATAAAGCAAACAAAGTTATTATTGTCTTTCTGTGTTCTACATCCCATTGGACCCAAAATATTTAGTCCTTCCAAAAAATATATCATTGTGTATTAAAAAAAAAAAAATCTTATGTCACTTTTTTAAAATGTTTATAAATATGTCAGTTGTGTAACATTAAAAAGATTGCACATTTTTTACAAATTCATTCGAAATGTCACTCACTCACTGTTTCAGAGAAGTTAATTAGAAAAATTGTTCACATTCTGTTTCAAAGACAGCATTTAAAAATGTCACTCATGTGCTATTCTATAAAAATTCATTAAAGATGTCTTAATATATTGTTTTACACATTTGAATTTTCTCAGGTTGGCCGGTATGCATTAGCTAAAGAAGATTATATTGAATATTTCTAGCATGAAAAATTTAAAAAAATCAATAAAGATTTTGGAGATATAAATCTTTAAAATTTTGATTCTAAGCAAAAATGCCTGTTCCAGTCCAAATTTTATGTTTTTAACTGCTTTTTTTTTTTTTTTTTTAGCTAACTTTTTTAAATAAAAAAGTTTAATTCTTCTAAATATGAACTGTTAGTGTTCTATATTAATGAAAAAAAATTATTACAAAAGATATTTTCTTTAATAAATTACCAGAAATCTTTTGTCCCTCTCTTTTTAGCAAGTCCGTTACCTTGTGATTATTTTAGTCAAAATAGGTTTTGAATGCTGCCTAAAGTTAGCAGCAAATATTCAGCTTATATCTTCTTTAGCTAATGCATACCGGCCAACCTGAGAAAATTGATAGTTAAACTATTTATGCAACTACTTCTTGCCGTTTTTTACTTTTCAACTGTGAAGCAATGTAATAGTGGCAAGAATAAGCTTTCATCAAGGTTGGAATTTTTTTTTTTTTTTTTTTTTTTTTTACTGTCAAGTCTGTTACCATAAATTTTGATATTAAAATAATGATTTTTGCACTTTTGTAATTAAAAATTGTTTACTAAATAGTTTCAGAAGGAATATGTATTATTATCTAAGTTAGAAATTATACAAGCTAGTTCATTTCAAATAGTTTTCTTTGAAATGTAAAGTCCGTTACTATATTTGTTAAGCGATGAAATGTAAGCTGCTAAGTTTACTAAATAGTTTTAGAAGGCATGTAAATTATTATCTAAGTTAGAAAATGTACAAGCTAGTTCATTTTAATAGTTTTTTTTTAAAGTTTTATTTGAAATGTCAAATCTGTTACTTGTCAAGTCCATTACCATTAAATGTAAGTGAATTGTGAAAATGGTCCATATATAAAGCAAAACAAAATAAACAGTCAAGTGCGCTCAGAGTTCCATATTAAAAATAAATACTATTATTCCCTTGGGGACAAGCAACTGGTATACATGCCATATAAACGTACCCCTTCCTTCTGTTCTTTCTCTGAATTCAACACTGATATATATATATTATCTAAATCCTTATGATGAAATATCAAATGTTTAGTTATTTGATGTGGCTTACAATTATAATTTTCACATTAGTCAAGTAAGATGTAAAAATGTAATATTTTCTCCCATTCGAAACATGATTATTGCTGCTCAAAGAAACCTAACAAATATTCTCACAAGTTTAATGAATAATTATTGAAAAATCTTGATAAGTACCTGAGCTTGTGAAATAACAGTATCAAGAATATTGAATGTGTTTAATTAAAATGATAGATACTAAAAATAAAGTTAATTACTTATTATTGCTTCACACTGACTAAAAATTAATGTCAATAAGTCTGGAATAAAGGGAAGAGGTAAGGCGGGAAAAGGAAGCTCAGAGCTGCTGTCTAATTGAGACTTGCAGAGGGGCAACCACAATTTGTTTTGTTTTCTGTTCTGAAAATTTTCTTCCACATAATCTGTAACAATATTGCAACATGTTCACGAAATTAAAGCATACTACGGCTACAGGTTGAGAATTGACTTGATGACTACAATGCTTTTCTGCTTTTGAATGTTTGCGTCTGACTTTTTATTGATAAAAGTTTTACATTTTATAAATAAACATTTTTAAATATCTAAATTTCGTCATGGAATAAATTTCAACTGTTTATTTTAAGACTAATTTTTAAATTCGTTTTCGATGTCAAATGCATCCAATTGGATGGTTTACTAATTCAGAAACTATATAAGGTGCCCTATAAGTCGACCTTTGATAAAGGCTATATATATATTTTTTAAATATATATATTTTAAAATGTGGTCAAAATGTGCATTTTGAATCTTTTTTTGAAGGGGGGAGGGGGGACTTAATTTAGAAATCTACGTTGGCCTGTAGGTACCTATCTGGCACATATTTTTACTTTTATATTATTATTTGGCATTGTGTTGCACAAATATATAAGTAAAAGTTGTTTTGAAGGCTTTAAAAGAGGATTGTATGCAGAGTACGTTGTCCCTGTCATTATTTATGTCCAAATAGTCCGTGTGCTTAACAGTTAATAACATGACTAATTATTGATTTTTTTTTTTTTTTTTTTTTTTTTTTTTTTGCAAATCGTTATTAGCATTGAGTTTTCTTCTGCACAATAGGTATCTCTTACCATATTTGTTAAGCGATGAAATGTAAGCTGCTAAGTTTACTAAATAGTTTTAGAAGGCATGTAAATTATTATCTAAGTTAGAAAATATACAAGCTAGTTCATTTTAATAGGTTTTTTTTTTTTTTTTTTTAGTTTTATTTGAAATGTCAAATCTGTTACTTGTCAAGTCCGTTATTATGAAATGTAAGTGAATTGTGAAATATATATTCTCCTCAACACCTTTGTTGAATGACTGTAAATTGGAATTTGTGTTATGTAAAATTGTGATTTTCTCAAAAATTATGTGACCTAGCGTAATCATTATAGTTTTCCTGCAAGGTTTAAATTAATATCTACTACCTCTAATTTTTTCATAATTTTAGTTTCAGTGGATTCGGAAATACACTGCTCAAAACAGTTAAAGGATATTTGAAGTTTTATATAAAATAAAGATATAAACAAAATTTTTTTTGTCGAAAATAGAAGAAGAGAATCACAAATGCAAATTTTTCTGGTTTTCAAACTGTGGAGTATGCAAATTTTGAGTTCGACGTCAAAAACGTTGCTTCAGCGGCAGCGAATGAAATTTGACTTTCAACTGGATAAAAGAGAATGAAGACAAGGATGATCGGCATTCAGTGATTGCTTTGTTTCGATGAGTACGATGTCTCAGCGAAGTCATTTGACAGATTCAGAAGCTTGGAGAATTGTTGGTAGGTTAGAAAGGGGCCAAACTCAAGCTGAAGTAGCGCAAGCCATTGGAGTGTCACAAAGTGTCATTTCCAGGATCTGGAACCGTTTTTGGAGAGTGGATGTGCAGGCCGAAGACCAGGGCAAGGTCGTAGACGGGCAACAACACCCAATGAAGATCGGTATTTAGCATTAACAGCTCGGAGACAGCGAAACATGAACGCTACTCTTCTCCAACAACACCTTCGCTCGGCTACAGTCACCACGTTTTTAACTCAGACTGTCCGAAACCGGCTCCATGCTGTAGGTCTGTATGCTCGCCGACTGATGGTATGTGTTAGATTAACATCAAGGCGACCGCAGGGAGTGGGCAACTGAGCATGTCAACTGGAGGAGAAATGAATGGAGCAATATTCTGTTTTCTGACGAGTCCCGTTTGTCTGTGCATCCTGATAATAGGTGTATTTTCATCTGGAGGGACCGTGGCAGTAGGAATAATCCTGCATTCATGCACGAAAGTGTCAGATTTGGCGGTGGAGGAGTGTTGGTGTATGGTATCATCTCCATTGACAGGCGCACTGACCTCTACATCATTCGAGATGGAGCTCTGACTGGTCGCCGATATAGGGATGAGATCCTCGGACCTATTGTAGTCCCTTACGCTGCAGCAATCTGAGATAACTTCATTTTAATGGACGATAATTGCAGGCCACATCGTGCAAACCTGGTGGAGGATTTCCTTTTCGAGGAAGGAATTGTTCGAATGGAATGGCCAGCGTGTTCTCCAGACATGAATCCAATCGAGCAAGTTTGGGATGCTCTAAAAAGACGAGTTTCTGGCCACCAACAACCCCCACAAACTCTCCAAGAACTGGAAAGAGCTCTTCTGGAAGAGTGGGGCTGAATACCCCAACTCGTCATTAATAGCCTCATTGAGTCCATGCGCTCAAAGGTGTTCAACGTTGCTGGCTGCCCGTGGAAACCATACCCCCTACTGAAAATGATTTTCTTTGAAGAAAACACCTTTTCTTATTCTTTTTTTCTCATATGCACAAAATGCATTTTTTTCTGCCAAACATGTGAAATTTATTCTCATATAACCTACTATGTCTGTTGACCATGTATCAATCAGCTAAAAAGTTTCCCCAATACAAAATCCACCTAAAACTGCAATATCCTTTAATTGTTTTGAGCAGTGTAGATGGGAGGGAACATTTGAGTCCAGCATTACAAAACTTTTTATACAATATGCCACACAATATACAAAGAAAAGATTTTTTATTTTCACATATGGTAATTTGCTCCCTACATTTTCCCTAAATTTATTTATGAATGTTTAATAATCTGTAACGTGTGAGTCAAGAATATTTATCACTTCCCCCAATTTGAACTATACATGTTCTATAGTTTACAAGTAAAGTTGCTGTGACATATGGACAGACAGACACCGGAGTGATCTTATAATGGTTCTGTTTTTACTTTATAAGTATGGAACCCTAAAAATTAACAAAAAAAAAACAATCATTATATATATTTTTAAATAATAACAGATTAAAATACAGGAAGCAAATATGATGAAGTTATGTAAAAAATAGTCATTGTCATGAAAATTTTAAAATGAAACTCTAAACTACCTGGATGAGCCTGGAATATTTTTGGATCTGAAGGTGATTTTATGATGCAACAGATGAATAACAATAAAGTTTTGATTTCAAATATGTTAAATCTGAAAGGAAACATTACATTTTTTGGAAATAAGAAATTTTAACACAATAAGACAAACTTTCATGATATCAGGTTTTCCTTTTTCTATTGAGTAATTTACCATGAAGTTAAGTTATCCTAATTTATAATGCTGTATCTGTGCCATGTTTTCCTTTGTAAAATGTTTTGACATTCATGTTATTTTTACAGGTGTTAAGTGAATGCCCAAGAAGAGTGGTACTATCAGAGTTTGCTGTACTTTCATCACCTTTGCAAAAGTATTGCATGCAAGAACTAGGGAGGTTACACAAAAATAACATGCACCCTCAAAAAAAAAAAAAAAAAAAATTGATGCAATGAAAATATCTGAATCGGAAAACTTTGAATCGAAGTTACTGCTCATTGATGCATTGAACAATTGACTAAAAAATGCACCTTTATTTTCTGTATTCTGTGATCAACAATTTGACATTAACCCATGAAGACTCACCTCTTAACCCGGTCATAACTAAACTACACTGTAAACAAAATCATCCCTTCAACAATAGCTGCATTGAAGGTGACCAATATACTGACATCCTCCCACCCATTTCTTGAGAAAATTGTGATTCAGGCCTCAGAGGCCTGATATGAGCTTTTCATTTCAGAGTGTAAAATGGCTGTGAAATCAGGGGTCTGTCCAGGGCAAAAATTGAGTCCGTTAACGGACTCTTCACAAAATTCCATGACAATAAAACGAACTCTTCACAAAAACAAATTTATAAAAAACGGACTCTTCACAAAAATAAATTTAAGAAAAACGGTCTCTTCACAGATTTATAATTCAGAAAAACAGTCCTTTCACAAAAAAAAAAAAATAAATAAATAAATAAAAAAGTAAATAATTGTAATTTAAGAAATTACCCCAACCATTTGAAAAATGTTTCACTCGATACATTCATCTATCATTTTAAGCTAAATACCAGTTGTTTTATTGTGTATTATCCGTGCCACTGCTATAAATGACTTTATACATGCTGCAATTTGAAGGTACGGTTCGTTTAAGTTATATCACTCTATTGTCGCCAAGCATAAAAGTTGGCGACGAAAGAAACATTTCAAACTATTTAACATTGTTGGTGCAAAAGTAATCATTATTAAAATACAGCTTTGGCATATACTGTTATACTTGTAAGACTTTGGCATATATTGTTTGATTTTACAGAGCAGAATTTTGGTGATGGAGGTTTTAAACCAAAATCGATCGCAGCACATGCATCTGTGAATGGGTCCATCAGACATCGAATCAAAAAAGTTTTTTCCCAGTTTTTCCCAAGCCGATTGCTTTTTAGTTTTCTTTTTAGGTGGTGGAAAATCAAGAGTAATAGCTATAACATTTTCCGGCTTGTTAGAATCACTATTGGCACTCAAATTTTCCTGGTTAGAACCGACCGATAGTAAAACGCCATGGCTAGTGGATTGGTCGCCCTGGCGACATGATGTTTTACAATTAATCGGTTCGGCATTAAATTGCTTCCTTTTTCGTGATCGCCTTTCAACACGTAATTGGTTTTCAGCGGCTCAATAATCTTTTGATTTTATCATTTTCTGCATTGAAAGACGTTTTTGCGCCAAACCAAATACAGTATTACTCAGTTATCCCGTCGACCAATTTCGCCAAATGATACGAATCGCCAAACTAATAAGCAACTTATACATGTTGACTGTGTTTAATATCATTGAATGCGATATTCACGTTCATTCATTTCTTTGGCTTCGGCTTTTTCCGTATCTGTTAATTTCCGTCTACCCATTTTTAAATTTGTTAGTTTTCTCCTTTATTACAATGATTTTAACCATTTTAATTTACTATTCAAATAAAAATTCTTCTAAAAGTAAAGAATTTAATTTAAATTCAAATAAAAATTCTTCTAAAAATAAAGAATTTAATTTAAATTCAAAAGTGACCACATCATTCAAAAGTGGTAACATCATTCAAAAGTGGTAACATCATCGGGTCCATTCTCCCGAAAACAACAACCATTTTTCAAATGGTTAATTAAAAAAAAAAAAAAAAAAACAGTGTAATAAATGTAAATTTCTGCGAAAATCTAGATTTTTGTGTTCATTGTATCATTTATCTCAATGTAAACAAATTGCACCCTGTTTCGTTTATTGCTATCTTGCTTTCCACTCTCTCTCCCCGTTATCCTTATTTTGAAAGAGCGCGGATTGGCTGATTTACTTTCTTAACTAGTTATATTATTAAATTTATATATTTATCCAACTACTATGCTGTCCTCTAAAAAAAAAAAAAAAAAAAAAAAAACACATGAAAATGTATCCTAAAAAAAAGCTACATTAATGTTTTGTCTAAAAAAAGTCACTGAAACAAATTTTTTTTTTGTTTTGTTCTGTTTGTAAAAAAACTTCTTAGAAAAAAGACAAAAAAAAATTGACTTCAGTGTTTTTTTAATCAAATATTTGAGTGCTTTTCTTTGGGGTACATTTTCATGTGTTTTTTTTTTTTTTTTTTTTTTTTGTACAGAATTATAATTAGTGCTTTTATTTAAAATTTGTAATTGTTCTTTCAACGTTTACATTTGGTTCTTTATTTCTTAACAAAAGTTACACACAGAAGAAGTTCTATTGAAAATTAATAAATAATAAAACCATTTTCATATTAAATTGCTTTGTGGGACTAACTGTTAACCATACCATGGTTCGTACACTCTGGAAAAAATAGAAAAAGTGCTGGAAAAAAAAGTATTCATTTTCAAGGAATGAAAAGTGCTGGAAAGAAAAAGATTCATTTTCAAGGAATGAAAAGTGCTGGAGAAATTTAAAAATAAAAAACAATATTAGTGCTTAAATTTTAAAATTTCAAAAAAAAAAAAAAAAAAAAAAAAAAAACCTTTTCTGCATTTTATTTTTAAAAAAATTACTACAATCGTATTATTTTCTTTCCCAATGGAACATTGAATCACCTACAGCCAAAAACTTCCTTCTCTCCTCTTAACAACCCTTTTGGCATCTTTCCTTGGCTGTAAAAATCGGATACATGTAGAAACCGGCGGGGAAAAAAAAAAAAAAAAAAAAAAAAATAGAACGCAGATTGCGGAGTGTGATTTTTCGCCAATGTGCTCCTCCTGCCAGATGAGAGGAGAGAGCGCACGCTTACATCACTTTTTACTACACATTAGCAGCTGGAAAGTGCGACTCGGGACAACAAATCAGAATGCACTAGCTTTCAACAGGAAGAAACGTTTGTTTTTCCGCGGGGCATTGGGGTCTTTTTTGCTGAGTCGATGTAACTGGTTGCTCGTTAGTCGTGCTTTCCAGATCCATCAACAATTTTGAGCCTTTTACAAGTCTCTTTTTGTTTCGAACGTGTCTTTGTTTTAATGTGATCTATTTCGGATTTTACAATATGATTTTTACGATCGATTTTATTTTTTAATTTCTTTCATCAGTCATGTAATCAATAAAGAAATATGGCAGGAAAGTGCGTTTTCAATGATTTATGGATTGAAAAAATCGGAATATAAACTGTGGCAAAAAATACTGGAAGTTATTAATACATTAAAAGATTTGCAAAGAATTTAACTCAATTTGACTTTGGACTTATATTTTACTAAGTTTTATTAGCCAAGAACAATTTTTTTCTCTTTGATCAGGGGTGATTCTCGTCTGAAATTTCCGAAAATTTGAAATTGGGTTATCAGTTGCGCATAGTTGCCAACTTGTACGATTTTGCGCGCGGAAAAAACTATCGCTGAGAAATGCAAATTTCGTGAAAGGATTGCCAAAAAAGCATACATTTCGTCAATATTTCGTGGAAAAATGAGATTTTGTCAGTGTTTTTGTCGATGAACTTTATCAAAAGATAGCTGAAAAATGCAAATTTCCTGTGTGGATCGCGGGAAAAACGGCAATTTCACCCAAATAACACAGTTAAAACGCTGATTTCGTCTGAAGACTGCGAGAAAACGTTGATTTCGTCTAATGATTGTAGATATAACGCCGATTTCGTTAAAAGATTGCTTACAAATATTTTGTCAAAAGATCATTTAAAAAAAAAAAAAAAAAAAAAAAAAAAAAACGCCGATTTCGTCAAAAGATTGCAGGAATAAAATGCCATTTTCGTGAAAAGATCGCATAAAATTGCAAATTTTGTCTAAAGATTGTCAAAAAAAAAAAAAAAAAAACGCAGATTTCATTAAAGAAAAACACGTTGAAAACGCCGATTTCGTCTGAAGATCGTGGATACCCCTCCTCGCCACCGATTTCTGAAAATGCAATGTGAATATCTGAAAAAAAAAAAATTTCACCCAGAATCACCCCTATTTTTGATTTTACTTTTTAATCTAAATTTACATTTAATCTTCATTTACTTTTTAATTAATATTTTAATCCTTTTTCTCTTTTTATATTACAAATAAAACTTCATTAGATGAAAATTTAGAAAGTATCTTTACTAACGAATAATTAAACTCACAGGTAACATGATGACTATTTCCTTTATGATATATTATTCTAGAGCCATTTTTATGCGTGCATTAAAATAGCCCTTGAAAAGTGCTTGAAAAGTCCTTGAATTTTATTTGGTCTCAAGTGTATGAACCATGCATACATGCTTTCCTTTGTTTATAATTTCATTATTTACATTAATCTAAACATTCTGTTTGTCGATTGTTTATTATAATATAATTGCAAAAGAATGGAACAAGAAATCTCTCTGTTTATTAGTAAATTAGATCATCTGCCTAAATATTAGTTTATTTCTGAAAAATTAAAACATGACCCAATTTCTAAGATTGGGCGGAAATGGATTAACTAATATTTTGTGAATTTACTTTTTTCACAAAAATAAAAATAATTCACAAAAATAATAGCTAATTTCACAAAAATAGGATTCTCGAAAAAAAAAACCTGGACAGACCTCTGGAAATGTATTGTTATTATTCATTCATTTCATTTCAATCTATTCAAAAGTTATTTGAAACTTTTTTCAGCTAAGGTTTCAATTGATGAGGAATCTATTAATGAGGAAGATGAAAACACAGAATGATCATCATTCAAGTTCAGAAAGATCCCTTTAATGACTCAGATAGTATTGTATATTATCAGATATCACAGAAATACGACTGTTTATTGGCCTTTTTCTATTTAGGGGGTATGCACAAATCTTCGAATAATAATATTCATGATATTTGTAATATGGGTGTCACAGGACCTTAAAATTTTCAAACAAACTATGTTATAGAATTGCTTTTTATTCTTTTTAAGATGCACAAGATTCGATGACATAATTCATCTTCCTTCTAGGAAGAACTGGATAAATTCACTCCCAAGAGATTGTTATTCGAGAAATTCCAATTGTAAAGATATCACTTACAAATTGTCAACATGCATAGAGTCTCGTAGAATTTTTATAGTTGGAAACCTTAACTTTATGCTGGGGCTCTTATGTTTTAAACTTTTTAAAACTTTCTTTTAAAAGAAAGAATATATATATATATATATGTGTGTGTAATAATAAAAAAATTTCGCCTTAATCCTAAGTTAATTACTTCCAAATTCTTTTAACATTGAACTTTTTCCTTTCTTTTTATAATATTTTTAAGTATTATTTTTATAATTCCTTACCTTTAGTGAACTCTTTTTATTTTATTTTATTCTAAAAGACATTAATCTTTCAAAACAATTCTTTTCTAAAAAAGAAAATCCCATTACTTAATTCATTGTATCTGTTGCATAATATTTCTTTATTTTTTCAAACATTGGATACCCATAATCCCATTCGGTTGTTTTTGTTGTAACAAGAGGCATCATATTCGGCCACTTGAGAAAACTAAATGAGGTTTATGTCAGCAGATTAAAATTCATTGGTAAAAGGTAAGTTCTCAAAATTTGATTGGAAATTAGAAGTTTGTCATGAAATCTTTTTTTCCCTGCACACTGAGGACTGATTTCAGAGGGAAATATTCCTTAGGAAGTTGTCTTGTTGCCTTGCTACTTTGATGCTGCACGATTGTGGATTCTTTGATGGAGTATTTAAATGACATGATTTTGAGCGGAATATTACATATATATTGTTTTTTTTTTCCTTTTGTAGTAATACATTGAGAACATAAATATTATATTCTTAGCAAAATTTATTTTACTGTTTTCTGAAGCAAAAATCCACTCCAAGCCTACAAAGCCCCATATGTGGTATGCCTCATTACCATAAAGCAGAAAGATTGTAAATAGTCTATATTTGACACAATGTCTTGAATTAAACAGAACAAAAAAACATCAGGTTTGAAATATTAAAAATGCTGCCAATCTGTAAAATATTTTTCTGTTTTGTTCGGATTTATTGTAAAAGTAAACATTTTGTCATGCTTCTTAAGTATTTTAAATTGACAAAAGAACAAATAAAATGCATTAATCCTTTAAGAAAGCAATGATGAGAAAACTAACAAATGATAGGGTGAAATTATTTTCTAAACAAAACATTAAAGCATAAAAAAAGATATACTTTAATCATAAATAAAGCTAATTGTAATTATACTTTAATCACAAATAAAGCTAATTGTAATGACAATAGAGTGGATTTTCTTGATATTTCTTTTTGTATTTCTGATAAAAATATCAGCATTGATCTTTATGATAAAAGAAACAGGTTTGATTTTCATACCATTAATTTACCTTATTGGTTTTCCAATTTACATAAAAAAGTTTTTATTAACACTGTTATTAATCAATTTATTAGATTCAGAAAAATATGCGACGATGATTTTAACATAAATAAGTAAATAAGTTTTTGGATAATTTATTTTATAAAAATAACTATTTTTATAATTTTTTTTTTTTTTTTTTTTTGAAATATTATGTGAAGTTACTGTTCAAGAATTGGCAACACTTTGGATTGGAGAGGTAGCCTATGTGCGTGACTTCTAGGAAATGTTTCTTGATATGGCTGTCTGAAAGTCTAGAAAGATTGAAGATAGTGACAGATGAAAAAACATGCTGAAAGGAGTCTCAGACTTGGAACAAAATAATTTTAATTTTGAACTTCAGAAAGGGATTTGTTTGAGATTAAATTTTTTTGTCACTGGTTTGGATGATGGTGAGCTTATGCAGTAAGTTTGTCTATATTTTGTGCTAGATGGTTGGTTCAGGCGGAGGTGGGACATTCACTTGCATTTTACTATTGTAATTATTTTGGATTTCTTAAATTTAAAATATTTTACTTTTTATAAGGCTTATTATGTTTTATTTATAATAATTTTTGATAATTTGTTTTTTGATGTTTTTAACTTTTTTAAATTGCTGCTTTGTGTTTAATGCAAGGTTTGTCTCATCATACGAAACCTGCCAATAGTACTTTATATTTAAATAATGGGGGGAATGTATAGAGCCATTCCGCCTGCTGATGAGTAATGGCTTATAATTTAACTGGTAACTTTCATATGTTATTTTATTTTAGTATTTTAATGTTTCTTGATTTTTCTCGAATTTCATACATTATGCACCTGCTACTCTATAAAAAAATATTTTCATGCAATATTTGAATATTTACATATTGCAATTTTTTTAGAGCTGCTTTAGCACCTGCATTTGCAATAATTTACATATTTAAAACTAATATATATATGTATATATATAGAACCATTACACAATATTACAATTCAACATCAAAATATGGAATGACTTATTAAATAACAAACTATATATATAGATAGATAGAGAAAGAGATTGCAAATTTGAATGTTTTTCCCACATGTTGGCGATTGTATAATGTAAGTATTTTCTCTTTTCTCATTCTATTATTATTGGTCTGATATATGTCTTGTTTTTCCATTGACTTAAATTTTGGTTTTATGATTAATCAGATAATTTAGAAATCACTTTTAGGATTTTCCTGATTTCTAATCAGAAATTAATCGTAATTGATGTGTCGTCTACTTGGTATTACCCTTGGGAACAAACAAAGTACCACATTTTTAACAGACTTCAAGGAGGAGGTTATGATTTCGACCTGTATGTATTTCTTGTTCACTCATGTAACTTCTCTATATATGAACCGATTTTGATAATTCTTTTTTTGTTTGAAAGTGAAAGATGCCCATGTAATCCCATTTCAATTTCATCAAATTCTGGGGATTAAAACTTTTTAAAAAACAAAAACATTAAAAATTAAAATTCTTTTTGAAGCAGCTGCCCAATTAGAAGCGTTCATTTTTCAGGCTATTATTCTTACATCAATAAGCAATCTTTTTACTTCAAAGTGTGAAATTTTGACTAGACAACGATTTGGATCCTCATAGATTTTGTGCTCTTAGCAACAGGAGATTGATCAATATTAAAATTTACACAATTAGATATCTGCAGCTGTAGCTAGATAATCACTCCACCATTTGTTTAGATCTCTATTTTGATCAATGACAATGCTCCATTCATCTGTTGATTAGAATTTTTTAAAAATAAAAACTTTAAAATTCAGATTTTTTCCCCCCAAGCAGTTATTCAATTAGAAGCATTCATTTTTCGTGCTGTTAATCTTACGCAGATACATGATCTTGCGAAATTTTGACTGGACTAGATTCACAAAGATTTTGCACTATTACAAAATGAGATTGATCAATAAGAAAATTTGCTTACTTTAAGCAACAACAATTTCACAAAAAATGTAGGTTTTTAATTGGTCAATCTGTTTTCGTTAATAGCTCAAAATCTGTTGGATCCCGCCCAAGTTCTCTTTCGCTGTTAGCAAAATGATATGGGCCTGTTAGAAGCCATCATTTTTGCTAACGTTTCACGCTTTACTTCAAACAGTGAAAAGTTTGCAAAAATGCAGGCTTCTGATTTGTCAATCTCATTTTCCTAACATAGGCATAGCCAGCCTTTTGAATGGGGGGTGCCCAAATTTTTTAACCTGAACATGTTGGGTACAAATAATATCTTATGTAATAAAACAAAACCCCTTAAAAGCTATCAAGTTTCCGTTTTAGACAGGTTTTTATTCGCTGAAGGTATAATTGTATGGTACTTTTTTTAAAACGGACCCAAACGCAATTTTTCATTGCGTGAAGAAGGATGAGAAGTTGCTCAAAAATAAATCTAATGGATAAGAAAAAGATATATAAACACAGATAAAACATGGTAGATATAAAACAAAGATATTCGTAAACATAAATCTGTAAGTATCACAAATTTTCATTTAAAACTACAATGAAATACTAAAATAAATAAACACGGCTTCATTTCTCCCGTCATTTTGATCAAAGTAGCAATAGAGTAACTTGTAAAGGGAATAAGTACACAATTTAAAGTGGAAAAGAGTTCTTTCAATCTTTCTACACACAAATAAATTTTTCCAATTAAAAAAAAAAAAAAAAAAGAGCCCGTCTTTTTTCTATAACATGTTCTTTTTAAAAATGTCAAAATATGACCGCAAAAATGAAATTTAACCAACCAACAGAGCTTATCCCCATTAGAGATAAGTTTGGGCTTGTTTTCTGAGGCTTGGGTCCGTCCGAGATCGACGGTTTTAAATCCGAGCCCGAAAGATTTTTTGTTACCTGACCTCAATGTGAACAATGTAAGCATGGTGATGGACCTCCTTGTTGAAAAGACAACTTTATATCTTACCAACCAACAGAGCTTATCCCCATTAGAGATAAGTTCGGGCTTGTTTTCTGAGGCTTGGGTCCGCCCGAGATCGACGGTTTTAAATCCGAGCCCGAAAGATTTTTTGTTACCAGACCTCAATGTGAACAATGTAAGCATGGTGATGGACCTCCTTGTTGAAAAGACAACTTTATATCCAGGTTAACAATGTAAGCCATGTTGCATGGGCTTAAGGAGCCATAAGAAAAATAAAAATAATGTTTAGTTGTGGCAAGCCACAATTAAGTTACCTGACCTCGAGCCCGATACCAAAAATATACAAAACAAAATTGTATGGTATTTATGGTATTAAAAATTTATTAATATGTTATTTATTTATTTTTGTTTATTATTATTGTATTATAAATTTATTATTATAGCATTAAAAATTTCTTACACTGATAAAATTGTTAAATGAAAATTTAAATACAATCTTATCAAAATCTGAATCAAATAAAAATACAGTTGACTCTTAAAATTAATCTCAAATTTTTCCCTAATTTAAAATGTAAATTTCATGTACATGTTTGTGACTTAATGAATAAATGCATGAAATTTGCAGAAATTACTATTTGTAATCTGGCGAATCGAACAACATTTTTCAACTTTCTGCAAAAATG
Organism: Maratus speculifer; assembly: GCA_964019185.1. NCBI lineage: Eukaryota > Metazoa > Arthropoda > Arachnida > Araneae > Salticidae > Maratus > Maratus speculifer. The sequence goes on along the minus strand of OZ025294.1, from coordinate 429,471,514 downwards.
TACATCTTTAATTAAACCTATTCCTTTCTCATAACAATCTTCCGTGATTGATAGGTGCCTGAAAATCAACGTAAAATTTAAAAAATGACTTTATTATCTTAAAAGTCCGATGCTTTTATAGGAAAAGAGGAAATACTGAACACAGGGCCATAGCTAGAAGTGAACGATAGGGGGGGCTCAAAATTTTTTTCTCTCTAACGCAGAAAGATAAATTAGTACATATTCACATTGTAGGTACTATGTTTCTCATTAAACTGTTGTAATAACTTCATTTTATGATAAGAAAAGCACAGGATGATGAAATTTTGAGTGTATAACTGGTGCAAAATTAAACATCGTGTTAACTTCATATGTGAAAATAGGATGAGGGAGTGTTGAAACACTTATTTTAGATACAATTTAGTAACTCTGCAAAACTGTTAAAGGTTCTCAAAACTAAATTAGATTTTTGAACAGAAGTTCATTTGAATTTTCGGAATATTTAGTGACCTTGGAACTTTTTCCAAGGGGGGGGGGCTCAAAATATTTTAGGGGGGATGAGCCGCCCATAGCGCCCCCTTAGCTACGGCCCTGACTGAACAATTGCTTTATATCAGAATAACATAATAATTATTTTTACTTATGCAGGAAAGTTGACTTCGAAAATGTATATCGTCCTCAGCATGAACAGACTTCATGTTGACAAGTAGATAGAACAACCACTAATTTTCACATGAAAAATGATTACAACTCGTGCACAATAGAAGATTAAACAATTTGCAAACCTCCAGCTAATTTTCGTCTATTAATAACAGAAAAAAGTACTATCTTCACGTTATGTAACTAAATAATAAATAAATAAACTATCCTATTAAAAAATATATGCTAACGAAAAGCCAACAAAAAGCAAATTCATATCTGTGTTTATTTTGATTGGCGCCATTCATTAGGTCGTCGTCGGAAATTATGTAGACATAAATCTGTAATTATCACAAATTTTCATTTGAAATAGCAAGGAAATGCTAAAATAAATAAACACTACTTCAGTTCCCCGTTATTTTGATCTAAATGACTTATTTGAAAAGGAATAAGTACGCAGTTTTAAATGGAAAAAAAAAAATTCAATCTTTTTTATGCATAAATAAATATAATTTTTCGGTTTCAGAAAAAATGAGCCCGAGCCCGAAGTTTAGAATAAAAATTGAGTCCGAGACCGTATCAGGCCCGGGCTGAGTCCATCTTATCTCTATTCCCCATATTAATTTGAATTTTGCGTATCATTATTTCTGATTTTCAAAGGAAGCAGATTTGTGAGACCCCTCCGTTCCCCCAAGTTAATCACACGGTGGAATTATCATTTCACATCTGTATTTCCTTTTTTTTTTTTTGGTTCCTATCTAGATTAAGCCAAGATATAAATAGTTTCTATCCTTGTCGAGAATTTGCGCTAATTTCTTAAAGAATTGCAAAAACATGCATGAGAAAGAACGGCGTTAAAAAAACTTCCATAAACAAAAGACATTAAAGTGGGATTAAAAAAACAATTTTTTGACTTACTGTGACTAACACAGATTCTAGTAAATGTTCTAATTTTAAAAAAGACAAACAAAATATTAAAAAAAAAAAAAAGAATGTGGGTCTTTTCTTTTATTACATTTCAAAACATAGACTGTTAGTTTTGAGTAACTATAATTGAACTAACTTGACTTTCAATTTTCTTTTTTTTCTTTTATAAATTTCGATTTTTAAAAATAATCAAGCTTGGGTCTGCGCGAGCAGAGGGGTGCCCGGGCACCCAGGGCACCCCCCCTGGCTACGTGCATGCCTAAATAGTGAAAAATAATAATAATAAGAAGAAGAATCATAGCCTTTGTTACAGTAATGTGAGGTCTTTCTAAAGTGTGAAACCTTAACTGGATCAATTCTCGTATACACCAAAATGGAAAATCTACATTGATGCTTACCAACATCGGAAATAGGTGTCAAAAAGCTGAAAATCCACATTTAAAGCACCCTTATGCCAGAGAACAAGTGCCTGTGTATCAGGGCCCTTTCTCTGCTGAATGCACAAAGGAATTAAAGTGCATTGCTATGTGTATAGACACTGTCTTAAGACTCAGTTATCGAGTGAAATATCGTAATGCTATCAGATTTTCTTTTCACAGAATTTCACGATATCAAAGAATATGTAGCACGTATCCAAATGTAGTAGTACATCCCATATTGTGTATTCTTTATTGACACTAGTCAATGACTATATGGATACAACCCCTTTTGTTTTTGCATCATTTTGGGAATAACAGATTTTCAACTTATTCTATTGATGAGTATTTTCAGAATTTTCAAGCTATGATTTTGAGACTTTCACTAAAGTTGCTCGATATATTTAGCTAACATATAATATGCAAATGAAATTTTAATATTGACGCATGCACAGTGAAAAAATTTTGTAAACTTACTCATTTTTCATACAATTTTTATTATTTTTAAAATTTAATTACAGGATATTGTGCGCAATGTTGTTTGTCATATTTTCAGAAAAGAATATTATTTTATATTAAGAACTCTGCAAATTGTAAGCAAAAATTTTGGAAACATTTGGGACTGTTTTTATAAAAACCTTAATTTTTCTATAAGTATGCATGCTGTTGACATAAAAATGAAGACAATTTACAGTATGGAACCATTTATCCGGAAACCAGTTATCTGGAATGATATTTGTAATAGATTGATGTTGGAATCTTTTCAGAAAAAAGTGTCATACACAATCAGTTTGACATATACATTGCTTGAAATAATTATATAGTTTGATAACAACATCTAGTATTTGAAATAGAAGCATATAATCATATTATAGATTAATAAATAATATTATAATATTATAGATGTTTTCATTTTTATGCCGAGAAAACAGAAGAATTTTTGTTCAAGGAGTTCCCATAAATTATCTTTTTACAAACTCTAGCAATTGATCTTACTTGCATCAAATTCTTGGTTCAAGTAATCTAATAATCAATTTAAAATTAGAAGTAATACCACTACCACATATATTCCATAAGACTTGTCAAGTGGATGCTGCTTTAATGCCCAACCAGTTATCCGGAATACATCTGACCCCAACCATTCCGGATAAATGGTTTTGTACTGTATTACAAAAAGCCACTTAATCCTAATCTGCAATTTGAGCACTTTTTCTACATAAGTTTTGACAATGTTATCCAAAAGATATTCATTCTTTTTTAATTTGTTAACGGTCCTTTATTGGGGTTTCAGTAAAAAAATCTTCACGGAATTGTATGACTTGTACAATATTTATACACTTAGAGTTTCAATATAATTCCTCATGTATTTTTCTAGATATTTAACAAAATGTCTAAATTTACAAGTGGACAGTCATCTTTGGCCATATAGTGTATATTGTGCCTAGTACCATCATGAAAATGGTGATGATCATTATCAATTGTGACTGTTTGGCACCAACATCAAAAAGTAATTCATTATTTTTTATATGTATATATTCATAAATATGTAAATTCTACTCTTGTAAAAAATATTCCCTCTAAAATCTATGTTTGGTGGATATTAAATTATACATATTAAATTTAACTGTTTTTATGCCGGTACCTGATATCCGATGTGTGCTTATTGGATAATGTTTTGACATTTGAGAATTTTAAAGAATTATTTAATAAGAATTAAATTTTAGTGCATTTTTTTAAAGTCAGTTGATATATTTTTTTTTTTTAAAAAAAAGCTTATTTTATCCAATAATTTGTTATTGTTCCAATATTGCTAACTCCTCTTGTCTTGTTTAAGTTTGTTATGTGTTAGGTTTAGTTTGGTTTGGTTTATTTTTGTCGTCCGATTATCTACGCTAGGGATATAGGACCAGGGGGAGAGTGCCCTTCGTGGGGGTCTTTCTAAGGGAACCTAACCCGTATTTACGCAAGGTTCGAAGAAAACCACGAAAACTCCGAACGGTTAGGCCGACAGCCGTGATTGGGTTTGAACCCAGCACCTGCCGTCTACCAGTTGAGAGGTTGTTCTGTGTTAGGTTTTTCTGTATTCATTGTAGATGTTGAATAGTAGTACTGTATAAAAGTTTATATATACAGTAGACTCTCTCAAATCTGCACTCCTAAAATTCGCAACTCTCTAAAATCGGCACTAGTTCAAGAGCTGACCGCACAACACCCTAAGTCATCGAGCACAAGAAAAAAATCCTTTATTTTATGGAAAGAGTCCCTTGTCTGCCGGAAGTGAAGTGGGTGCACAAGCCAAAAATGAATACCACTGGTGGCTCACTCATAGGTTTAGCATTGTGCACAGTATGGAAAGTACACAGTAAGTATGAAAACAGGGAAAACTGGGTGCAGGAAAACACAATGACGAGTGAATCAGTAGTGGTGTTAATTCATGGCTTATGCACCCGTTCGCTTCCAGCAGGCAGGGATCATTCGATTCCCGTATGATAAAGGATTGTTTTTCTGTTGTGTGGTCGGTCCCTTTTGGATTCATTTTAAACAGAGTGGAGTCCTAATTTTTTCAGCTGAGTAAAACAAATGTCCAGGCCAGGACTTGACAAAAGTTGTTTTTGATAAAAGCATCTGCTCAACAGAATAAATTGAACTAGGGATTCATTTTAACAGTCCATAAATAAATTGAGAGTAGATAAGATCACAATGGGTCCCTTTGATGTTGGCAGCCAAAGTCAAGTTCTGGCCTTTTTCACTCAGTCAGAACTCGTTTTAGTTTAGGATATTTTAAAATACATGAAAACAACTATTTTTTAGAACAGGTAACATTTGCAGCAGGGTTGGCAAGTTTCATCCGCAGTAGAAAAAAAACAGCTGGAAGAAATAGGTTTCTTTCGCAATTGAAGAAATTGTTATTCTTTATAAATTTACTATATAACATTCAACTTTGTAAGGTACAATAAATGTCTTTTTGCTACAACCTTTAATGAATTAATTCCATCAGATCTAAACAAATTAAATTAATTATATGCTAAATTAATAATTGCATCAGTTTTTAAGCCAAGATCACATGACACTAGTCAAAAGATCTTCAATAATTGGCTAAATGAAGAAATTTTATTTAAAATGCACATAATTAATTAAATGTTATCCATTTTAATTTAACCAGTGTATTTTTCAGTTATTAAAACTTTTGAAACTAGTAGTAAATGATCTGTAGATCATTTGCCAGCAGTAGAATGGAACTCATTTAAATAAAACACAGTGCTTTGAATTTACATCACTTTTACTAAGGTAAGTAATATAGTACCCAATGTTAAGCATTAATTACTGTATTAAAAAAATTAATTAAAATCTTCATTTTCCTTACTGCAGCAAAGTATTAATATGTATAACAACAACAACAAATTTTTAGCAATAGAATGGTGCAATCAGTTTCTCAACTTAGAATAGATGAATGCAAAAGATGCAAAAAAAACTTTCATGTCCTCTAGAAAACTTGGAGAGTAAGCATTTTGACATAATCATAGATGTAATGTATCTAGGCACCAGCAGCCTTTTCTCACTAAATTTTATTTGTTTTCTTTACTTAAATTTTATTAGAATTCTTGTAAAAAATTTAGATGGATAATAAGGAAATAAAATAAAGGAATAAAATTTAATGGTTAAAAACTGCCCACTGGTGCTTAGATTTTTATATCCCTGCCAATAGATATTTTGAGATAAATATCTCATATCATACTAGTTGCTAATACAGGGTGTTAAAAAAATGACCAGTATATTTGAAAAATCAATAAAAACTAAATGGAGAGTGATAGAAATACACCGTTTGTTGCAATATGCTTGAGACAACAGTAAATTTTCAGGCAGACAAGCTTTCAAAATTAGTTACAATTTTCAACAACAGGTGGCACTGAAGTCTGGAAAAATGTAAAGTACGATATTTTCCACCATGCGCAGCAATAATATGGCGTAGTCTCTGAACAAAATTACCAGAAACCTTTGTAAGCTTGTCAGCGGAATGGCTTTACATGCAAAAGAGATGTACTGCTTCAGTTGTTCAATTGTTTCGGGATTGTGGCGGTACACCTGGTCTTTCAAATAAAAAATCCTCTGTTCCTGAATAAACCATTTTTTCGCAACAAACTTGCAATGTATGAACATCATGCGCTAACAGCAGAAAAATGACTTACAGAATGACAAACTCACTGACTGCTTTTTCTTCTATATCGTTCAAATCACCTGCAGCACCATCTATTGTTCAAAATGTAACTAATTTCGAAAGTTTGTCTGCCTGAAAAGTTACTGTTGTCCCAAGCATATTGGGTCATTCCATGTCAAATCAACCAAAAAAATTCAATATTCAACCTGACCATTTCCGATTTCAATGAAACTGCTAGGGATCATTCTCTATGATGATATAAATTAGAGCATATTTTTATTTTTTGTTTATTGCTTTAAATTTTTATACAATTGATTATTTAAATTTTGAAAAATCGTCATTTTTTGACTTGCATAAATATTTTCAATTTTGAATTTCTCAAGTTCTATCAAGTATAGAAAATTTTATGGCCACTCATTTCAAAGAGGAGTTTATAAGGTTTAATTTGATATGCAAGTCGACTATGTGTAGTTAAAATAAATAAATTTTTAAAAATTTTAAATTTGAAAATTTTTTAGATAGTCATTTTTAAAAATTTTGAAAAAATTTTATGTTTGTTGTAATATTATAAGCTTTAAATTCTGAAATTTTTAGAGTGGGATCTGAATGGGATCAGGAGTTATGAAATAAAAGCTGAAAATTACCATACAAATCGTAAATAAATAACAAAATAGACAGAATTAAGTTGCTATGGGGCCGTAATTATCACCATTAATCATGTGATTTTTTTTTTTTTGCCATTTTAACCCCCCCTCCCCCTACCCTATATCACGTGTATTTTTTAGTACCTATAAAAAATCTTAATTTTTTTAGAATATTTATTATAAAATACTGGTTCAAGTATCATCAAATTTTATTATAGAAAAAAAAAACTACAATAATAACCTTAAGAGGTAAACAGAAAGGTTGCAAGTTGTTTTGGACTGACATAAAAATAATGAAAGAAATGCGAAAAACTTTTTTGTAGTAATACATAAACATAATTTAATTTACAATGTCCTCAGACCACGGATTAGCAAGACTTTCTTCAACACCAATAACTGGATAAGCATCTTGCAAGTTAGTTGTAGGCATAGTGCTTTGTTGAAGATTAACATCGGTTTCATCAAGCCACTCGGCGTTGATAAGAGTTTCGATGATTTAACGATAAACTCTCAATCATTTATTGCAACAATGAGATCCTCCTGACCCAATGAGATATGTGAAGATGTAGAGTGACCATCAGATTCAATAAATACAAACTTGTAAAACTCAACAAATTTATTATAAACGACTAACAGAATATAATATATTGATATAAAGTTAACTGACTGGGAAACATCCTTATCAATACATGACTGAGAAATATACTAATAAATTAATCAAGCTTTAGATAATTAAATAGCTTCGGCAGTAACTACGTAGTGAAATACTAATTAAAACTAAACTTCCTACTATAGTGTGACATACTGCCTACGTGCAAAGCTATTACTTAATTCATCTAACTATGCTTAATTATAAACAAGAAAAACCATAAGATATTTAAACACCTGCCGCTAACTGAGAGACCAGCTCCCGCGGCAAAGAACAGCTGATGTGAGGTTACGTCATGGCGCGGCAACTACGAGACTGAGAGAGAAAGAGTGAAGAGAATGAGCAAGTAAAACTACCTGCTTATAAACGCACGCGAACTACATACCGGTAATCGTCCGCTGGCCAGACGGCGACACCTGATTAGCTCAAGCGGCGATTACGTAATGCTCCACCTCTCCTGCTATTTTTGCATATTCCTCGGTTACGATTAACTACACATCTCCGCGATCTTATCGGCGGAAAGTAAAACCGCCCACGTAACTTGAAACTGGTAAATAAACATTTAACAATTAGGTTACTTTTAATTCATTTACTTAATAAACTTATTTAAACTTTTATATAACTTTAACTTATTTTATATTTACTTTAATTACCAAACTTTAACTCTTTAATTAAATATAAATATACTCAGTCATGACATGAATTAGGATTTACAAAAGTATGATCTTTTACAAGTGAAGATATCTTGATACATAAATATAAAGTGGAGAAATTTTCATGAAGTTCCACTGCTTGCAAGGGAACAACTTCCCCCCAAATTTCTTCACTAAGATCAAAAACATCACAGAGACCAGTCAGCTTCACAAGATCAAAAAAAAACAAAAATTATCTAGAACTCAAAGAAACAAAGAACCAAATATTAGTAAATTGCAAGAACACTCAGAAATTTCATATATATATATATACACAAAGACAAAATTTAAATTGATACAAAAATTCAATATTCAATCCCTTTTTTTTCTTTTTTTTTTTTTTTTTTTTTTTTTTTTTTTACAAATTACCTGTCCTGAACCACCAAGACTGGAACCAGATTAAGAATTCATTAAATTCATATTTACAATTACCATTACATTTCAATTAACCATTTACAATGCATATAATTTCTTTACCTAAACTTCAATTACCTTCAAATACTATGAACCAGGATCCTTACTACCTAAAAATATGAAATTCTATGAATATGAAAATATCCATATGAAAAAAAAAATGATTTCATTATGTACAAAATCATGAAAAATACACTATTCAAAATTCAATTACTTCTTATTTTAAATTCTATTAATTAAAGTTAAACTCTAAACACAATTTAACCTGAGGGGAAAATCCCCCTTCCAGTTAAGTTTCAGAGTCCAAAATTCATTTAAACAATGAGAAATTTCCAAATTTAAATTTATTATTATATCCTAAAAATTTCTATGATTCAAGTTTAACAAAAGATGATTTATGAAAAACGATCTTTAATGATCAATGAAAAACGATCTTAAACTAATGAAAAAATGAGAGACAATGATTACTGAAAACACATGATTATACTTGATAACCAATTATGCAAAAATTAATGAATTCACAAATATGACTAATGAACCCTCCCCGGGGAGACGAAGGAAATATGATTAAATGATTCAATTTACACATTACTAATTCAGGATCCCAATTCTAGTTTAACTTTTTATAAATAAATCTTTTTTTTTTTTTTTTTTTCATTCGAAATTAACCTTAAACATTCAGTTCAAATCTCAAACACAACGTTTTTTTTTTTTTTTTTTTTTTTTTTAAACTCACGTTATCTAGTGATTAATCAGAGTTCAAGAAACCTTGTAACTCTAATAGTGATTTCTAGTGAACTAACATCGTTAAACTTAGTTAACGAACTTTCAAAGTCCATATTTAAATTCACTTAATGTTCAAAAACGGTAATTAATATATATATATATAGATTCAAACATTTAAATTCTAAAACCAGTGCAATAACAAGTCAATTAAATTTCATATAATAAAAAATACAATACTTAATACAATTTAAACTTTACTGATACTAAACATCAATTATAGGTACATTACTAAACATTTCCAAAAAAAATACTTTAAAAATATTTCATTTAAATACATATAGAATTATAAAAGAGATATGCAAAGCCCCTAAATAACGATTACGTTTTAAATATATTTTCGTTAAACTTATTCAACTCAAAACCAGTGAGGGGTTTTGTGAAAACATCGGCTAAGTTCTCTTTACTACGAATAAATTTAATGTCGAATTTATTATTTAAATACAAATCACGTACGAAAAACAATTTAACGTCTATATGTTTCGTTTTATGATTTTCTATTGGAGATTTGGTAAACTCGATTGCCGCCTGATTGTCGACTAATACCATCGGTTTGTGATTATACTCCAATAATCGATGTTCGACACATTCCTTTAATATTTTGTCTAGCCAGGTAACTTCACGTATTCCCTCAACTATTGCAACCAATTCTGCCTCCATTGTGGAAAGCGCGACGGTTTTCTCTTTAAAAGTTCTCCACGCAATTGGAGCTTTGCCAACGCTTATAAATTGCCGTCCTATGGAAACACGATCGTCTCTGCTTACGGCGTAATCGGAATCGGTATAAGCAACTAAATTACAGCCATTGCAAGATAACCTTAATTTAAAATGTCTCGTTTTCAAAACATACCCAAGTACTTTCAATAATCCCAACCAATGTTGTAATCCTGGGTTTGACTGAAACTGCGAGAAGATATTGATTGCATAGCATATATCCGGTCGCGTCCGATTCGCTAGGAAAGATAAACAACCTAGCACGCTCCTATATGGCAATTTCTGCATCTGATCGATATCTTCATCGCTTACAGGGCATTGACTTTTACTAAATATTTGACCCTTAGAAATGGGTAACGATGTGATTGGTATGTCGAAATTTTCGAATCTTTTATGAATGTCACTTATATAAGGCAATTGATGCAAAAATAATTGACCATTTATTTCTTCGAATTCGACTCCTAACAATCTACGTGTACGTCCAAGTTCTTTTAGGTCAAATTTACTTTTCAGTTTCTCTAAAACAACTTTAATATGCGAGTCACTTTTCCCGAACAAAACGATGTCATCGACATAAACTAAAACCAATACAGAATTACTCGAGACAAAAATGCAATTTCCCCAATTTAATTTCTTTAGGCCAATCTCTTCAAACGTAGATACTAATTCGTAATACCACGCGCGACCACTTTGATGGAGCCCATAAAGAGCTCGTTTGAGTCGATAAACTTTTTCCCCCCTTTCTTTTATCTCATATCCGGGAGGTTGCCTCAAATAGATTTCTTCATTAAGCTTTGCATAAAGATATGCACAGGTCACATCGCATTGTACGTGAACCCAACCAAGGAAATTAACTAGAATGGCAAAGAAAAATCTAATGAGGGTAAAGTTAACGACCGGCGAGAATGTCTCGTCATAGGATTCTCCTTTAATTTGGTTAAATCCTTGAGCGACGAGCCTCGCCTTATATCTAACTACATCCCCATTTTCATCTCGTTTCAAATTGAATACCCAACGGCATCCCAGAGCTTGCTTTCCGTGAGGGAGCTCGGTTAGATACCAAACATTGCGTTTATTCAAATTTGCCATTTCTTCTTGCATTGCTTTTTCCCAGTTAACCCTTTCCCTGGATTTCAGCATCTGCTTATAAGTGCGAGGAATCGTGATTTCTGAATGGTTATCTAAATTAGCCTGTATTCCCGAAGAACTTGGTTGGGGATTAACAACACCTTGAGAAGTATCTTTACTACTAAAATTGAATAAATTATCGTGATATTTAATATTATTTTGAGTACAATAATCTTTAATTAACTTTAATGTATTAAATCTAGTATTTTTACCTTCTATTTTATAGTGAATATCTGTTCGTTTACCATCTGGCCTCGGAACTGCGTATCTAACCCACTTTACGTCAGTTAAACCAGAATCTTGAGAATTTCCCGGTAAACTGTCTGTGTCCTCACTTTCGCTCTCAACATCAGATTCAGAATCTGTTTCCGATGGACTGCTAGTAGATTGTGTCGGACGTAAATCAATATTTTCAGTACCTGTTAAACCCTCAGTTTCCGGTTCGAAAAAGTATTCCCCCCTTTCGGGGACATCTCTGTTACTTTGAGTTTCTAATCGACTCGTTGGTTCAGAAACAGTTCCGTTTATATCATCTTGTTTATCTGAGAAAACAACATTACATGTTTCTATTACTTTGTCACTTTCAGGTAAATAAATTCGGTAACCTTTAGTACTCAAGGCATATCCCACCAAAATTCCCTTTTGTGCCTTTGGATCGAGTTTGTGTCTTAATTGGCTCGGTATTCCTACATATGCTACTGATCCATATTTCCGTAAATGTTTAATCGATGGTTTATAGCCGAAATAAAGTTCTATGGGTGTTTTCTGTTGACCACTGTGACATAATCTGTTCCAAATATGGACAAACGCTAAAATGGCTTCAGGCCAAAAACTGCGGTCCACATTTCCTTTATACATCATGGTCCTAGCACCATTAACGACCGTCTGATTCAGCCTTTCCGGCGAACCATTCATCTCAGGCGTATAAATATTCGTTCTTTCATGATGTATACCTAGATTGTCACAGAATTCGGTCATATTTTCATTCAAAAATTCAGAACCGTTATCGGTTCTTATAATTTTAACTTTTCGGCCTAAATACCTTTCTGCACAATTTATATGTCTAGAAACAACATCAAATGTGTCACTTTTGTGTATTAATGGATAAACCGAGATATACCCCGAGTAATCGTCAATTACTGATAAATAGTATCTCTCACCTTTACGACCAGGAATGTTTATCGGTCCCCATAAGTCCATTCCTAACAAAAATAAAGGGCAATTGGCCTTTTTAAATTCAACTGTTTTAAAAGACACTCTACGATGTTTCTGTAATCTACATGCTTCACAAGAAAATTTTGGATCATTTTCAATTTTCGGTAAACCACGGACAGCATTAAATCGACTTGTTTTTAAAATACATTCTGTATTTGCATGTCCTAAAATATCATGCCAAAAACCCAAACTCTTTAAATCCCTTTTACTTATTGAACTACAGATATTAGGAGGCTTTGCATTTACATAATACAACCCATTTATTAATTTTGCTTCAAAAGCAATCAAATCTTTATAGTAAACTTTAATTTTACCGTTCCCCCCTATAAACTTAAACCCTTTCTGGTCCAGCTTGGGGCCCGCGACAATGTTACGTCTTAATTTGGGTGAATACAATACATTGTGTAACGTGCATTCAACATTACCAAAATTTACAATTACATCACCTTTTCCCTCTATCGGAAAAACCATTTCATCAATTGCTAAAATCATTTCTTCCCCCTCAATGTCCTGATAATTAATAAACAAATCTCTATCTTTACAGAAATGAGAATTAGCTGCGGTATCAAAAAGCCAAACATCTAGTACATTACTATTACAACTAAACAGATTAGGATTAGAATCAGCAAGAAAGAATGAAACTTTACCTTTAAACGATTTTGAAGAAGAAGAGGGGGAAAAGCTCCGGTCACTACTTCTTTGAGAGTCAACTCCGTCAGATTCCACAGAAGAACCACTCGGAGATCCAGCACGGTAGCGTCTCGGACGAGCTCTTCTCCTTTGCGACGAGGAAAATTCCTTCGAACGAAAGTTCTTAGATGGAGAAAAATCAGCAGGTGAACGACCTTTCAGGGGAGGAGATGCAGACGTAGAAAACCGCCGATCTCGACGCTCCTGTCTTCCTGGCGATGAATTCTGGCAATGTACTCGAGAAAAATCCTGATAATTATCTTTAAACTTGCCCTTGGATAAATATTCCCGGCAATTTCTCTTTATATGTCCACGGCGACCACAATAAAAACAGGCAACTCGAGAGCTAGAGATTGAAAATATTTCAGCACTGGAACGATGGCTTTTATCCTTTTCTTTAAAACGAATTCTTGACTCCTCAGCGACAGCTTCCAGTACAACCCCCTTAAATGTAAACTTGTTATCTTCCCAGCGCATAACATTCTGTGCTATATTTTCATATTTCTGAGGTAAATTACGAATAAACTGGTATATTAAATAAACTTCATCAATTTCTTTTCCAGCTTCTTTTAATTTATTAAAAAGATTCTTTAAACGAGATGCATATAAATTTACAGATTCGTTAATCTTCATGGAACAAGTAATAAATTCAGAAAATAATTGAAGATGGTAGAATCGATTAGTTGGCTGGAAATTTTCTTTCAAAAACGACCAGATTTCAGCAGGGTCACTATATTCTCCGATAATTCTGCGATAATCAGCATGGATATTCAAGTAAATTGTTGCTAGAGCCGTACGCTGTCTGTTATAAAAACCAGTTAACGTATCAGGAGTAACTTTATCGCCACTCGGTTCCTTTTCTTCACCGGTTACTATCTTGTAACAGTTCTTATCTATTAATAAAAATTTCATGTCTCTCGCCCAGCTATTATAATTATTGGAATTCAGGCTCTCAATCGTAAAATTAGTCGCAGTTGCCATATTTCCCAGTTAACTCGTGAACATCCGATAAGAAACTGCAAAATTTTCAAAAAAAAATTTCCCTCTTTTTCTGAGTGACTCGCAATATACATCAAATCTTTAAACAAAATCTTCATAAATTAAACGAATTTTTCTCAAAATATTCATAAAACTTCTTAAAAATAAATCTTCAAAGACAAACACAGTCTCTAAAAATTTTTCTCACCATAAAGCACCTTTTGATACGAAACCTCGTTAAATTTCTCAGGTATTCACGTAAATTTCTTCTTAAACTTGAAAATTCAACCAGTCAGTTCAAAAACTTCTTCAAAATTTACTAAAAATTTCACAATTAAATTCAATTTTTCGTTTCCGTAATCCCAAAGTCACTCGAAATTTCAATTTAAATTTTTAAAACTTATTTCCACTCTTCCTTAATCTTCAAATAAATCGGGTCAGAGGAGCCCATTTCTGGGCCCGTAACCCTTGATAAGAGTTTCGATGATTTAACGATAAACTCTCAATCATTTATTGCAACAATGAGATCCTCCTGACCCAATGAGATATGTGAAGATGTAGAGTGACCATCAGATTCAATAAATACAAACTTGTAAAACTCAACAAATTTATTATAAACGACTAACAGAATATAATATATTGATATAAAGTTAACTGACTGGGAAACATCCTTATCAATACATGACTGAGAAATATACTAATAAATTAATCAAGCTTTAGATAATTAAATAGCTTCGGCAGTAACTACGTAGTGAAATACTAATTAAAACTAAACTTCCTACTATAGTGTGACATACTGCCTACGTGCAAAGCTATTACTTAATTCATCTAACTATGCTTAATTATAAACAAGAAAAACCATAAGATATTTAAACACCTGCCGCTAACTGAGAGACCAGCTCCCGCGGCAAAGAACAGCTGATGTGAGGTTACGTCATGGCGCGGCAACTACGAGACTGAGAGAGAAAGAGTGAAGAGAATGAGCAAGTAAAACTACCTGCTTATAAACGCACGCGAACTACATACCGGTAATCGTCCGCTGGCCAGACGGCGACACCTGATTAGCTCAAGCGGCGATTACGTAATGCTCCACCTCTCCTGCTATTTTTGCATATTCCTCGGTTACGATTAACTACACATCTCCGCGATCTTATCGGCGGAAAGTAAAACCGCCCACGTAACTTGAAACTGGTAAATAAACATTTAACAATTAGGTTACTTTTAATTCATTTACTTAATAAACTTATTTAAACTTTTATATAACTTTAACTTATTTTATATTTACTTTAATTACCAAACTTTAACTCTTTAATTAAATATAAATATACTCAGTCATGACATGAATTAGGATTTACAAAAGTATGATCTTTTACAAGTGAAGATATCTTGATACATAAATATAAAGTGGAGAAATTTTCATGAAGTTCCACTGCTTGCAAGGGAACAGGCGTCAGCATTTTCGTGCACTACGCAGAGATTCTCTCTCGATCTACCATTCGTTCGTCACGTAAGGATGCGAGAAGGACGGACATTGTTCATCTCTAGACTATTATTGCTCGGATTCAGTTGCTTGTGACAAGATTTCAGATGTGCTTTAACTTTTGTTTTTGTACAGAAGTACAATGCACACTGCTGGCATGTCCTTTCCAAAAGTATCCGATCCTTCTGCAGACTAGGGCAATACAGGTCATATCAAAACGTACAAGGTTAACAATTTACGAATATATTCAATGCCAAAACAACAGAATAACTGACACTGACAAGCTGAGTCCGGCAGGCGCTTGTCGCGGCTCGCAGGAACTTCACTTCGTTCGTTGCTTGGCAACGCTGAATCAAGATCACACTACAAGCTGCTTTCGACTTTGTATGCGTTTGACGAAAAAAATAAATACACGAAACGCTGCTTTTCGGTTCAGTATCACTCGTTTGCCGAAAAAATAAATACTCGTGATATATTACTACACCCCCCACCCCCCTTGTGATATTTCGGGATTTTTTTTATGGACCCCCTCCCCCCCTCTCGAGCCTCGCATGATTAATGGACAGCCCCTATTTTAATGCTAATTTTTGCTTTTATTTAATAACTCCTGATCCCATTGAGATCCCACTCTAAAAATTTCAGAATTTAAAGCTTATAATATTACAACAAACATACATTTTTTTCAAAATTTTTAAAAATGACTATTTAAAAAATTTTCAAATTTAAAAAATCTAAAATTTTATTTATTTTAACTACACATAGTCGACTGGCATATCAAACTAAACCTTATGAACTCCTCTTTGAAATGAGTGGTCATAAAATTTTCTAAGTTTGATAGAACTTGAAAAATTCAAAATTGAATATATTTATGCAAGTCAAAAAATGATGATTTTTCAAAATTTAAATAATTAATTGTATAAAAATTTAAAGCGATAAACAAAAAATAAAAATATGCTCTAATTTATATCATCATAGAGAATGATCTCTAGCATTTTCATTGAAATCGGAAAGGGTCAGGTTGAGTCACTGGTTGATTTGGCATGGAATGACCCTATTGCAACAGTGTATTTCTATCGCTGCCTGTTTAATTTTTATCGATTTTTCAAATATACCGGTCATTTTTGAAACACCCTGTATAAACAATTACAAATTTGTATACTTACACAGTTATAGTTGCACAGTTTTCAATAATGCATTTTTATATGAAAATAACATATTTTTATATGAAAAATAAACATTTTGCAGATAGCTTTTTTTTTTCTCTTTCTTACATAAATGGCATACTAATAAATAAAAACAATCCCTTCACCTCTAAAGTTATAAAATCCATCATCCATAAATGTCTGCTGAGCCTGGAGTTTGTCATTAAAGGAATAACTTATTTTTCCAAAATATTTTTTAACATGAAATTTTCCAATTTAGATTTCATATACTTTTAGTTTAATTATTTTACATAGTTAATTTACTTTTTTTGTAGCACGTTTTGTTTTCTGTTGGTTTCTTCCATTTCCTCTGTTTTTTATTCCAGTTTCTTCCATTGTCCTGGAAGAAATAGGTTTCTTCCAGAAGAAACCCAATCTTGATTTGCAGTCTAAAAAGAAGAGGTGTCTTCATTTTATTTTAAAGAAATCTTAACATCTTGCATGTGTTGCAAAATATCTTTTTTTCTGGAATTGTTCTGTTAGGATTTTTTTTTCTTTTTTGCTCAGGAAGTGATCCTGAGATCTTTTAAACCAGCGGTTCCCAAACTTTCTTGGTATGCGACCCACCTTTCAGTGAAAAAAAAATTTCGCGACCCATTCAAGGTAAAATTGTATATCAGTATAGAAATTTTAGTACGATCACTATACGCTCGGCTATACTATCCTATGAAAAACGCAAATTTTATAGGAAGACACATTATCAACAAAAACAAGGATCAGTAATCTCAATGCATGTAAGTGAATAATAATTAAAACAATGCACAAACTACAAAGATAGATAAAAATACAATTATTATAATGAGAACGTAACTTTATTTATAACCAAAGAGATTTCTGGTGCTGTTGTTTATTAATGTGGGAAGACTCGCAGTTTGTCTCAGTACTTGTCTTTCAAAAACAGCAAAGTAGAAAAAGCATGTTCTCATAAGCATGGAGTGTTGAATTTCATCAAGGACCTCAAAGCTGACTTAAATATTTCTGGATATTCTGTTCGTATATTGATCTAGAAGGAAATTGGGGATTTTTCCCTCATTGTTATTTTCTTTTGAAATCTTTTTTCTTCTGTTTACATTAAATAAAAGATTCATTTTTATGACAAATATTGATTGTTCTGCGACCCACTAAAACAACTGCTGCAGCCCACCATTGCGACCTATAGATTGGGAACCGCTGTTTTAAACAATCAAACTTCTTGGGTGCCATGGAACCCTTTTTGGCAATGTGTATTTGCTTTTTATCTGGCTCACTCTTTGTAAAGTACTCTTTTTTTTCTTCACAATTTATTCTTGTAAAAATGTTGGAGAATTAAATAATAATGTTTTTAAATTTTTAATCAAATAATGCAAAACTGTCTTAAAAATTTGCCATTTATTGTGTTTTGTTTTTGATCTATGTCAGATGTACATAAAATGGCAAAATAAACCCCTCCTTATTGTTTTATGTTGCTTATAAAACTCTTGTAACTCATTTTAGTGTTGTTTGAGTGCCTGTAATAATCAGAGAAGTAAAAAAGCAGACAGAATGAGTCCCCTATTTTCTGTTTTGACCCTAAATACTGGCCAACCCCTTTGTCACTGATCTTTTTTTATTAAAATGCCCCGAGATGAAATCCTTTTCTCAAGAAAGGCACTTTCTTTTTAAACATGTTGAAGTCTGTTCTCGCTCGCATCAAATAAGATTGCTTTATGTAGGAGCACTGAAAATGAAGTACATAGAATTTATAGATCATTTACAGGGACACAGCAGAATTATTTTGTTGCATCAAAAGGAGGAAAAATGAAATAATTTGCATTGCATTTAATGTTATGCTATGTCAAAAATAATGAAATGGCTATTTTTTTTTCCTGAGATGCACTCAAAACATGCTTTCTGCAGAGTAGGAATTCCAAAGCATTTGTCTTTCATAGACAGGATCCCTATATATGGAATGGGGGGGGGGAGAGGAGGTGTCTTAAGGATCTTATCTCTAACTGCAAAGACATGAGCTAATGCTATTCCTATGGAAGGCATTTTTCTAATAAATCTGTCCCATTTTGATCTCTTTCTCACTTTTTCGATTTTGGTCACTAGTACTTAACCAGTTCAGAAACCAATAATTTTATAAAAAATATGTACAACCAAAATCGAAAAAGTAATCAAGGAGCGATCTTGAATGGGATCTCAGCTATCCAATGCAAAAAAAATTATTTAAAAATGTCAAAATGCAAGAGTTACTAAAAAAAATTACCTCTCCATAGGAATAGCATTAGCTTGCGAATGTCTTAGTGGGAAGGGACAGGACCCTTAATGATGTTCTACTAGGTCTAGCTGGCCCATCAGATCTCTCTTAAATATAAGCTGTACCATACTACTTTTATTCCTAATTTAATTTACTTGCTCGATACTTTGCCCAATCAGAATAGTCTGATATATAGAGAACTCTCTATTTTTATGAGATGCTAGGCTTAGATGATAAATCACCAAACATTGTTCTCATTGCATTTTTTTTTTTTTCAAATTCATTAAAAATATAATCATATGGCTCAATTTAATTTAAAATGCGTAACTTTAATTTAAAACTGAAACAATATTTTTTTTTTTTTTTTTTTTTTAGAATAATAGTCCAATCCACCATGATATTTAATTTCTACATGAAAGTATTGTTTTAATCGACCATGGTAATGGGCATGTTAAAAAATGCTATCAGTGAGATTTGCGACTGGTATAAAAGTAATCAGAATCATAGCAACTTTTATGTAGTTTTATTCAATAAATAAATAAGAAAATTGATTATGATCACCTTCCACATGAGGGGCAGAGGGGGGGACTCTACAATTATTGGATAATATAGATGAGGTGATGGCTACCAAAATGGGTCAGCCCCTGTTCCTATCATTCATCCATCTGTGGTGCATGCATAGCATTCCGTCGTTCAATCTAAAGAATTTGATTAGAATCTATTAAGAGAATTTTCAAATCAAGAATTTGGATCAAAATAAAAATTAATATAAATATAGGAAAAGTACTTCACAGCTCTGATTTTTTCTTTTGTATAGACACTAACTGAAATACATATGCAGTTCTTTTTTCAATGGTAGAATATACTTTTGAATGTGAACCAACTTGTTAAATAATCACTGCCTGTGGTTATAAATGGTTTGAAGATTTTTTTTTTTTTAAGGGCGATTTCCCATCTCTTATTTGACACATTCCTATGCACTCACATTTAGGGTTGTTAGGATCCTTTTCACATGATTTAATTTTTGGCTAAGTTGAGGGGTATATAGATGTTAACTCCCCTCATGGAAGTGTCTAAAAGAAATGAAGGTATTCGCTGCATAACTGAATTCTGCAAGCACAAAAAATAATTCAACTCCTTTTCCAACAGCCGCTGCTGAACCTGGATTTTTCAATGTCTCCTTTTTTTATCAAGCTTTGTCCCAGCATTTTTGGGAACAAAGCTGTCCTCAGGTTAAAAAAAAAAAAAAAAAAATTAAATTAAAAACATTTAAATATATATTTTTAAATTGCTCTAAGTTAATTATTTCACAATTAAATTTAGATATTTAAAAAGGATTATTAATAAAATGTAAAATTATTTCAATAAAAAGTTAGGTGCAGAAAATATTCTACGTGGAGTCTATTCTCAATCTGTAGCTGTAGTTACACTTTAGTTTTTTTTAACATTCTGCAACATTGCTACATAATAGGTGGAATAAAATTTTCTTATCACAGAAACAAAACAAAATTCTTGTCACCACCCTGACAGCAGCTTTGACCCCCCAACCCCCATTTGCATTAAACACATTCAATGTTCTTGATGCTATTACTTCACGAGCTCAGGCATTTATCTAGATTTTTCAATTGTTACTGAAACTTGTGAGAATATTTTTTAGGTTTCTTTGAGCATCAATAATCGTGTAAAGAAAGGAGGAAATGTTATATTATTTTACATAATTAATATGAAAATCGTGATCATCAACCATGTCAAATAATTAATTGCTCCATATTTGATCATAATGATTTAGATAATGCATATATGAAATCGTTGTCAGTTGATGTCAGTGTTGTAATCGGAGGAAGATCAGAGAGTACAATACCTCCCCCCCCCCACCCCCCACATACACACTGTAACAAGATATCATCCCCAGAAAATTTGAAATCTTGTATTTTCAGTGATCAAAAAATGAAATTCCCATTCTGAAATTCTTATGTGCTCCCACCCCTGATTAAAAGTCCTTAAATTCAACATTGATATATATTATTATTATATATTCATTTTCATATGAGAGTGTTTTGTGTCAAAGTGTCTTTTTCATGTCGAAATATATGTCACACTTCATATACAGAATGTATGAAGGGAGAGTCTGATGGTCGATCACATCAGATTGAAAAATGGAAAATTTAGTTTTGGATATTTTTTAAAAAGCTAGTATGACAATTGAATCCCACCTCGGCCCCCTGGGGATCAGAGGTGATTTAACTTTGAAATCTTAAATGAGAACCCTCATTTTATACTGCAGGAAAAATAATTATGTAACCTCTGCATTGAACACTTTATTTTATCCTTGTAAATTGTCCAAAAATCTGCTGAAGATGAATTAAATGAATCGAATCGTTGCAAAATTTTGAATCCTTTCAAATTTTGTGAAAATCGAGTCAATAGTTAATATTTTTTCTTCAATTTATCTTATCCCATTTTAGGTTGACATGATGTATTTGCCCCATTTAAGAGGGAATAATATTATTTCTGTATTAATGAATTAAATATATCTACCGTAAAATACCGTTAATCCGCCCCCCCCCCACCCCAAACGTGAAGAAAAATCGTGCAATAGTTGGAGGGGGGGTGCTTACACGGGATTTTTCTGCAATCGTTCAACAAAATTTACAAGAATGAATCATGTTGAAATGAATGAATTGTTGAATGAATCATGAATTTTGATACTTGAAAAAATTTGGGCTTTTAAAAAAAAAGTAAATTCTGTCGAAAAAATGCAGAAAAAAGGAGAAATTTGTAAAAAAAAAGGCAAAACAAGCATGAAATCAATTGAAAAATCTCGAAAAAAAAAATGCACATTTCATCAAAGATTCATGATTCATTCATTTCATAATGATTCATCTCATTCTCAATTGCATTTGAGAATGGGGAGGGAGGGCGCTTTCACGGGATTTTTTGAAAATTTCAAATTTTTTATAAAGTGGGGAGAGGGTGTTTGATCGTAAAGGGCGGATTAACGGGATTTTACGGTAATTGCAATAAATTTTGCATTCATGCATAAGACTGCAACAACTATTACATCAAGATGTGAATAGTTTTAAAACTTTGTTATATAGTAAAAACACATCTCATTTGATAGGTTTGACGTGCCATTTCTGACTTATAAATATTTATGTGGGAAGCGAAATATCTCACCACTCTGTACGAGGTGGCGAGAAAATGATTGGCGGGACTTCACGAAAGTGCCAATCAACTCCGCAGAACTTCTCATGCGCAGGTCTGCTTGAGTATTCAATGAGGTTTGTTTACACTTTCTTCGTATGAAGAATGAAGAATCTCCATGATATGAAAGAAGTTTCATAATGATCAACTCATGGATTGCTGAAGTTACGCATTGAATTGTTCCAAATTTTCACTTGTAAAAGAGATTCCGCTATAATAAGTGCTAATTATGAGAAAGATACTTTTTTTTTTTAGCTCGTTCTTTGTTTGCAGTATTTAATTACTGTGTTAGTTTTCATAGTAACTAATTCCAGTCTTACTTTTGCGTTACTAGTTTAGTGTTTTGAAGGCCGGGTTTTTTTTCCCTCCTAATTTAAATACAAATTTATATTTTTCTAAATATCTTGCTTATTGACCAGACCAAGAAATTACCCTATTTAAACTAAAGCGATATTTTATTCGATAATAAGCAATATTTATTAGATCTGAGCGATATATCCTCCTCCTAATATAACTTTCTTGAAACAATCATTAAAATATCTATTTCTCTTTGACCCCACAGAAACTTTCAACTCTCACCCTTCCCTCCAAGTGCACCCAACTTTTAAAATTTTAAAAGTTAAGATACAGTTAGTCATACATAAGTTTCTGCCATACTGAATTTTGAAATTTTTTTATACTATTATTATAGATATAAAGCATTGAAAATGAATAAATATGTGTCACACACTTGTTGCGAAAATCGAATTATGGCGATTTGTAACAAAATTTGCAAACAGCCAATATAAATTTTGAAATTGGTTGTGCCATAATAATAATAATAAAAACCTTTTCCTGGCAAAATGAAATATGAGTTTTTGCTACTGTTTCTCACTATCTTATTTACAGTTATGATAATTAAAATTTTCAGGCTAAATTTATCCTTTTTTATGCTTTTTTTTTACATTATTTTGTATATACCGTTATAGTCAGGGGTGTAGTCGTAAAAATCACGGAAGATATGCATTCTAAGTAGAGGATATACCCTAGAGTATGCATATTATAGTTTTCTTGAGAAACAGAGGGTATACAGTGCTTCTTTAAAAAATCCAGAAGGTATACAGCATATACCCTCCACTACATCCCTGCAACATTATACGGAATTGTAATACATTTCTTCTTTTTATTATATTAGTTTTGGGAGGTGTTTTTTATAGTATTAATATTCTTTTTATGACAGGGCCCTCATAATGATTATTGTTCCATATAATCAGTAAAGCCAAAATGAGTGCTCATTATGTACTGAGTAATTTAGTCAAATTATGACTATGTACTCATCTGATACCAAGTAATTATGAAAATGTAATTATTTTTAAGAATTGTTGAAGTTAAAGAATTTATATCTGATCTGTAAAAGTTATTCGGATATAAATGTATATTATATGTACTAATAATTCATAGCTATTTATATTTACTGAGTATACTAAAGTATGTCTACAAAATATAGAGAAATGAGGTAGTCCCTTCAGAGTGCACCATGACAGAGCATCATTTGCCCAACATATTAGTACAGACAAAATAGACCAAAAATTAAAGTAAATACAGAAACTGATGGCTATTTATAAATATTTGGGGAAAACTGTGTTTTGATGCTAGAAATGAATTTCCTAACCCCCCCCCCCTCATACCCAATAAATAAATAAATAAAAAACTTTTACCATGTTTCAGAAGGGAGGGAGGGGGGGTTAAACTTGCATAATTCTTGGGTCTAATACACTATCCGCAAGTCGATGCAGATATTTCTTTGAAAATTAAGTTGGTTTACAAAAGTTAAGTTGGAATACAAAATTATGAATAGAAAGATTTTGGCTGCTTTAACGATCTTGAGGAAGACACTGATGATCCTGATTAATTTTATTTTGAAGACATTTCATAAGTTTGATATTATTTGGTATAATAGAAAGGACATGTTTTAAATGTAAAATAAATGTGACAAAACGATTCTCAAAAAACGATCCTAACTTTGAAATGAATGATCGTATTGACTTGCAGATGATGTTATTTGATCGAGAAATTATAAATGCATAACAAACAATATCTCTCCATCTAATTAAAAAAAAAAAGGTTAAATTCTCTGCAATTCCTCTACACTAGGTTGGTTAAAATAACCACCCTCTCCCCCCAAAAAAACCCACAATAAAACACTTTTTTTTTTTTGCAGGAGAAGAGGGGCTCATTGTATCTTCCTTTCTATTGCCAGAACAATGTTCTTCCTAAATTTTCTTGATTTTCCATTATTTGATACTCTGTAAAAACCTATTTTATCTGAAAAAAATATATATAATTTTCGCCATTGCATTAATGAAATATCATAAAATGACAACTTTGTAAAAATTGATCTGTTAACTTGCGGATGGTGTTATTTCATTCAGAATTCAAAATTCTATGAGAAACAATGCACATTACAAATTCAACACTTTTTTTTTTTTTTTTTTGGTTAGAATATGGCACACTATTTCCTGTAAAATAAAAAAAAATATATTTCATATCATTTCTTCAGAAAAGTTATTAAAATAAACAATTAGTGTTTTCTTCAATAAATAGGTTGGGTAATTTTTTTTATAATTATTGAACTAGAAATGTAACTGAGGGCAGATCCAGGGACAATTTTTTTCCAAGTCATAAATCTTAAATTGTGGATTATCCCTGGTAAACGGGGACGAATGGTTACTTTAGGTTTGTAATATAAGAATATTCATTTCAGAAATCAGAAAGTTTCACCAGATAATGCGGTGGAAAACAACAGAAAAATTGAAATTTTACATAAAAATAATTTTCTTATCTATAGTTAAAAAAAAAAATAAAAACAAATGTCTACCATCAATTTGGTAAACTTTGAATAAAAATCAAAACTGTATAAAATTTTTAGTATTATTATTTTTCTGTACAGTATTAAATCCAAGATTTATGAACTTATCTTTTGCATTTGTATTTCAGAAGAAATGTTGTGTATGGAAAAGCAAAAGTTGAAATTAGTAAGCCCTAAAATCAAATGTTGATAATTAATATGGTGATATGAAGAATTACATTCAGTCTATTTTACAATTTACCATATACACACTGTAATTTTCAATTCGAAAATATTTCGTTGATTTAAAAATAACAAATACATTATCATTTAAATTTTTATCATTATTATTTTCACTTGCAATGTTTTAAAATGATTTCATTGTTTATCAAATCTAGCATTCTGCAAACCTAGAAATGCTATCTATTTAAAAATTAGCTGTAGAGACCACTTTTTTTTTTCCAGATACTTAAAAAAAAGAATACAGTATACATCATTTTAGAAAAATAACATGCTTAATTCAATCTGAATTTAGATTTTGTTTGTCCTTGAAATCTGTTGAATAAATCTTTATTTGCGAAATGTCCTAGAACTAATGCTAAAATTACCAATTTCTTAATATTTGCATGGGTACTATTTGGTTATCCTGTCGATTAATTTTGCAAAATTATACAAATCGACTAGCTATCTGAAAAATTATACAAACTGACATAATTTTTATTTTAAATAACAAAAGAACAATTAAGTTAGTAAAATATTAATAAAAATATAAATAAAGAGTCGAATTAAAAATCACTTCATGATGTGAAACATGTTTACAATGTTTAATATCAAGTGAATGTGGCATTTAGGAAAATCGATTATTGGCATTTACTCATATAATTTGATGATACTTCTTTGGTTGACGGGATAATCAAGTAGTAGTACTCTTGCATGTATCACTTATCAAACCTGTAACAAAAATTATTAGAAGTATGCACTATTCTAATCATTGAAATGAATAAAGTAGTGCATGATACTTTTGACATTATTTCTTTTAACGGTGAGCTGAAATTGATCTACGTCAACTACTGGACGTAGTTGACGTGTCCATCTCTGCCTGTTTCTTTATTGGTGACCACAGAACACTTAAAAAAGAAAAATATTTATAGAGTTTCGTTAGATAAAATAAATAAACCAAACTTTATATGCCTTAAATTGATGAAAAGTAATAAGTCATTCAGTTGGACTTTCTTTTCCAAGTATTTTGTGGTCATCAACAAGACAAATAGGTGGAAATGAACTTGTCGATGTAGTCATCTCGTAAATTTTTATTTCACATCCTACAAAAATCCTAAAATATGGAAGAGAGTGTCATACCACATCAAACGTTATGATCTATCACTGGAATATTTGTATTTAGGCAATAAAATATCAAATGTTTACATTTACAAAATACTTTTGTAGCATAAACTTTAATAACAGATCATATTAACTTTGCTTTGTATGAAATATAAAGAAGTCATTGGAAGTGATCTAATTTTTTATTGAAATATATTTCACAAAAAGCAAAATAAGTCTGTTCTAAATGTTAAATATCTTCGGTTTGGCTGAATATTTGGTAGTACAAGTATTAAAAAATGCTCTGGTGAGCAACAAAAAACATTAAATGTTTAAATATGAAAAAGTGTTTGACAAGTGCTTCTAACTGAGCATGAGAGAGGACAAGGGGTTATTTCTTGGTTGCAGCTCACTGCCAATACCAAATTTGAACAAATCATATTTGCACTTTTTCTGTGTAAAGGAAATCAGTCACAATTACGATAAAAATGTGAAGCGCAAAGACATAGCTAAGAAAAATGCAGCATAATTAAACATGAATGTAAGGCGAAATAGTACCAGAAACCTTAGTTCCTGTAGTGTATCATACTCATGCAGTGCCTCCAAGCATGCTCCCAGCATAGAACTGCACAGAAAATGATTTGTAGTCAATAGTGCAGTTCACATGTAAAGCAAAATTGAAAATTTTACTAAAAAAAAAAAAGTTTTACACAAATTTCTTTTATATGGAAAAAGTGCAAATATGACTTTTTCAAATTTGGTACTGACAGTGAGCTGCAGCCAAGAAGGGACCCCTTGTCCTCTCTCATGCTCAATTAGAAGCATTTGTCAAACACTTTTTCATATTTAAAAACATATTAACCTTTTCTGTTGCTCACCAGAGCATTTTTTAATACTTGTCATTCAAATTTTTTGTTAAAAACTGAAGATTTTTTTATATCTTGAAAAGAAAAATATTTGCTGCCAAAATTTTATTTTTATATTTGAATTAATTATTGCATTGTCAAATAAAATGCATGATGTCTGATAAATAAACCAAGGAGTCGAACAAAAATAATTACTGTGCGCTCACAACTTTATTCAAAGAACTGAAACTAAATGCTTCTCAATAAAAACTATTACGTTTTCCACATGATTTATTTAATTTGAATGAATTATATTACATACATAAAAAAATTATACTTATTTAAACTCGGTGGCAATGAATAAAAAAAAAAAATCTACAACAGCAATAATTTTCAACTGGAACTTTAAGACACAAATTCGATTTTCTCGGCAATCGTCAAACATACAAAGATGAAAAAAAAAATCTATTTTAAGTTTTACCAAAAGGGGTCTACTCTGTTACCCTGTCGACCAAAAAATTATCGCCAAATTCTAAGATTAAATGCTGATAATGGAATATCACGTTCAATGACATTAAATACGTTAAAGGTGTTTAAAATGTCATTGCATGATTTTATTTTGACTTTTTATTTGTATTTTTATTAATATTCTAATAATAATAATTATTACTTTTTTTTTGTTATTTAAAATAAAAATTATGTCAATAAGTATAATTTGGCTATTAGTTTGGCGATATTTATAATTTGATGAAATTGGTCGACGGGATAACAGAGTAGTACCCCAAAAGGATTAAAATAAACCAAAAATGAAGTTAATCCCTCCATGGGATCGTTAGCTATCGCTTGTTGAATTTTAGGTCTTCATTTTTTCGTTAAAAGTTAAATAAAAAACTACAGTAAACTACAATAATTTTTTGAATACTATCATTTTATTTGTCTTGTCAAGTTCTATCTTTTGAAAAAAAAGAAAATCACTGTCATACGTGAACTGTTTGCCACAAATTTCAAACAGACATTTGCATTTTTCATTTCTTAAACATATTATACCAAATGCTACCGTGCATGCTATGATAGTATGACCAAGCCAAATAGACAGCGCTCATTGCATCCCTAGTATTTAAAATAAAAAATTGAAATGCATAGAATAGAAATGAGCTTTAAAACATATTACAATGTTTACTATAAATAAATACCCCCAATCATCACAGTATCACTTCAATGTAAAATTCTGGATTGAGCAACCCCCCCCCCCACACCCTGATTCCCCTAGTTACATCTATGCAGAAAATATGCATACAAAATTTCTTATTCTCACCAAAATCCTTATAGTCGAACATTGTCTGCATTTCTTATGTATAACATTTTCAGACAAAGATAATGTAAAAATATTTACAGGATAAGAAAGAACATTTTATTATTGTTATCCAAAAAAGTATGAGTAGAATAACTTTTGAAATCCCAAATGAACTTAATATCAACATATTAACGTACTGTGAATGAAACACATCCACTGTCACAAATGAGACCTTGCAACATCAGTGAAGAGCTTGAGTGAAGACACCAAGGACTAGCGGGCTACATTTACAGACAGAAAATTAATAAAATATCTGCCTGATAATGTATCCAGCTGTCATAAAAATTTTAACAGATCTTCGATTCCAGAGTTCCTTGACTTCCCAGCAGGCTTCTTAACAACAGGGATAACATTATGTGATTTCATTACACTCCATTATAAGTTAATATATTGATACCAAGTTCAATTAGAATTAACAAAAGATATTTTAAATGTACATTTTTAGATAGCAGTTTAAAAAACTTCTTTAATTTTCTGTAAATATTTTTATTTTTTCTGCTGTCTGCAAGGTTTTTTTTATTTTTGTTTAAGAGTATATAAATAAAGTAAACAATATTACTTGGAAATAAAAAATAAACTAAGTAAGCATCAAAACAAACACATTGCAATATAGTTACAGCTACCGACAGTTGTGTTACCATATTCTTGAATTCATGGAAACACACAATCTGCCCATTTTCGCCATGTACACAAAGATATTTAGCAAATTAAGCGACTGGCTTTTTTTTCCCGATCATTTTAAATTTATTTTATAATTTACACATCCATAAAATAGAAGTTTCTTGGGAGGGAAATGTCAGCAGAAACGTTTATTTGATCTATGCTTTTTTTCGCGAGAGGGCGAGAATTTTATTACAAATTTTATAGATATAAGCACATAATAATTTAAACATACCATATTTTCAACCGAATGATTGCATCTCCACTTCACACTAAAATCGCCAGCAAAATCTGCAGCAGACATTTGTGCCACAGTATATATTTAACATAAAAAATAACTTTTTAAACACTTCTCCTTCTAACAAGAGTGATTATTGAGAAAATATTATAATCTTCTCATCTGACGAATAATCTATCTGCACAATCAAAAGCCCAGTTGCCGCCATGTTTGTTGATGTAAATAAAAAAAATCCCGTAACTTTTCCCGAAGCCGTTCAGAGAAGTTTTAACCCAACCTTTCCCCGAGAAACCAGTATGACGTCATTCCCCGATTTTCCGAGTTACTCGTGTTTTGGTCTCTGAACGCGCTCATTGTGATGAAAAGCCAGAACAACCAGATCTGCTTATTAAACATCAAAATTTTCCTCTTTTCTCGAAGATAATAATTTTTTAAATTGCAAAATTTTGACATTATGCATTCTGAAATATATAAGCATGTTAGGGACAACATAATTAAATTTTAAATCAAACTATATGCATTAATAAAAATATTTTTTAGACACTAAGGCAATTTAGCAATAACCCACATCAAGGCTGTAAGGAATTCTTCTGCCAGAAGAATATTTTGAAAAGGGATATGGGGCCCAGAATTTTATTCTTGTTTAATTCATTAAAAATTTATTTAACTAATTTGAACAGTGGCAAATGTTAAGAGCCCTGTTAAAAATCATAAATCCAATTTGACTTAATTTCCATTATATAATCATGTAGGGAGAACATTGTTTGGTGTGTATTTTAATTGTAAAACAATTTAACATTTTATGAAATTGATATACATTGCTGAGGAATACTACAAGTTACTTTCTATATAATAAAAAGCAAAAGGTATTTACAGGGACACACAAAAGATTTTGGCTACTATACTGCATCCAAAATATTGTATACTATCACATCAAGATCTGAATGTTTTTAGGTGTGTCTGTTATTATAAAAATATGTACAGGGTCATAACTATAAACTTGGAGGCCCCAGGTTTAATACAAATTACCTTCTGTATATTTTACAGGAACATACAAAAGATTTCAACCACTATACTTCATCTGAAGTATTGTATAATGTAACAACAAGATCTGATTTTTTTAAAACTTTGTTACAGAGTTTAAAAAAATACATAGCACCTCATTTGCTATGCTTCACGTGCAATTTGTTTAGATTAGTTTTGCCTTTTCAAAAAGTTCCTGCCCAGCAGCTCTTTTTTACTAGAGTCAGCACTTCTATATGTATACATATACGGTACTACTTGGTTATCCCGACGACCAATTTCACAAAATTATACAAATCGCCTTGACATAAATTGGTACTTCTCTGTTATCCCGTCAACCAATTTTGCCAAATTATACAAATCACCAAACTAATAGCCAAATTATACATATTGACGTAATTTTTATTTTAAATAATGAAAAACAAATAGTTAGTGCAATATTAATAAAAATTTAAATAAAAAAACGAAATTAAAATCATTTAATGACATTTTAAACACGTGAATTGTATTTAATGTCATTGAATGTGACATTCACGATCATCCGTTATTGGCATTTAATCTTATAATTTGGCGATAATATTTTGGTCGACGGGATAACCTAGTAGTACCCATAAATTATTTTAAAAAATGAAAAAATAAATAATTAGTAGAATATTAATAAAAATAAAAATTGCATAAACATGCATATTGTATTTAATGTCATCGAATGTGATATTTATAAAAATCATCAAACTAATAGCAAAATTATACATATTGACATAAATCATTTTAAATAATGAAAATAATTAGTAGAATATTAATAAAAATACAAATATAATAGCTTAATGACATGAATTGCTTAAACATGATAGGGTATTTAATGTCATTAAATGCAGGGCTGGGTTCTTGTCAACAGAAAATAGTTTCTGCCGTGCCAGTGTCAGAAAATGGTTATAACCGGTTTTAATTGGCAGAAACTGGCATAAACTCCTTTCATGAAATAATCTGAGACTTTTTTTATATTAGTATCAAATTGCTTACATATATTTTATTCAGATAAATAACAAATAAAATACTGTAAATAGTTTTAGTTACAAAATAAATTTGTATAAGAATTTGACAGTTTTAAATCTCTCAAGAAGAATCAGCCATATTATTTGCAGATAATTGAAAATCATGAAAATGATATTAAAGACATAGCATTTGTTAAAATTGCAAATTAATATCATAATTCATAAAGAAGTTAAATACTTGTTGCAAATGTTAAAATCTATTGCTGTTGCTTAACATAAAAGTAAAAAAACATGACTATTATATTGCAACTGCTCAAAAAATTTGCTTAACTTTATTTAATGATGGAACTATCATGGGAATTCACAAATAAAGTATTCAAATATCATTTAATACAGTGCTAGCTTTTATGCTATCTTATTTACTTCTTCCTAAGTATGTGGGATTAAAACTGACATTTGAGCATAAAGAAAGTGCAAGAAAAATAGTCTTTTGGTATTAATTTAAATTTTGTGCCATATATAACAACATTTAGCAGCCAAATTGACTCCTTTTCCGAAAACATTTCACCAAGGAAGTCTTAGAATTTTTCTAATTTTACATCCTCATTAGTGATATTACCAACAAGTAACGCTGGTCTTGAAAGAATAATTTTGAACTTTTCTTTCATTCAGAACAAATTAAACAGAAGTCTAGATTAAGAATGGTTAACAAAATTAATCCTATATAATGGAATGCTCTTAGTATATTATTAATTTTTCAAAAAAATAAAATAAAATAAAATAAATAAAATGTTCTTTGAATATTGTATAATAATTGTAAAAGATATTTCATAAATTTTTTTCTGTTATTTTTGTGCAACAATTATTTACTTATTTATTTTCATAAGAACTATTTCTTTTTATAAATAGTAATTAATAATTTTTAAGTTGTTGCAGTGTATTATTTATTTAAAAATACTCTGAAAAGTATTCTTAAAATATCATAATTTTTAGTAAATTTCTTTTTTTTTTATTTTTTACTTTTAAGTCAAAATACAATTGTAAAAGCAATAATATCAACAGTTAAATTAGTACAGCATCAGATTTTCGTTATGAAAATTTCTGTTTCAAGCAATAGAAATTTATGTAAGCAAAGTACACTTATATGATCCTTTTGAAACTTTTTGCTACTTTGAATAATCTTTATTTTAAATTTTTAACTGAATTCTTTATATATTAAATTCATGTGTGAATTATGAATCATTGCAAGTTAAAGTTCTTATTAGCATTATTTCTCAGTTTCTGCTACTTACTGGCAGAACTAACTTCTGCCATGCCGATTAGGATAGCTACGTTGTACCATAAATACTTATACAAACACACTCAAAAAAAAAATATATATAATACACAAATATATACATTCACATATAGGTCTATGTATGTATACAGTATAGGACCCATCGTGAATTTTCCAAATGAGTGAAAAAAGTACACACCAGTATTCAAAACAGGGATGTATTGGCTGAAGTATTTTGATATTTTATTATATTGTAAGCATTCATTATAGTTTTGATTGCTTTATTAGTTGCATTCAAATTACTGCTTAAAAAAAGTAAACAAAGCAATGACCAGAAATCTGCAAAATTTTAAAATCCGCACATTCTATGGTCCCAAGTTGTACAGATTTGAGGGAGTCTACTGTATTGCTGATATCAATGATAATCATAATCTTACCAAATATATTTATGTATTAATCAAGCTTTCTTGATTATTAAGTCTAGCTAAACCTTGAAATAAATTTTCCTTTTTTTATTATTTTGATGTGAATTAGTATTGTACATTATTTACAAGGCAAATTTCATGGAATAATTTTGGAAAAATACATTACATCTTTATAATGAACACTTAATCATAGTTATTAATTAGACTTTTGTTTTTAATATTTTAATTATTTAAAGAATTATCTAAATATTTATTATTTTAGTTTATTACTTATTTTAATGATTTAATATATTGTAAGTATTCATTATAATTTACATTGCATTATTAATTACATTCAAATTACTGTTTTAAATAATGTAAACAAAGCCATGATCAGAAATCCGCACAACTTCTGGTCGCAAGCTGTGCGGAATTGAGGGCGCCTACTGTAGTAAAAATTTGGTGCCCTCTAAATTTTTGCGCCTCGAGCAATCACCCTCTCTCTTTTTCACACAGTGCTGCTGATGTTGACAAATATGACTTTTTCTACATAGATTTACAGGATTTAAATGTTATGAAAATTTATTGCTCACTTCTATTATTTCAAAAGAAAAAAAAACAATATGTAAATTAAAAATTTATATACAGTGGGCTCTCCCAAATCTGCACAGCTTGAGACCAGATATTATGTGGATTTTAGAATTTTCTGGTCATTGCTTTGTTTACATTTTTTAAAACAGTAATTTCAATGTAATAATTAATGCAATTGAGATTATAAGGAATGCTTACAACATAGTAAAATATTATTAAATAAAGTAATAAACTAAAATTAAAAACCATCTGATTTTTTGAAATGATTAAAATATTAAAAACAAAGGTCAAGTTAATAATCAATAATGTATCAAATATTCATTATAAATATGAAATGTATTTCTCCTAATTTTTTCATTGAAATTATCTTCAGGTGTATTACAAATTCACATCAAAATCATAAAATAAGAAAGTTTTATTTCAGGTTTTGCTAGACTTCATAACCAAAAAAATCTTAATCAATACATAAATATATTT
Source organism: Maratus speculifer (assembly GCA_964019185.1). Taxonomy (NCBI): domain Eukaryota; kingdom Metazoa; phylum Arthropoda; class Arachnida; order Araneae; family Salticidae; genus Maratus; species Maratus speculifer. The sequence goes on along the minus strand of OZ025294.1, from coordinate 429,437,379 downwards.
ATTATGTAGATTGTGATGACCAGTGATATTAGCAATATCTTGAGTTTTTTCAGGACTAAATTTATTCTTCCTTCATGAAAAAAACATGAATTCAAGTAATATTAATGACATTTACAAATTAAAATATACAATGGAATTGATATAAAATTTAAAAAGTCTAATTTTGTACCTATATCTGCTGAACTGAAAGTTTCATTGTTTACATCCATAAATTATTTGCAGATTTAGAGTTGTGAATTTGAAAGAGTCTACTGTATTCAAAATTCAAGAAGTTTTAATATTTCTGATCCAACATCGATCAACATTGGCCAGTATCAATAAAATACGATCGGTCTTTGCCAATGGATGCCAAGATCGGCCAATATTGGGCAATATCAGGCTGATATACTGTGCTATCTATTAATTTAGTTGAAACTTTCATTGCATATAAAATCATCTCAAAATTTGCAAAGTGACTTTGTTCAATCCCACAAAGGAAAATCTGAAATAGTATCATATTGCCCTGCTGTATTTATATATCTGTTGCTCATGTTGAGCAAAAGTTTACCTCATAGTGTTCGATAAAAACATATAGAAAAAGCAATACAGTACAGAACCATTTATCCGGAAGCCAGTAAGTTGGAAAATCAGTTATACAGAATGATATTTCTAATAGACTGATATTAGAATCTTTATAGAAACAAAATGTCATACACTGTCAATTTGACATATACATTGCTTGAAACAATTGTATAGTTTGATAACAGCTCCTAGTATTTGAAATATAGGCCATCATATATATAGTCGTATTAAAGATGTTTTTTACATAGATTATATTGTTAATAAAGGAAACAGAAGAGTTTTTGTTCCCAAGAGATTCCCATAAATGGCCTTCTTTCAAAACTCTTAACATTTGACCTCACTTCCATCTGATTCTTAGTTCAAGTAATCTAATTTAAAATCAGAAGTACCTATAACCACGTATATCCCATAAAACTTATCAAATGGATGGTGATTTAATGCCCATCCAGTTAACTGGAAAAAACAGTTATTCAGAATACTGTATATAAAACAGTTTCACAAAAATAAATTTTTCCTAGAAATATTGTAACCAGTATAAACTTTTCAGATTAATACTTATCTAGTAAGTAAAAAAAAAGAGAGAGAGAGAGAAAAACTAAGCATAAATTTTTATTTTGATGGATCCTGCTGAATCATTGAATATTTGTGACATTTCATATCGCTCAATAATTTATAAATAAATAAATCAGAAAAACTAATAACGATAAATGATTTAAAGCTGTGCATAAAAAAAGGATGTTATGTCACACAAATGCGTTACATCAATTTATTAAAAACTTACTTGAGCTTTTCTAATTCGTTTTTTTTTTTCTCGATGAAATAATCCATAAAAATATAATTATTAGTATAAACTTTATCTTAACTAATCCTATCAAATGCTATTTATCTAATAACTAAAACAAACTAAGCATAAATTTTTATTTATTGAAAATAAAATAAATAAATAAATGAGAAAAACTGATAACGCAAATGATTGAAAACAGCATAAAAAAGGGATAAAAAAGCACACACAATTACTAAAAACTTATCTGAGGTTTTTTTTACATCGTATTTTTTACCTACATTATTTTCATTTTCTTTTTAAATAATCCATAAAAAATAAAATTAGAAAAATTTCCTTACCGCTGTTGACATTGGATCTGGATTTTCTAGCAGACGACAAAACAAAAGCTCAAATACGCATGCGCTATGATATGATACCAAAGAAATACGCATGCGCCATGATATGATACCACACGAAAGCTAACGAATATATGATATATGATAACTTTGATAATTCCTCCAACCGACACAAGGCAGCTTGTGTCTGAGAATCAGGTTCGACTCATCCAAGAAGCGAGGCGACTCCGCTCAAATGAATCGTCTCACAGCTCAGACGCAGTTAGGTTGCGATACCGAATCGCATCACGTTATCTCTGAACGCACAGATAACTAGGTAAGTGTTTATATATTTTTTAGATTTTAATATTTAATAAATTTGACAAGTTAATGAAATTCATTATCCTCATGGTTATTCTGAATTGTGGGGGGGGGGGGGGAGCAGGAAAAGCTATAGAGACTTCCGAATGGTTACAAAACATTCGGAAATATGGACAGGGGTCAGAGTTGTCCTATATTTATAAAATAACCTTCAAATATGAGCTATATTGTCCTACATTTTTCTAATTGTCCTATATTTCTCTACTTTTTCATATAATTGGTATTAATATTATTTCTTGTATTTACATGCATCACTTAGTTATTGTATGCATGTTAGACTGACGTTCAACATGGTTCTGTGTTTCATTGTGATTATTTTAGGTTTTCGTATCGTGTACTCAGCTGCAATACATTGTTTTTATTTTATTTTTTAATGTAGAAAAGGCATATTTATTGCATCAATTAATGCAATGACACAATGTGAACATAGATTGATGAAATTCTGTGATGCTTGGATAGATCAGATTGACATGCATGGGGAAAAAAATTGCCGAATGGTGTGGGAAGTATAAAGATCATTACCATAAATTGTCCCCTATTTTGAGAATCACCCAAATACACTTGACAAAAAGATTATGATTACCATTAATATCAGCCATATCATGATTTTTTTCGTATATAAATTTATTCTTTCTTCATGAAAATGCATGAATTCAATAATATTAATGGAAATTACAGACAAAAATATGTATGGAATTGATATAACAATAAAAATGTCAAATTTTGTCCCTACATCTGAAATGAAAGTTTCATTGCTTACATTTGTAAATTATGTGTGGATTTGAGGGAGCCTACTTATTAAAAGCAATAAGTTAAATTTTTTCTGAAGCTTTAATCTATGATGTGATGCTACCATTTTCATCTTCTGCTTTTTCACTTTTAGCAATTTTACTTTCAGCAAAACATTCCCAAATTGAGGAATGGCTTAAGGGCCGTCTCTTATGATCTTATGCTTGGAGGGGGAGGTAAGGTTCATGAAATTATGATAATTTGTGACAAGAAGGTGGAAAAGGGTGAGAAGAAATGGACATCACACATTTTGGTTAAAATAAAAACATTAAAATTCAGCAGATAAAATTTTGAAGTTATTTTGAAATTAAAGTATTTTTGTGATCATAAAATAAATATGATTTAAAGCCAGATAGGCTATTAAGGTTCCATTTCAAATTCCAAAATACTAATGTTTTCAATTATCCTTTCATATTAATATTGCATTACTATTGTATATTAATTATAACACACATATTACTTTTCCACAGAATTCTGCTTTTTGGCATTATATTTTTATTAGTCCTGGGATCAATATAACTATGCATTAAAATTTGATGACATTTTTAGTGAGGGGTAGGTAGTGGTAGCAGATAAAATAGAACAAAAACGTAAGTAAGAACCGAGCCAAATTGAGCAAATTTCTTCAAAAAATCACTGAAAAATCAAAAAATTGTTGTGAAATGTCATACAGGTGAAAAACTGGGAAATTTGATTAGTAGCCAATGGCCGGTAGACCCAGTTTCATTAAGGGCCACTTTTTAAAAGTTAGTAGCCACTTTTTAAGTACAGGTCAAAATGATTTTTTTAAATTTATTTATTTAGTGTCTAGTGAATAAGAAAGTTACAAATATTTGGTTAAAAATAAAACTGGCATTCTACTGAATGGAAAAATATGAATTAGTAATTAATACTGCAGATAAAATTATAAGTGATAAACTTTATTTAAATATATATTAATGTATTGTATAAAACAAACAAAAAAATTGTATTTTTAAATTTAAAAATAATTTCACAATATTTTATTTTTATTTAAAACTTAGGAGGATCTAACATCATTAAGATTGGCAAGTGGTAATTATTAAGTTTGGCGAGTGTACAAATAAATATATATATTTTTTGCTTTGGCTGAAATTTCAAAATTCTGGATGTCTTATTAAGGCAATCAGAGAGTACCAATCTGTTGGTGAGGTGGAGGAAGTCAGAATTTGCATTATTACTTGCCTAGTGGCGAGTGCTAATTATGTCCTATATTTTAAAAGTAATTGAGGGGATAAAAATATTGTTTAGTGAAAGTAAATTAGGTTTCATATCAAAATGTTGTCATACGTCTATTATAAGAGAGTCCATTGAAATTTATACACGTAAAAATTTCTTTTGCAGTGATACCATTTCTTTTATTATTCCTAAGTTATGGTTAGAATTAATGAATAAATTCCTCGTGAGAGCTTGAATGAGATGAATCATGTTGGAAATTCTTTTAGATCATGGTCTATTTTAATTTAATTTTTTACAATAGATCGTATGTTTTTTGTTGTTTATATCTCTTTGTCGCATGTTATTTGTATTGACTGTGAAATGTTTTGAAATTTTTTTTTATTATAGTTATGGATCTCTTATTAGATGGATCCGAAACATGTCAATGTCATTTATTTTTAATTATTATAACACCTTTTTTTAAGTAACATAAAATCTTCATTAAAATGTTTATATAAAAGGTGAATCTTTTAAAACCACAGCAGAATTTGTTGAACCTAACAAAATGCTTAAGATTTCTCATGAATGTATTTTGGCAAGTATGGATGTCAAGTCGTCGTTTCCATCAATCGACATTAGTGACGTTAATTCCTATATTAATAGTTTGATAGATAGTTCAGAAAAGTATAGTGACATAATATAAAAAAGACACTGAAAAGTGGACAGTTGATCACAAATAATAATTTCTTTGTGTTTGATGGGAAAATTTATGAGCAAAATATGGGGGCTCCAATTGGTTCTCCCATTTCAGGCTTTCTCACAGAATTCAAAATGAGACCCTATGAAAAAAGAATTTTTGAAAATTTTGATAAAGTTCCTATTTTTTGGAAAATGTATGTTGATGTTTTTTTGGTTTGTGAATGGGGGGGGGGGGGGTAGATTCTTTCCTTAGTTTTGTTGATAAAGTTAATAAATTAGATAAAAATATTCAATTTACATATGAATTTGAAGTGAATTGTAGTTTACCGTTTTTAGACACTTTTGTAATTAGGGAGGGGGATTCACTGAAAAGATCAATTTATAGAAAAAAAAATTAATAGCCAACATATTATTCCAAATTCTGCTTGTTCGCCTTTTTGTTATAAATTCTCTACTTTCCGTTTCATGGTTGACAGAGCGTTTAAAGTCTGTTCTGAAGAATTTTTAAATAAGGAGTTGTGTAATATCCGTGAGATTGCAGGTTCTAATGGGTATAAAATAAATAGCATCAACAAATTAATAAATTATTATAGAAAAGGGAAGCCTAAACGACAAAATCCAGAGTTAATTGAAAGATTCAACAAAGGGGAAGATCCTAAAAAATGTAAGAGTTCCTTTTCCATATCTGAAAAGCAGTTTTGAAAAGTTAAAATTTTAATTAAAAAAGTTTAATATTGAATTGATTGCAACGCTTCCACCATAATTAAGGTGTTTAGTTAATAAGCAAGTGGATCCTATAGGACATGATGATATTGCTGGAGTTTATGAAATATCTTATACAGTAGACTCCCTCAAATGTGCACATATTTTACGGATGTAAACAATGAAACATTCAGTTCAGATGTAGGTGCAAAAATTCATTTTTTCAGTTTTATATCAATTCCATACATTTTTTTTAATTTATAATTTTTGTTAAGGTTATTGAATTCCTGTTTTTTCATGAAGAAAGAATAATTTATTTCTGAAAAAAAAAAAAGATATTGCTAATATCACTGGTAATCACAATCTTACCAAATATATTAATATATTAATCAAGCTTTTTTAGTTATTAAGTCTGGCTAAACCTGAAATAAAGTTTCATTATTTTATGATCCTGATGTGAATTAGTAATGTACCTTTATGAAGCAAGTTTCATTGAATAATTTAGAAGAAACACATTTCCTCTTTTATAATGAATATTTAATTATACATTATAGATTATTAACTTGACCTTTTCTTTTAGTATTTTAATCATTTAAAAAATATCTAAATTTTTATTATCTTAGTTTATTACTTTTTTTAATATTTTAGTATATTGTATGCGTTCATTATACTTTTGATTTCATTATTAATTACATTCAAATTATTTTTAAAAAAAATGTAAACAAAGCAATGACCAGAAATCTGCAAAATCTCTGGTCCCAAGCTGTGCGGATTCAAGGGAGTCTACTGTATTACAGAAAATGTTGATTTAAATTATTAATTGGCATGACTGGGAGAAATCTTGGTATTAGAAACGGGGAGCACGAATCTGATATTAAATTTGGGCGTACTAACCCTGCCTTATCTAGGACATATTTAAATTAAGGGATTAAAAATATTGTTTAGTGAAAGCAAATTATGTTTCATATCAAATTGTTGTCGTAAGTCTATTATAAGAGAGTCTATTGAAATTTATGATGCATAAAAATTTTGTTTGCAATGATACTGTTTCTTTTATTATTCCTAAGTTATGGTTAGAATTAATGAATTAATTCCCCGTGAAAGCTTGAATGGGATGAACCATGTTAGAAATTCTTTTAGATCATGGTCTATTTTAATTTTTTATAATAGAGTGATTTCTTTTTTTTTTTCTTTTTTTTTTTTTTTTTTTTGTTGTTGTTGTTTATATTTTATTGTTGTGTGTCATTTGTATTGACCGTGAAATATTTTGAATTTTTATTTTTATTATGATTATGGATCTTATTAGAGGGATCCGAAACATGTCAATGTCATTTATTTTTAAGGTACTACTAGGTTATCCCGTCGACCAAAAAATTATCGCCAAACTAAAAGATTAAATGCCAATAATGGATGATCGTGAATGTCACATTCAATGACATTAAATGTGATCCACATGTTTAAAATGTCATTAAGTGATTTTTATTTTGAATTTTTATTAATATTCTACTAATTATTTGTTTTTTCGTTATTTAAAATAAAAATTCTGTCAACATGTATAATTTGGCGATAGTATAATTTTTAAATTCTAGAAAAAATTTTTGTTGAAATTTAAGCTTTTTTAATGGAATACTGCTTTTAAATGGATCAAAATATCAATTTTCTTTTTTTAATATTAACTGAAAGTTTCTTTAATTGTCATTATTTTGATGCCTCATTTTTACCTATATGATAATTATATTGTGAGATATTATAAATTTTGTTAATAGAACCAGTACAATCACTCATACAAATGAAAACTTTCAGCTGAATTTTTTCCCTTTTATTTTTTTAATAACTTGCTTGTTCGATAAATATTAAGATTTTTTTACTCATTTTGATAGAAGTTTGATTTTTTTAAACTTGTTTTTTTTGAAGTATTTAATATTTTTGTGCATGGATTTAACATTCTAGTTTGTAAATATTGAATATTTATAAACTTGAATGTTAAATATTTAAATTGGGAATTTCTTGAATTTCCTTCATTTTTTTTTTTTCACTCGAGGGGAAAAAAAAAAAAAAAAAAAAAAAAAAAATCGAATGCAAAATTCCATCTATCTAAAAATCCTTGTGCAGTTTTATGTAGTATATTCTAATGTATGCGGGAAAAAAATTGAAACAAAAATATTCATTTATGCAAAAATTTATAAAAGTAGAAGAGATGTTAAAAAATTAGTTTAAAAAAATTAAATTTTAGTAAAATAGGCTATTTCACAAGATTATTTTATTTTTAATATTAAGTATTTTGCTACTACATATTATTACAGTACTGTTTCAAAAAGCAGTGTACCCTTTAATAAACACTTCCCAAAGAATCAGTTTTTAACACTTTTTTTTTATTTATTTAAAAATTGTTCTAAATAATTAAACAGTCATAATCTCTCATGAGTTTGGCAGTCAAAAACAAGCTGGAAATTGCACATGAAGCATAACAAATGAGGTACATTCATACGATAATGAAGTTTTAAAAATATCAGTCTCATAAAATTGTAAATAGTTACAATTAAAATGCGCACCAAACAATGTTCTCTTTATACGCATTATGTAATGGAATACTTTTGTGTGGCCTTGTAAATCAATAACAAAAGTTCTTTGCACAATAGATTATGCAAAATCTATATTATAATATGTACTTTATGATGCATATCAATATTATTATGTTCAAATTAGTGTAATATTATTAAAATGCATTTAAAACTTTTTTTTTCCATTGACTGTAATGTAACGGAGTACTTTTGATTGTTCCTGTATTTGATCTATGCATCCTATTTTCAAAAAAATTGAAATGACTTGACAAAATTATGTAATAAGTATGTAATTTAAATTCCAAATGATTAAAATGCATTATTCAACATTTTTCCCCACTGACCGTAATGTAATGTAATGGAATATTTTTGATCATCCCTGTAATTAATCTATTCATCCGCTTCTCATAAAATCTGTAATGGCTCAACAAAATTATGTAATAATTATGTATTTTAAAATTCAAAAGATTCGGTTGGGTAGTTTTTGCGTTGTTATATGCAGACAGACAGACGGACTGAACGACAACTATAGGTGCTACATATTTACATAATTACGAACATACCTAAAAAGGCATGGTAATGGATGTGTTTTGTGCATTCCTGCAAACAATCTATAAATGCAACTTAGTCTGTATTTTTGAGAAGTCCATGTCACTGAGATCAATCTATCTCAATGTGTTAGAAAAATCATAACCATAAAATGCATCACAAACCATGTTTAATCTTATACTCTAAATCTATTACTTTATTTTGCCGGTTACTTTTCTTTGTCCGCATTTCTTTGCAAACTGAATTCGCCACTCTTACTATCATACTAGCGTGATTACTTCAGCCGCTAACAGATGGCGGTAGACATCTGTACATGCATTTCACTGATGAATCACAATTGATTATGTCATTAATGAGAGTTCTGGAAGGCGAAAGTCTCATGTATGTGATGTATGGTGAGTTTTTCGCTTGTCAGGTGCAGGGACGTAGCTTTAGGGGGGGAGGGGGGGAGCCTCCCCTCCCAATATGTTCAAGTAGTAGGGCGCCAAAGAAGGTTTGAGGGCGCCGTTAGGCGCCCTGAAAAAAAGGCTTTGTTAATAGTAACAAGTAATTATAAAATAACCATGGGTGCAAGTTTTCCGTCTTTTAAAAGCTCCTGAGGACGGAAGCGGGATGGAAAAATCTCTGACGACGAAATATGAGCGCGAAAATGACACGTTTTTTGCCAAAAGATCGTGGAAAAAGACGTTTTTTCATCAAAAGATTATTGCTAAAACGTGATTTTTGTCATATGATCGCGGAAAAAGGCGTTATTTCTGTCAAAAGATCGCAGAAAAAACGCTATTTCGTTCAAAAGATCAGAAAAAGAAGCGTTTTTCGTCAAAAATTTGCGGAATAAACCAAGGGCGGATCCAGCCCAACCTCCAGGGGGGGGGGGTCACAACTTTTGTCAAATGATTTAATGAAACAATTTTTAAAATACAGTAAATCTTGTGAAAACAGAATTACGATAAAAAGTAGCAAATTTCGCCGATCGGGCATGAAAAAAATTGTGAATTTTGTCGATTAGGCACGGAAAAATCACGAACTTTGTCGATCGGACGCGAAAAATCTCAGATTTCGTTTATCGGGCAAGGAAAAAAATCTAATTTTTTTTATAATACTTGAAAAAATTGCAAATTTTTTTCATAGGTTGCAGAAAGGTCGCCTATTTTGTCTGTTTACCGCGCGAAAACAACGCGAATTTCGTTGATCGGGCGCTGAAAAATCAAAAATATCGTCAACTGGACATTGGAAAATCGCCAGTTTTGTCTATCGGCCTTCGAAAAATCTCGAATTTTGTCTGTATATCTCTGAAAAATCGCAAATTTTGTCGATCGAGCACAAAAAATCGCGAATTTTGTATATCTGGTACAAAAAAATCGAGATTTCGTTAATAGGGCACGGAAAATCCCCAATTTTCTCGATCACTTCGTAAAAAGCGCGAATATATTCGATCTGGAAGGGAAAATCGCGAATTTTAATGATTGAGAATAAAAAAATTGTTAATTTCGAGTTGATATGGAACGCAAAAATTGCCAATATCGTGAATAGGGAAAGAAATTATCGCGAATGTAAGTCGATTCTCTTCGTAAAAAGAGCGATTCGGGAGATTGGGCACGAAAAACTCGCGAATTTTGTCGATTCGGAACGAAAAAGTCGCTAATTTCGTTGATAGGGCATGGAAAAATCGAAGACTTTGTCGATGATGCGCGGAAAAATCGAATTTTTTTTTGAGCGGCTGCAGAACAATAGTGAGTTTCATCAGTTTATCGCGAGAAAAAAAAAATCAGATTTCATCAATTTACGGCAGGGAAAAAAATGCAGATTTCATCAGTCAGTTAAGAATCGAGAATTTTATTGTTCGGTGAGGAAAAATGCGTATTTCATGGACAAGAACGGAAAAAGGCGTGAATCTCGTCAATTGGGCACAGAAAAATCTCGAATATGGTCGATCGTTTTCGTAAAAAGCGCGAATTTAGTTGATCGGGAACGAAAAAAATCACTTTTGGTAGGGCACGAAAAAAATCACTTTTGGTAGGGCACGAAAAAATTGCGAATTTTGTCGATCGGGAACGAAAAACTCCCAAATATGGTCGATCACTTCATAAAAAGCGCAAATATAGTCGATCGGGAATGAAAAAAATCGCGAATTACGTGGATACGGCGAACAAAAATTGACAACTCCATCGATAGGGAAAGAAATTATCGCGAATACGGTCGATCGCCTTCGTAAAAAACACGAATTCGAGCGGTCGAGTACAAAAAACTCGCGAATTTTGTTGATGGGGTGCGGAAAAACCGTAATTTTGTCGATGATGCGCAGAAAAATTAAAAAAGTCTGAGTGGTTGCGGAACAATCGTGAGTTTCGTCAGTTTATCGCGAGAAAAAAATCACAGATTTCATCAATTTACGACAGGAAAAAAAGCAGATTTCGTCAGTCAATTAAGAAAAGCGTATTTGACTGACGAAGTTCATGTGCGGAAAAGTTCGCATTTCATCGAACAAGAACGGAAAAATGTGCTAATTTTGTGGATTAGGCCGGGAAAATCGTGAATTTTTTCAACCAAGTGAAGAAAAATCGCAAATTTCGCAGACCATTCGTGGAAAAAATCTCAAATTTCGTCGATCACACCCAAAAAAATCGTGAATTTCGTCGATTAGGCATCGAAAAATTGTGAATTTCGTGGATCGGCTTCGCAAAAATTGCGAATTTCACAGATTGGGTGCGGAAAAATTGTGAATTATGTCGATCAGGCGCGGAAAATTCCCGAATTTTCTTGATTAGTTTCGAAAAAAGCGCAAATTCTTTCGATTAGACGTTATTTTGCGTTATTGTTTTAGCACTTTTTACTTACACTGTGCATCACTCTTTGAAGAGCTCCAGGGGGGGGTCATGACCCCCATGACCCCCCCCTTGGATCCGCCACTGGAATAAACGTGATTCCTGTCGACGGATCGCGAGAAAAATGTAATTTCCGTCGAAGAATCGCGAAAATGGCGCAGTCTCTGTCAACAAGGAATCGCGGAAAAGACACGATTTTCCTGAAATGTGTGTGGAAAAAATGCTATTTCTGTCAGAATTGCAGGGAAAATGCGATTTTTGTGAAAAGATCGAAGAAAAGGCGTTCTTTATTGAAAGATCATGAAAAAAGACATGATTTTTTTTTCAAAAGATTGCTGAAAATATTTGATTTTTGATAAAAGATCGCGGAAAAGACGTGTTTTTCGTCAAAGAATAGCAAAATAAACGCGATTCCTGTCAAAGAGTTGCGAAAATGACGCAGTCTCTTTCAAAGAATCGCGAAAAAAATGCGTTTTTCATCAGATGATAGCGGACAAAAAAACTATTTTTGCCATAATTCCGGAGAAAACGCAATTTTTTGTCATAGGAGAGAAGAAAACACGCGGCTTTTGTCAAAAGATCGTGGGAAAGACGCGAATTTTGTCAAAGGATCGCGAAATTTTGTCAAAAAAAAAAAGAAAGTAGCGAATTTTTGTCAAAGGATCGCGAAAAAGTCGCTATTTTTTGTCAAAAGAGCGCAAAAACGCGATTTTTGGTCAAAGGATCGCGAAAAAGTCGCAAATTTTTGTCAAAAGATCGCAAAAAACGCGATTTTTGATTAAATTATCGCGATAGAGACGCGATTTCTGTCAAAAGATTGCTAAACAGGCACAATTTCTGGCAAAAGATAGTGAGAAAAAGCGAATTTCATCAAACGGTCATGGAAAAAATGTGAATCAAGCGCGTGCATATTTGTTTACTCAGGGGGGGAAGGGGTAAGGAGTGATTCAAAATATTTTCAGTCCTGGCAAATTTTCAAACTTGCACCCATGAAAATAACTTAATTTTAAATGTAAAATTAAAAAGTAATTTATTATTCACTTACAAAACATGAAAAAGGCACTTAATTTTAGATTTGTTATTACCTCTATTCCCCTACTCCTATCCCGAAGAAAATCTATCCATCCGAAAAAAAAAAAAATCAAAAACAGACTTGTAATGAATTTTAGGATAGATGTACAATTATTTCCTTCTTACAGTAGTTGTTGGTCACTCTTAGAAATAGATAGAAAGGGAAAAGAAGTGTGGAAACGACTGTAGTGCGTTTGAATGGTTCTATAACATGTTTTAGAAGTAGGGCGCCACAGAAGCTTTAGAGGTCAATCAGGCACATAAAAAAGAGGGTTTCAAAAGAGCGCCATGGAAGGTTTAAAGGCGCCGTTAGGCACCTAAAATGTTTATTATTAATGTGGCATTCTTAGATTATTTTTTACACACACACACAAAAGAAAAATAATGAAATAACAGTAACGTGATTTGGAATTAATATTATTGTAAATTTATAAGAAAATAAATTATGGTTTCAAAAAAATATAGAAGATTCATTACATTTGAGACATTTTAAGATTACTACCAGGCGCTATCCCCAGTGCGAAAACAAGAATACATTCCGGAAATGGACATTGTTCGATCACTACATGTAATATGATCTTTCGGAGAAAAGCTCTCCCCTTATTCCAATCCAAGGTTGGTGGCCCTCGACAGGGTCATCTGACCTTAACTATTTTAACTCCCCTCTTATGTCCTTCCTTGTGTGAAGTTTGATAATTTCCGAGCATCACCTACATACATCTTTGTTGTCCACTATCTAGTGTTGTCAGATTGCACTGAAACTAATAAAGCGACTTTTCAAAGCTAGTGATTTTTTCGTTCAATTTTTAAAATAAAAATTAAAAAGCTATCTTTCGTAGTCGTCCAGAGAGAAGAAATTCAGTCGTTAGTGATGACTGAAATAAAACAAACAAAAAACAAAAAACTAGGATCTTACTACAGAGAACAAAAACAAAAAGAAGTTATGAAGCGGAGAAATGATGGAAATTTCTGAAAAAGTGAATGAAAAATGATGATGCAGTCGAAAGTAAAAAATGTACATATTTACCTTTAGTTAAGCATGTTCTTAAAGTACAATGTTTATATTTCTGACGCAATTGTGAGTTCATTTATTATCATTGCTATTATTAGTGGAAAAAAATCAAATAGCATTCTCAGTTTTCCGGTAAATTTAAGTTTTAATAATTTTTATTATTTATTTCCTAAACAGATAGCTATTTTTTGATTAATGGTGATTTCTAGATACTGTTACATTATTAATAATCGACCTAGTTTTAACCCAGGACTGGGCAGGAATGAAGTTTCCCCCAAAATTAAAAGAAATATATGTTTAAGGGTGTACTCAAAAACATGCTTTTCCACCTTCAACACCTCGAAGTTTTCCGATAGAATTTCAGACTCATTTTTAAAAATAGAAACATGAAACTTGCTGGAGTGATTTTCGAAGAGATGTACAAGGTGCCGTATGATCTTATTTTTCGCTCCATTTATTAGAATTTGATTGATAAACAATCATTGCTTCAGTATGGCCCTTTTTTTCATCTCCAGCTCTTCCGCTTCCAAAAATTCTGTTCACAATGCCCACTTTGACAGCATTTTTCACACTATTTTCTGCCTTTATCAAAATATCGAGCTTTATGGCACCTTGTATAGTTTCTGAATAAGAGATTCTGTCAGTCTGATGCATTTGAGAGCAAAAATGAATTCAAAATTAAATGCGAAAATAAGCAGTTTGGATCGGAACACACCTTTACTTGCAAATGTTTTTTGAAAAAGCAATTAAAAATAGTAAGATGCAATCGAATGGACCAAACAAATATTCAGTTTTACATTATTATTTTTTTTAATTTAGGTTTTTGGTATCCACATATTGCATTTTCACAGATTTTATTGTATAAAATACCGTATTTAAAATTGTAACATTAGAATTAAAAATGCATTGTTACTGATCAAGTGGCACTGATTCCATTCTTGCAAGGGTTACTGATCAAGTGGTAAAAAAAAATGTTTTCAACTGAGCGATAGATTTTTTTGGCTCTATTTTTGTTTTATAATTCCTAAGTATAATTATGTTATGTTTTATCAATTGTACATATACAATTCAAGTTATTTTCACTCTTCTGATGGGTCTTTTTTCTGCCTTGCGGTGGACATTACAGCTTAAATTTGATTTATCTGAAAAATAACAATTTTCAATTAACTTTATAAACATCACAATGTACCGACGTGCAAAGTGAACTTTTCTATCTGAAATTCCAAAATATATGTGTATATGTCTTTATTTTAAATCGAGATTGAAATGTTCTATGCATCTGAGTTTTGGCGTCACTAATTGCTATTGATAAATTACTTTTGACGAAATTTAATGATATCCAGTATTCAGCATACTATTGCTGAATTGAACATGTTGCTTAAGGGGTTAAATAAGTTTTTATTCTAGTGATTGTATAAAGGGATTTGGAAACAATTGATTTTTGCTTTTAAGGTAGCCATTGTCCAAAGAGAAAATTAAATTTACTTTGAACGACTGTCTTTTAATGTTAAGAAGTGACAGGAAAAAAAAGTATTCGTTAATGTATTGTATAATTAATAGAATAATCGTGCGACCGATTTAAAAAATGCACATTAGAAAAAAATAACAACTACTTTAAAGTTTTGTGTTATAATTGCAGTACGATACAGATTATTTTTTACTTATATGTATTTACTGGGAAACTAAGATAATAAAAGGGAAAACATGTTATTCCATTTTCAGAAACTGGAATATTCAGTATACAGTAGAACCGCTCTAATTCGGACTGCGTTAATCCGGAACTCCGGATTGATTTGGTCATTTTTTTTTTTCAAATTTGAGAAGAAATTGGCTAATTTCCATAACTTGTTCCAGCGTCGTATTCTGAATTTAAAAAAAATTTTCTGAAATCTGTTCGGAAGAATTAAGCAAAGTAAACATTTTTACTGTCTGTAAATATTCAATAAGTTTAACATAATGGTGATTTTGTGTAAGTATGTTTTATTTTATTTCATTATTTTCTAATTCTCCGGATAATCCGGATTTTTGATAATCTGGATTCGGTCCAGTCCCAATTAATCCGAATTATCGAGGTTTTACTGTGTTTGGTATATAGACCACTGTTACTTCCTTGAAAAGGGGTCGAATGTTCATCGAGAGATTTAACATTCCTTTTTTATATTGGTAGGAGTGATAGTAGTGGGCCCGATCTCGGAAGATCTCACTAGAAAAAATTGAAGGCTAAATTCAATTATAATAACCAGCAAGTTTCGGGCGGGAGCTGCGTACTTTGAAACCACTATAACTCTTTTATAATTAACTTTGTGTTCTATGTTTTTATTTTTCTTTCAAATACAATTGTTCTTATCATGCCAGTAAAATAAATTTAAGGATCCAGGTTTCGCAGGGGCGCACCAGCAATATCCAGTACCTGTGTGTAGAACTTTAGTTGGCGCCCTATACCCCCCCTCCCGTAAAAGAAAAATATTTACCTTTACTCGGTATGCGTTGGTGGTGGCTAAAATAATCTATTATACATAGAGGTCTAAAAATTTGGATAAGGATAGACAATGGCAGATTCAAATGAGCATGAGCCTCAGATTTTTAATTTTTCAAAAATTAGCCGAAATATTAATTAAAAACCACAATATCATCGCAGATTGGCGAGCTTTCTTTTTTCAAAACAATCATGTCCATGGATTTCCCACAGACATAGTCCTTCATACTGAAAATAGCATAGCGTTCGATTTTTACTGCATTTTTAAATTATGATTACCAAGTCCCCGCAGAGTGACAAAATAAACAAAAATGAAGGAAGAAAATCTTGTTGTCTTTCTGATTCTAATGATGTCTTTTGTTACTATTTCAAAAAACATTTTTATTTGACCCAAATTCGCATCAGTTTTCAAGTTTTTTCATTTTTTTTAAAGTTTTAAACTTTTAATAAATAAATAAGCAAACAAACTAAAAAATAATACATGTGATACATTCTCGGTATTTTTTTCAACTCTAACAATATCCTTGGTGTAATAATAATAATTACTATTAACAACAACAACAACAAAAAACTGGTAATATCATTTCAAGGGTTTGCCACAGATGGATTTTCTCTGGTCAAGATGTTCTTAAAATATCATTTCTCTTTTAGATATGATACCATTGAGCTTTGGATAATATTTCACATTTTTTAAAAATGAGGTTGGTTAATATTTGATATTATTTATGTTTTATCAAGAATTTTTGGTCAGACTAGAATGTTTTATATATCTAAATTCCAGAAATTAAATGCAAATTCGAGATTTGCTTGAAAAACTAAACCTGAGTGTGGATGGCAATTCCGGTATACGCTGTACGCTGCCAAAAGTAGTGTATCCCTCAACTTGAGGTTAGTTCGGTTGGATTTTCATTTAAAAATGCAAAAATCATTCAAATTCGAGGTTGCATTCTGCCGAAGGCAATATAAGATTTTTTCGGAAAGTTTTCCGTTTAAAAATATGTAATCAAATCAAACAGTACGTTGCACGCCCGGTACATGATGCTGCAGACATTGTCACCCCCCCCCCCCCCCCAGTATTAATGTAGGCATATCGGTTAGTATGACATAAAATGCGTGGGAATTTAAAACTTTTTTTCATTAATCTATATTTTTTCAGTTCATAATTCTGCTCTCTTCTTTTGTAATTCTAACCTCTGTAGCATCTAAGATTATGTGTTATGGTAATAAGTGCTCATTTCAATAATTTCAATTTTATACACTGAATTGAAATGAACAAATTTTACAATCATCACAGTTATTAATCCAGTATGTGATTGCAAACGTGTAACATTTTAACAGTGTAGATAAAAAGTATTTGTTCTGCTCTAAGGTTTATAATCGTTAAAAAAAAAAAAAAAAAAAAAAAAAAAAAAAAAAACTTTATTTAGTACATTTTAAATTCTATAGAAGTGATCATTTGTAGAAGTGCTGAAAAAAAAGATTGCTTCTGCTGCCTAAAACTAACTTTGAGAACAAAAATCGTACCGTTAAACCTATGGCTCGAAATGCCAAAATCTTAACAAACAGCTGATGTTTCATTTTCATTAGTTAAATTTTTTTTCATAACTGACCTCAGTTTCACCAATCTAAAATATTTCTACAGTGAACAGCATACTCATAAAATTTCTGGTTATACATTGCTTCGCTGATAGAGTTGTCCAATGCATACGCATCTCTTGCAAATACCATAGTGGCGCCCATTGAAGGTTTTCTTGACCGCACATTGGATTCTTTTCTCTTATTACTAGCTAGTCTTTAAAAAGAAAGAAATCATGTGGCAAGCATACATTATGAAACACTTTTCAACACATTCAGAACAATGTAACTCAACTTCGCCGCTTAATAAGTTGAAATAAGATGGCTAATTGAATCGTTTGGAAATGCATAACACAGTTGAAAATCCAATTTCAGCCATTCAACTGCTGTAATTGTAATAATATATAATTTGTATAATTATCTGAATTCTTTGAAACTACATGTGCATGTAAAAGTTTAGCTTAGTTGGGATATGCATACCACAAATTCCCCATCAGCAATTTGTGTTAATAAAGAGAATGGTAGATAGAATTATTTTGTGCAGCTCTGATTATGAAGTATAGAATTTATACACAACGAGTAACATACAAAACATTAGTTAAATTTAAAAGAACATTCCGAAATTTTAAACGCACTTTCAGTAATTATTTTCAAAGACAATAATCATCTGATAAAATGAAATTCAATGATTTATATCAATTTCAATACATTTGAAATAGCATAATGTCATTAAAATACACTGCAAACAATTTTTCCCCATCAATCATAATATAACGGAATTCTTTTGACTGTTCCTGTAAATCCACTCTTAATTCTACACATGCAGAATACACCTCAGTATACATCATTAATATATATTAATTGCGAGAAAATCCGAATATATTTAAGCGCGTTAGAGCGTGGACAGACAGACAAACCGAATTCATGAACACTTTTCAACTATGTTGGAAAGTGTTAAAAATCCTTTTTAAAGAATGATTTCTTTGAAATTAATAATATTTGAATGGGGTTCTTTACACTGTTACCAGTGACCGTTATTTAGTGTTAATTATTTAATGTTATTAATTTGTTATTTAGTGAATGCATTTTCAGGCCTCTCACCTACATAGCTTTTGTGATAGGTTCCTCCCTCTGAAAAATATAATTTTAAGTTTGCTATGATGTATATTATTTCTGCAAATTATTCTTACATAATTTCTGAGTCATAGGTCTAAGGAGATTTATGGATACCACCGTGAGATGTATGTATATTATGCAGACACTTGTGACGGATAAGTCTGCCACTATTCATGGCCTGACACCGCATGGGAAACTTTTACACGTATTTCCTAATAGTAATTTTCATCTTATTTATGATATAATTTCTGAATAATTTAAGTCGATTGCTATTTAGAAAAAAAAAAGTGGAATTTAGCTTTTGTTGTAATAAAACTTTACTATGCCCTATCACCTACCACTACTACAGTAAAATAATAGTGGTGCATGTTTTAGCCATGTGAATTATGGCGCCTTTCATTGTTCGCAATTAGTACATGAGGCGCGCCTCTCTTTATTAAAAGGTTGGACAGGCTTGCGTCTAAATCACTTTTAAGGCACTCAGACTCAAAAGTAGAATAAAATGAAATAAATAAGAGAATTAGAATATTTATAAATACATTAGTAACACGCAAATCTACAAGAAAAAAAATTCAGATGCCAAGAAAATGTAATACATTATGGTAAAATAAAATTGAGATTTGTTCTTTGTTTCAAGTATTTCCTCTCAACTGAAATCTTTGGCGCCCTTACTACTTCGGCGCCTGTGTGCGCCGCACACTTTGCACACCAGGTTTCGGATTTTCTTCAAACATTCTACATTGCCTTTTTAGACCTTGAAAAAACAAGAGAGATTTTTATCAGCACATGTGCAGTGCATGCACGCTTTAAATGGAAATTTCACCTGGCTGCATCACTTATATCACCTAAATAGATGCCACTGCCATGAATAAATAACTAAAGGTAAAAAGTAGCATAACTACCCCCCTCTCCTAAAAAATGTGCAAATAATTCAAGGGCAGCAAAGCATTAAAAGGCACCAAATTTTGGTCTCCCCCCCCCCCCCCCAATAAAAATTCCAAGCTACACCCCTGGTCAGGTGTTTCTGACAAGACATAATATAATTAATTGCAATTCATGAATATAATAATATAATAATTCGAAATTATAAATATCATTTGCAGTAACGCTCAGTTCAGCTTCGTTAGTTAAGTGTTTTTTATAATGTTTTAAATTTGTTTTTGCTTTGGCAAAACCTTTTAACATTTTATGGTACTTTTTGTTTAGCCAGGTCTTATACATACATATCTATGCATATGCAAGGGTGTCCCAGAAGTAATGGGACAAACTTAAAGGGGAGGTAGAGGGCATCACAAGGATTCAGAATTGCATAGCAACCCATGGTCGGAAACTATTTCTTGGCACAGTAGTGACGACAAACAAAAGAAAGACAAGGCATGAATATAAAGAGAAAACATCTTTATTATCCTTAGTACACTATAGAAAACTAAGAAAAAGAACATTTAAGAAACAACGATCATCCTCAAAGTAGTATTTTGAAATTATAACCCCGGCCCGGGATGCATAGAGGCACATCTCCGGTATACGGAAGATCTAATGTTCTTTAGAAAATACTGCAAATGTCCGGAACTTCTCCAATAACTGCCATGATGCATGCAACAAGTTATTCAGCAGAGTCCTGGCATTTTTACATCACTAAGGATAAAAAACATGTTTTCTCTCCCTGTTCGTATCCTTTCTTTCTTTTGCTTTGTGTCGTCAATACTGTGCCAGGAACACTATTCCGACCTTGGGTTGCTATGCAATTCTGAATCCTTGTGATGTCCCCTACCTCCCTTTAAATTTTGTCCCATTACTTCTAGGACACCCTGCATATACATACACAAGGCTTGAATTTCAGGGCGGGATGGCGGGATTCGCGCCCAAAATTTTGAAATCCCGCCCAAAAGAATAACGTGGACGGGAGGCTCCCACCGAAACAATTTTGCATTTTGAAACTATGATCAATTCCCATGACCGTTTTGCAAATTTTATGATATTTTCGTGCGAGTAATCGACACATTTTGCGAGTTTTTTTTTACAGTGAAAAATCATTGAAAATCACGATTTTTTTGTGACTGATTGACAAATTTCGCAATTTTTTTACCTGCAATCGATTTCTCGTTCTATTTTCCGCAGCGAAATAGAAGTGATTCTGTTCGGAATCCCCCACCCCCCCCCCCAAAAAAAAATAATAATGCATTCAATTCCAAAAATTATGAAACAGTGATGCCACAGACGTGCTATTGCTCGTAAATTACACAAAAGATCGGAGATGACACACAAAAGAAACAGATATTACTCATTTCACATGACACGTGATTTCGTAAAAGCTTGCTAAAAAAAGGCAAATATTGTTAAAAGATCGCGAAAAGAGGACTAATTTCCGGCAAATTTCGTCAAAAGATTCTCAAAAGAATGCCTAATTTCGTGACAGAATTCTGTAAAACGTCAGTTTTCGCCAAAAAGGTCGCGAAAAAACGTCCAATTTCGTCCAAAAATCGCGACAAACGGCAATTTTCATGAAAAAAATCGGATCTCATCAGATTTCATCAAAAGATCGCGAAAAAACGTCAAATTTCCTCAGAAAATTCACGAAAAAACGTCAAATTTCGTCCAAAAATCGCGAAAAAGACAAAAGATTCACTATAAACGACAAATTTCCCCAAAATATCACGAAAAACGGCAGTTTTCGTAAAAAAATCGCTATAAAACATCAGATTTCATTAAAAGATTGCGAAAAAACGGCTAATTTCCTCAGAAAATTCATGAAAAAAAACGTCAAATTTCGACCAAAAATCGCGAAAAACGACAAATTTCGACAAAAAACTCACTACAAACAACAAATTTCCCGAAAATATCGCAAAAAACAGCAATTTTCGTAAAAAAATCTCGATAAAACATCAGATTTCATCAAAAGATCGCGAAAAAACGTCAGATTTCGTGAAAAGATCGTAAAAAACGACAGATTTCATCAGAAGATAGCGAAAAAATGCAACTTTGTCACTCTCTTCCCTTCCTCCCCCCCCAAAAATAATATTACGGGGAGTTTATTTTTCTGTTCAACAAACTAATTTTCCAGCTTCAATATATTTTATTTTCTTTGCTACTCTGAAATCAGTTTCTGACAGTTCCAAATCTTTCTGAGTGAGTGCAATTCCGAAAACAGCCATTCATTAAACAAAAAGTATCCCTTTACTCTACAAAATATTCATTTTTTAAGAAAGTCTCTTTCGATGAATTTGACTTCCCCTTTTTTAAAGAAATGCAAACAATAGTGATACTTCTTATTTTCTACACTCAAATAAGTATTATTTTATGATTAAATTTGTATCTTGCACATTTAATATACAGAAAAATAATATTGGATATAACAATTATAAATTATAAATATAAATTTATTAAATTAATTAGAAGTTTTATTTATTATTAAAACAATAATTAGACCTGTGACAAAAATAATTAGCACCGTGAGGGAATTTACCGCCAGTAAAAACTAGACAATATAAAAGTTTTTTTTACACATTTCGCAAAATTATTCTGAATTGTTGATAAAAATTGCTTCAGTGATATTTTTTTATGTCTGTATTCTGGTAATTTTTTAAATAGCACATAAAATAATGGCGGGTTTTAAACATTTTTTCTCCCTCCCAAACAGCCAAACTCCCCTCTATTTATAAATCTTGGTAGGGAGACTCCCCTCCTTCGAAAAAATGAATTTCAAGCCCTGATACATTTGTATAATTAAATACATATATATGTATGTATACACATATGTTGCAAGGTTCCCACTGGCTTTGACTAACATTAGCGATTTGGTGAATAAGAAATAAAAAACAGTAGCCAAATGGGAAAAAAAAAAAAAAAAAAGTTAGCAAAATAGATTAAGCTTGCAATACTCAAAAATCAATCTTTAAATCTTTAGAGTCATTATTTCTTTGGCTTTTTGTACACTATCGTTATCTTTAAAAAATGTTGTTCTTTTAAATTGCCTAAATCTTTTAATTCAATAAAAGGTCATTTTCTGTATTAAAATGCATCCAAAATGCCAGAAATGGCTACTCTGCCCTTATTGCATCTTTTTTTTTTTTTTTTTTTTTTTTTTTTTTTTGTGTGTGTGTGTGTGTTTTAAAATAACATAATCCTTTGTCATTATAGAAATTAATTCTACTATATGCTACAGAAACTATTAAAAATAAGTATATTCTAAATATCTAAATGTCTCTTAAATGTGTAAATGCTTCAAACATTCCTTTTAATTTTAACTTTACGGTCAAAATAAAATTTTCAACCAACTATCTTTGATTTACCATCATGAAAATTTACACCAAAAATTGCTATAATGTTTTGTCTATAACAGAGAGAAGAAAGTGATGATTGACCAATGATACTTTGAACTAATAAACAGTAGAATAAATGGCAAATTCAACACTGCATGTCCACAAAACTTTTCTCGATTTGGCGATTGATGCAAGTGAGTTTGTTTGTGATTTTACCGTGCATAGACATTGATAAACTGACAACTCTGAAATACTTATCATATAATCCTTAATGTTTTCTGTGGCTAAATTTAATTGATATTGAGTTATATTTCTATAAATAGTGTAATGAGAATTGTACAGTTGACTTAAGATGAAAAGCGACATCAGTCATACAAAAACATAGATAAAAATTTCAACTGTAACCACACACACACATAAAAAATAATGTCACAATTTGGTGAGTCTGAATGTTCACTTTGTCGCCAAATGAAGCATTTTTTTGTGATTTGGCACACTAGTGAACAGCAATGAGAACCCTGTATATGTGTATATACATATAGATATGTATGTATTATAGCACTGGCACTTGGCTAGCTAAAAAATACCCATTTTAATTTAGTTGTAACTTCAAGTAGGGGTTAGTCTTTCATCATTGACAATGTGAATGTTTCTAATCCTCCTAATTTTAACTATCTGTTCTTATAAAATTTGTGAAATTTTCAACTCGCAAAATCACTGATATCTTCATTTTCATGAAAACTACAGCTAATGAAAATAAGTGATTTTACAGTAATTATTTTGTGTGTCAACACTAAACTGTAAATGTTTTATTTTCACTTTCTGTTTTTCTGTTTTCCTTTATATCACTATATTTTCAATATTAAAATTCTTAATAACTTGAATATACATTCTGTAGTAATATAAAAATGGCATGGCAATATGGCAGATAAAGGCGGAAAGACCCAATTCCTAAATACTTTAAGACTGTTGGAAAAAGTTGAGATGGAAGATACCACACTTTTGTGCCTATAAAACGACATACTTTCATTTGCATGCTTTCAAAGATTAGAATGGAATTAGTATTTTAAATTTTCACTGTTGTTTTCTTAATTTCTATCTGCCCGTTTTTTTTAACAGTTTTTTGATGTTAAATGTCACTGAATTAGCATTCAATGTTTTTTTTTCTTTTTCCTGTAGCCTCCAGAAGATGTGACGTGTGTGGCCTTGAACTGCCAGGTCCAACACATCCTGGCTTCTACATTTCTAGCACGCTATGTTGTCTGGGACCTCCGAAAAAATAAATCCATCATTAAAGTGTCCGACTCATCAGCACGGGTAGGTTTGTTTGTTCTCTCGTCTGGATATTTTTTTTTACTTACCCAACATGCGTAGTATAGGGTAAGTCTTGCAATCATTTTGAACACATCAGAAAATGTTTTTGACAGAATGACACATTTCAGACACTGAATATTCCGAAAAACATATTTTTAGCAAAAAATAAAATTTTGCTGTCCATCCGTTTGTTTGTCTATAAGCTCTCTATCTCCCAAACAAATTCAGATAGACTTAAAATTTTGTATGCACTTAGTATGTAAGAATGTGACCAAAGCCTATTTAATATTAGTAACCTCGATTATCTGGAACTATTTTTTTCAGACTCTCGAAAAATGTGTTCTGATGAAAGGTATATTAAAATTTTCAGATTTTTTTAGTTTAAGGAGTGGACATAAAAGACAATAAAAAAACACAAATTTGACATAAAGAACAAAGTCAATGGGATAATGAGTTCTCGAGATATTGGTGATCCTGTTTTCCACATTCTTCAATTTTTCATGACCATGTATTTAATTCAAAGAAATATTTTAATTGGAAATGAAACACTTAATTTGATGCAGTAAACTGTTAGTGAGTATGATTATCATTTTTCGAGTTATAAGGATGTTTTTTTTTTTCATTCAGTGCGGTACTACTTGAGTAGTTTGCTGTTTGATGTAATTTGTCGAAATGAGTTCATTAGCAATTCATTCGTAGAGCCTTACTATGTATATTAAAAATATTTAAATAGTCTTTATTTTTTGTTTTGGAATTGCAATGCGTTTTATAAATAGTTTAGACATGTTTTATTTTCATATGTTATATTTTGCATATCCATGATGGGTAAGTATTATGGTGGCTCCTAACAACTAGTTTTTTTATTAGGCTTGCAGCATAATCAGTGATAGCAATTAGAAAATGAAAGGTAGGTATCCAATGACAACTCTGTAAACTAGTCGTTGGGGCGGGGGGGGGGGGGAGGACCACAATACTTACCCATCATGAATATGCATACTATAAAATACAAAAATAAAAAATGTGTAAACTAGTCGTTGGGGCGGGGGGGGGGGGGGACCACAATACTTACCCATCATGAATATGCATACTATAAAATACGAAAATAAAAAATGTGTAAACTATTTTTAAAATTCATGATTATTCAAAAATAAATATTTTTAACATGTAGTAATGCTCTATTATTGAATGGCTGATAAACCCGTTTCGACACATTATATAAAATGTCAAATTACTCAAGCAGTACCAAATTGCATAAAAGATCAAAAAGTAAATCAAAAAGTAATAATCCTATTAACTAAAACTTTACTGTATCGGATTAAGCATCTCATTTCCTATTAAAATATATACTTCAATAGAAATTTGAATGAAATACAGGTTCATTAAAAATCAAAGACTATGGAAAATATGATTATAAATATCTCGGCGATTAATTATCAGATCAACTTCATTTTTTATGCAAAATATGTGTTATTTTATTGTCTTTTACATGCACTCCTCTAAATAAAAAAAATTGTAATTTTCTATGTACCTTTCATCAGAACGAATAATTGAGAATCTGAAAAAAATAGTTCTGGATAATCGGGAGTTACTGATATTAAATAGGCTTCTTCTCATTATTGCATACATCAAATTTCAAATCTCTATCTAAATTTGCTCGGGAAATAGAGAGTTTACAGACAGACAGCAAATTTTTTTTTTCTAAAAATGTTTCTCAGAATCTCCAGTGCCTGAAACATGTAAATCCATCAAATTATTTTTTCAATTTTCAAAACGATTGCAAGTTTTGCCCTATGCTACATATGATGGCTAAGTAATATCTTAGGTGCCAAATTAAAATGTTTAGTTACAATTTCTAAAATTCATTTTGAAAATAATATTCTAACTGTCTACTTTTTAAGAAAAGCACAAATACTTTCTTTTATTTAAAATTATTTAAGTCCTTAATCTCTAAGATTATAATAATTGAAGAAGCTGTAAAACTGATGTAAAGTTTTCCTTTATTTAAAAATCAGTAGGAAAATGCACTTAATCTTTAAAACAAAATTAAAACTTGGAAACTTCTTAACAAAACAAAAACAAAGTTTTTTCCAGTATTGATAATCACAGTGGAATTTAGTAAGGATAGAAAAATCATAATGAATCTACATTTGAATCAAAAAATAATTCTAAGTGAAAAAAAAAAAAAGAATCTGAATTTTACAGAAGATTTTCTGTACTGGCTGGGAATTCCTTTCTCTCTTCGTCACTTATTTTGTGTTTTTTCAGCAATCTTTTACAAAAATTTCAAGTTTAATTTTTGTGATCCTTTCATACAATTTTTTTTTTTTTTTTTTCACAATTGTACGGAGGTGTACTAAATTAAAAAGAAAAACTAAAAAGAAAAAGCAAGTAGACTGTAAATTTAATGGAATGTTTATTTTTCTAAGAGTCGCTGCTTGATGCAGCATTAGAGCTTGTTGCTAAGAGACTGTTTCTCTCAATCCACTGCGTCACACAACACGTGAGCAGAGTTACAGTAAATTGCTGATTGGCGTATAATTGGCGTGGGCTGTGTTTGTCGCCAAGGCGATGTTACAAGAACACAATACAGAAGCGGAACATCCCGCCCGGCGTTGAAATATTTTTATATTTCAAGATACATATGCAATACAAGTAATAATACAATATGATACAGATTATAAGCAAAAATAAATAAATAAAATAAATAAACACAAATAATACATGAAAAATTAATACATAATAAAGCACATTTAAAGTTTAGGATCTATGATGTTGTCCTCAATGGGTAATATACTTATTTTTGAAATAGGTCGTTTAAAATTACCCTTAGCGGTACGAACTTCAACTACCCTGACTATCCCGTCCGCGCCTGGGAAAACCTTATTAATGCGGCCTAGTGACCAAGTGCAAATGGGTAATTGTGAGTCCTTAAGCAAAACTAGCATTCCTGGCAGAATATTAGGCTTTTTAAATAGCCACTTGTTTCTTTCTTGTAACTGGCTCAGATAATTATTCTGCCAACGTTTCCATATTAATTGCGTTAATTTTTGAGTCCTTTGCCATTTATTTATCAAATTATCTTTGACCTCACTTAAATTGGGTTCTGGAATTAAATTAAGAGGCTTTCCTATGAGGAAGTGACCAGGAGTCAACACCTGAAGATCGTCAGGATCTGTTGACAAAGGACAAAGTGGTCGCGAATTTAAAATAGCCTCTATCTGTGTGATAACTGTCAGGAATTCCTCGATCGTGAGATGAGCTGAACCCACAGCTCTTTTTAAGTGGTATTTGAAAGATTTGACTCCTGCCTCCCAAAGGCCACCAAAATTTGGCGCCCTAGGAGGGGAGAACTTCCAGTTAATACCTTCAGAAGCTAAAAAGTTCGAAACTTCATCACTCGTAATAAGTCTGCGTAAACGTTTTAGTTCTGCTGAAGCCCCAACGAAATTTGTAGCATTGTCGCTAAAGATTACAGAGCTTTTCCCACGACGAGCGAAGAATCTTTTTAGAGTCGCTATTATAGCCTCGGATGTCAAATCTGAGACAAAATCCAAGTGCACAGCTTTAGTGACCATACATACAAATATGGCAACATAGATTTTCTGAAAAGTACCCTTTCTTTGACCTTTATATTTTATTTCAAAAGGCCCACTTAAATCTAATCCCACATTTGAAAATGGGGAACTGGGCACTATTCTTTCAGGAGGGAGATCCCCCATCATTTGACTAGCCGTTATAGGTTTAATTTTAAAGCATTGTAAACACTCATGTACAATTTTACGCGCAATATTTCTGCCACCGAGAGGCCAATATTTTTGACGCACAGTGTTCAAAAGAGCTTGGGGTCCTACATGAAAATCTCGTTTATGATAATATTGAAAAATTAGTTTCGTCAAGCGACAGCTCGCCGGAAGTATAATGGGGTGTTTATGATCAAAATTCAAATTTGATTTTGCTAGTCTTCCTCCCACCCTCAATAAGCTATCTCCATCTAAAAAGGGATTTAAGAATTTTAACTTACTTGCGCGATGAACCGAAGATCCCGCTTGGAGGGCCGAAATTTCATTTTTGAAATACTTTACCTGTTCATTTTTTATTAAATAAACCTCTGCCTTTCTTAATTCCTCCAGCAACAAAGGGCCGGTTGCAGATGTTGCTTTTTTACATTTATGTATGAATCTGAAAATATAAGCTAAAATTCTAATTAATTTTTGGAAATTATTGCTAAGATTAATTAAATTATCACAGAAATTAGAGTCATTATGAATAGCGAATGTCAAGTTGCTGGGAGCTTTAAGCTCACTAGAATAATGTTCATCTTTAATGTCACTTATATTAGAGTCAGTTTTTGCTATTGTTTCTTCAAGAATTGAAAGAGGCGGGCCATGCCACCACAACTGGTTAGAAGACAGGTTTTCCACACTTGCACCTCTTGATATCAAGTCAGCTGGATTGTGTTCTGACGGAATATGAAACCATGGAAAGTTCTTAGTTTGTTCCTTAATTTGCACAACGCGGTTTCCCACAAACGTTTTCAGGAGATGAGGAGCAGTGTCTATCCAAGCTAAAGCAATAGTTGAATCAGAAAACAAATTGACTGAAGCTACTTGTTTGTCTAATGAATTTAAGACCTTGTTAGTGAGTTTAGCCAGAAGAAGACATGCTGACAGTTCGAGACGTGGCACTGTTATTACTTTGGTTGGACACACGCGGGATTTACTACATAATAAGTAACTGATGGTTTCACTAGAATTAGATGTTTGCATGTATATCACTGCGCCATAAGCCTTGGAAGACGCATCTGCGAAACCATTTAGCACCACTGATTGGTTCACAGCTAGGAAGCATCTTGGTACTTCAATGGATTCCAGTTCTTTAAGACTTTCGAGGAAGGTTTTCCATAGTTTGGTGACATGAGAGGGCAGCTTCTCATTCCACTCTATTTTAAGAAGCCATAGCTCCTGCATGAATATTTTTGCTTTAGCAATCACTGGCCCTAAGAGACCGAGAGGATCATAAATGCGGGCAATTTGTGAAAGTACATCTCTTTTTGTGAAATCACTCTTTGTGTTGATATTAACTTTATACCTAAACGTATCATTGAAACTGTTCCACAACATCCCTAATGTTTTAACAGTTATTTCATCAGAATTTCTGTCCAGGAGAAACATGTGATTATCAGTAGATTGGACCTCATTGGTACACCATTTGTGTAAAACCATCCCTCCCTTTAGGAGGAGTTCAGTTAATTGCGATTTCATTAATCTGAATTCTTCTAAATTGGATGAGCCCGATAGGCAATCATCCATATAAAAGTCCTTCAAAACAATTTTCGATGCTAACGGGAATTTCTTTTTCTCATCTAGAGCTAATTGTTGTAATACTTTGGTGGCTAAGTAGGGAGCACAAGATGTTCCATACGAAACTGTTGTTAGCTGAAATACCTTAACCGGGGATGACATACTGTCTTTCCACAAAATTTTTAAATATTTGTACTGGGATGGATTTATTTCTATCATCCTAAACATTTGTTTAATATCCGCAGTAAAAGCATAAATATGCTTTCTAAATCTAATTAATATCGAAAAAAGATCATCTTGCAGAACTCCACCCTTACATAATAAATCGTTCAAAGATTTTCCGTTGGTTGACTTGGCACTAGCGTCAAAAACGACGCGTAGTTTTGTGGTTTTACTAGAGGGTCGTAAAACGCTGTGATGTGGTAAGTAATAGCCATCATTAAAGTTCGTGTTTTCTTTTATTTCATGCATGTGATTTAAATCTCTATATTCTTTAATAAATTCTGTGTATAAATTTTTCATAACAGGATCTCGATCTAAACGTTGCCACAGAGAGTTTAATCTTTTCAAAGCAAGATTTTTGGAATTTCCCAAATCGGGTTCTAAAACCTGTGGTTTAAACGGCATCGTGACCACAAACTTACCATCCGGTTTTCTGAAGTGCGTTTTATCGAAGTGATCATTACAATATTCTAATTCTTCACTGTTACAGGGTTTTAAATTTTGTACTTCTTCAATTTCCCAGAAAGACTTCAAAGTGTCATTAAGTAATTCAAGATTTTTTGTTAAGAAACAATAATTAGTATTATTATTATTTACTGTTTTGTCATAAATACAACCAGATACAATGTAACCGAAAATACTTGATTGCAAATATAAATTATTGCCTAACTTTATTTTTTCTTCATTTAAAAGAGAAAAATACAGTTCAGCACCGATAATTATCTCCACACTGCTTGGAATGTTAAATTTTTTATCCGCTAAACAAATATTTGCTGGAATTTTTAAATCTGATATGTTTATCTTTTTCGAGGGCGTGAAGTCACAAATGTTTGGAACGATTAATAACTCAATATCATAACTGGCACTATTCATTTTATTTGACAACTTTGATTTGATTCTAGATTTAATGTAAATAGGCAATTTATTTATTCCACTTACAGGAATATTTATTTTCTCCTTTTTCAAGTCTAATATTTGTGCTGCTTTAAATGTACAAAAACAATTCTGAGATGCGGAATCTAATATTGCCCTGAAAGGAATTTTGATGCCATTTACATCTGTCAAATAAATTATTGCAGTGCTAATTAAAACAGATTTATTATTATCATTTTCATATGAAAAAAATGAATGAGCAGTAGTTTCGTTTTGTGATAAATCTCCCGAAACAAAATTGCTATTTATTGTTTCATGTATTGGGAGATTGTTTATAGGATTGTTTACTGGTGTTGTATAATTATGTAATGATGAATGATGGCTTGCGCTCTTGCAAACATGACAAGTGCTTTTTGAATTACAATAATTAATGAGGTGGGCTGAACTTAAACAATTGAAGCAAAGTTTATTTTTCTTAACAAGGTTAATTCGCTCACTTAACTTCATATTTTTATATTTAACACAATGATATAAGGGGTGGTTTTCGGTTTTACAAATTACGCAACATTTACTTTGAGGTTTGTTTGTTTTTATGAATAGGGATTTTGCAGTATATTTAGAGGATACATTAGAACTTATACTATTTAAGATTTGACATCTTCGCTCAAGAAATTCTAAAAATTCATCAAAATTAGGCACTTCATTATCCTTTAATGTTAGTTCGTATTGTTTACGAGTTTCGTTATCTAGTTTATTTAGAATAATATTCAGCAAAATTGCGTTCGAGAAATTATCTCTATCATACTTTAAGATCTTTAAAGCCCTTAAATTTTTCTTCACGTTATCCAATAAAATGCGGAGATCCTTAGCGGATTCCTGTTTAATTACACAAAGATTTAAAATATTCTTTATATGACAATCTATTATAACTCTTTTATTCTCGTATCTTTGTTCTAACGCATTGAAAAGTGAAACATAATTTTCATCTGGTGTAAGCAAACTCCTCGCTTTTCACCAGTCAAAGCAGAACGCAAATAAAATAATTTTTCATTATCTTTTAAATTTGAATTATCATTAATAAGCTCATTAAATGTACTTTTAAATACAGACCATTCTTCAATTCTGCCACTAAAAACCGGCAATATGACCCTAGGTAGCTTAATGCTAGACGTTTTAGCTTGGTCCTGTTCAATAGATTTTTTATTAGAATCAGTATTTTCATAATAAGCATTAATAGAGGATTTTAAGCTTACCTCTAGTTTTAGAATATCCTCGTCCAGTTGACTCAGTATTTTTTCAGTTTCTTCCAACTTTTCTTCCTCTATTATTCTATAATATTCCAGTTTAAGAGCTTCAAACTTTTCTTCAGTTTTCGACAGTAAATCCAGGTGGGCTTTCCATTCGGATAAATTAAATGTTTTTCCATCCGTTGCGTTAAATATCCTGGTGACTTGGGCCTTGATATTCCCTCGCCTTCTGTTCAATGCTTTTATCTCAGTTTCCGACATTATTCATCTTGTTGACGAAATTCGATAAATTCAATATTTAATTCAATAGAAAAGACACTGATTTGTTCATACCTCCGGGTCGCTAGGACCAAATGTACGGAGGTGTACTAAATTAAAAAGAAAAACTAAAAAGAAAAAGCAAGTAGACTGTAAATTTAATGGAATGTTTATTTTTCTAAGAGTCACCGCTTGATGCAGCATTAGAGCTTGTTGCTAAGAGACTGTTTCTCTCAATCCACTGCGTCACACAACACGTGAGCAGGGTTACAGTAAATTGCCGATTGGCGTATAATTGGCGTGGGCTGTGTTTGTCGCCAAGGCGATGTTACAAGAACACAATACAGAAGCGGAACAACAATTTTTTAACAAAATTTGTGCTTTATCATGCCATTTAAATTTTTCTTGCAGCTCTTTGAAGAAATTCATTTTTAGCAATCTTTTGACCAGGGTTGGCTTGATTTAAGTCAACTGATTTAAATCAAGATTTAAATCAACTGATATTTTTAAA
The DNA here is from genome assembly GCA_964019185.1 of Maratus speculifer. Classification (NCBI taxonomy): domain Eukaryota; kingdom Metazoa; phylum Arthropoda; class Arachnida; order Araneae; family Salticidae; genus Maratus; species Maratus speculifer. The sequence continues at coordinate 429,404,804 of OZ025294.1, read as the reverse complement.
AAAATCATTTGATTTAAATCAAAAAAAATTTTTTTTTTTCATTTTTGAAATTAGTCAGCAGAGAAATGAGTAATAGGTGTAAATAAGTAACAAGTGTTTTCAGGATTGCTATGAGAAAGAATGTGGCAGGTACAGGTGTCCCCCTCCTAATCCTTTAACTCTTTCGGGTCAAATGTGCTATTAACAGTACATGTCTTTTCATCGAATATTATTTTGTCTTAACAATTATTTTGTAACTTTCTACATATATAAAGGATAGTATACGGCTGTGTCTTTCTTATTATGATTTCATTTATGTTTTGACATTTAGAAATTATAATAATAATAAAAGTTTACTTAATTCTTTTTGCACCGTTAGCGATTCCTTTATTTTTTCACTCTTTAAGTCTACAATCTAAGTTACTTTTCAGAACGAACCATGTGTGATAAAACGTAAAAAACATTAGAAAGTTGTAATATCAGTTAAATTCTATTGTAGTGCAATATTTTCCAAACCTCTCCAAAAACTCTTCCTTAGCCTATTATCATATAAATATGAATTGAATAGTACACGAAATAAGTATATTCATTACATTTCGGATTATGAGATAATCTTTAAACAACACTAAGTGTATTTGGATAGCTATGATTAATATTATAAAAGTAATAGTAATTTTGTTACAAAATTGAAAAAAAATTTGGATGCGAAAGGGTTATTTGTTTGTTCTTTTGTAATAAACTTTAGACAATGAGGCAAAACACAGAAACACTTTATAAATCATATTTTATTTGCCAATCCTGGCAACTAAATTATTTGAATCTTTTTTTGTTTCACAAGTTAATAATTAAACAAATTTATTAATGTTCACCAAAAAGTCGGATACTACATGTAAGGAACAAGTTTTAAAACTTGCCATATTATACGGTCAAATTTCAATCAAAGCTTACGAACTTTTTAAATTTTGGGGTAAAAAGTTAGAAAATGTATTAGATAAAGATAGCAGAGTTGCCAATTCTCCTGATTTTCATATGTTTCTCCATACTTCTTATTTTTGACATATTTCTTCTGATTTTTCACACTTTTTAAATATTCTGTTATTTAACAATCAAATGTGCTGTGATTCAGTGAGAAAAGCTCTAGTACAGGTGCAGTGTTAGTAATTAGAAGTCGTTAGTCGTCAGATGCAACTAAAAAATTGAATTTGATGACTAGAAAATTATTCTTGGTCGTCAAATTTGACGCCTAGCTTTTTAAAAAATTTATTAGACATTCAGCTCTGAAAATTTAAAAAAAAAATGGTCTAGTGTGAAAAATCAGAACTAAAAAAGCATCGCGAATTTCGAGAAATAGTCGCAAAAAAAATTTCATCAATTGCTCGTATAAGAAATCGCCACTTTCGGCAAAAGATGAGAGAAAAAAACGATTTTTTTTTCAAAAAATAACAAAAAAGCAAAAGTTTTTTATACGATAACGTATGAAAAGGCAAATTTCTACAAAGTATTGCGAATAGAGATGCAAATTTCGTCAAAGAATCGCAAAAAAAAAACACGAATTCCATAAAATAATCGCAAAAAAAGTTAATTTCGTCAAAAAAAATTTTGGGAAAAAGACTAACTTTGTTATAGAATCGCAAAAAAATGCAATTTTCTATGAAGGATCGTGAAAACAAATCTTAATTTCGTCACAGAATCTTTAGAAAAAAGCTAATTTTGTCAAAGAATTACAGAAAAAAAAAAGAATCTTGTCATAGGATCGCAATAAAATCTGTTAATTCCATCAAAGGCTCGCGAAAAAACACAAATTTTTTCAAGGCATCCCAAATAATCAGTAATTTTCGCCAAAGGGTTGCGAAAAAAAAAAAAATAACGGGGGGGGGGTGTTCCCAGCCCTGCAGAAAATGACAAATTTTGTCAAAAGATTGTGAAAAAATATTGCCAATTTCGTCAACAAATCGCAAAAAAACATGGCAAAGCTTGTCAAAAAATCGAAAAAACGGCAAGTTTCACCAAATGATTGCAAAAAAAACCCAACAAAGTTTGGCAAAAGATCGCGAAAAAGGCAAAATATTTAAAAAAATCGCAAAAAAACCAGCAAGTTTCATCAAAAGATTGTGAAAAAAACGGCAAGTTCCGTCAAAAAATCATGAAAAAAACAGCCAGTTGCGTCGAAAGATCGCAAAAAGAGCTGCAAATTTCGTCGAAAGATTGCGAGAAAACGGCAAATTTTGCCGAAAGATAGCAAAATTCGTAAAAGTGGTACGAGGCCCCCCCCCCTCCAAAAAAAAATAAAATATTGGGAGTGTTTTTTTTTTCTTGTCTCTGTAATAACCTTAAAGAAAATTTGATGCGAATTTCAAAATTCTTTTACACCAAATCACTCCAAAATTATATGCAGTATTACAGTAATGTTAATATGAATTTTAGAAACTTCAACTAAAAATCTTAATTTGACGCCTAAGGTTTTTACAGTAGTCGTCATTTGACGCCTGCCTTTTATCTCGCAATTTCTATCACTGTACAGGTGTAATTGTTTTTTAGTATGTTTGACCAGTAGTGTTTTATGTGATGAATTACACCCAGATTCATTATAAACGATGAATCTTTAAAGTTTGTTATTGTTACTATGGTCATGTATTGATTTAATAATAATTTGTCTCTATAAAGACTTATGATCTTTACTATAGGTTTATATAAGTTGATGAGTAACAAAACATCCCTCTTTTTATAATATTTAGTCAAATTAAAAATATGTTAAAACATTCTAAACATCATATTCTTAAATGTGTTCTACTTGTAAGGAATACATACTTTTCTTATTCGATTAAGAGTGATAGATTTCTTTTTAATCTTCAGTAATAACCAAGCAATATTGAAACTTAATGTTTTACATCAAGAAATTAACAAGTTTTCATTGACAAAAATATCTCCTGATTTCTGAAATAAAATCTCCTGATTTTTAATTTTCAGAATTTGTCAAGTCGGAGATAGAATTACAAAATTTAAATCAAAATATGAGCAAGCTATTAATGGCTGTCATTTTGCTGGAGTTTTATTAAGTCCTCCTGTTTTAAATTGAAATGAAATTTCACTTAGTGTCGAGGAAAATAATGAAGATTTGGCATTCATTAAAGAAAATTGTCCAAATCTTCTCACCACTGTAGCACATTTTCAAGCAAAAAATGGTCTATTCCGAAAATTACCATTTCTCGAGAAATAAGTTTCAGATATTATGACAGATTATGATTATATCCTTTTATGTAATGGGAGGTAAAGAGAGAATCAGCGAAATTGAAATTAAATTTATTTATCAAATAACAATGTGACTTCATCTGCTGGAGTAGAAAGACAATTTTCTTCTTTTGGACTAGTTCATTCAAGCCTTCATAATAAATTAGGAGTGGTCAAAGCTTCTAAGTTAGTGTTTTTGTTAAAACAATTAAATCCCTCATTTATTTCTATTTGCTTAAAAACTATTGAATTAATTGTTATTTTTATCCCTTAATAAATAGTTTGCATTAAATGAATATTTAATTTTTTTTAATTTTATCATTTTCAATTCATTTACGACCTATTTAAGTTTATTTCTTATTTAGTGTGCACAATTCAAGTACAAAATAATAGAATGACTTTAGATTAAAGCCTAGGTGTTTAATTTTTAGTACCAATCAGTTACTAGAATATAGTATTTACTGAACTATATAGTTATTTAGTCTTATATTATTTTTATAAATTATAAATATTATTTATTCTTTTTTACTTATTTTCATAGAAAACTGCTCCATGTATTGCAAAAATATAAAAACAATCCTATGCCAAAATTCATGTTTATCTGTGATCCTTAAAAAAAATTTGCATTTTTTTTTTTTTTTTTTTTTTTTTTTTTTTTTTTTTTTTTTTGCTTTTTTTGTTGAAATTTGTGTTTTATCCATGATTCTATGTCGAAATCAGCATTTCTTTTTGCAATGCTATAACAAAATTTGCAATTTTCTGTCATCCTTTGAAGGAAGTTGCATTTTTCTGCAATCCATTGACAAAATTGATTTTTTTTGTTTTTGTTTTTTGCAACCATTTGTTGAAATTCCCAATATTTTTTATGTCCAAATATGCAGACTGATAAAATTTTTTTATTTTTTTTAAATTTCAGAACCAAATTTCTAATAAATATATATTTTTAAAGCTATGTGTCGAGTTTGATGACCGAGAATAATTTTGTAATCATCAAACGTAATTGTTTAGTTGCATTTGATAACATGCCTGTTTGTGTTGCGGGGAATCCCCGGAATTCCGGGGATTTTACTAAAAGTGCCCTGGAAATTCCGAAGTTAATTACAACAAATCGGCATGCTTTTTTTTACTTTTCTATGAAGCTTTCCTTTCATCTGGACGTTAGTAGCTGGGAAGCTTGATTCGAAAGTAACAAATCACCCTTTAGTTTAAAAAATAGCGCCCCTCTTGCTCCTATTTAAAATCTAGCGCCCCTCTTGCCGCTCATTCAAAAAAAATAGCGCCCTCCTTTCCCCTCATTTGAAAAAACGTCCTTACTGCTGTTGCGTCCGAACTGAATGCGTGCCTGCTAGTTGTCTTCTCATTCATACATTTAAGACCGCGCGTTCTCAAAGCGTGCATTGCGGTAGACAAGTCTTTGACAGGTCAAGTGTTTTATAAGATTTTGTTCCGAAATTTCCAAGCACTAAAAACATTCTGTTATTATTATTTTTTTTTTTTAACGTGGATCAGAAAATTGAGGCATAAAAAGTATCGCGAATTTCAATAAATTATTGCCAAAAATTTTTGTCAATCGTTCACACACACACAAAAGAAAAAAAAATGAAAAGAAAGAAAAAAAAATGAAAAGAAAGAAAAAAAAATGCGAATTTCATCAAGGAATCATGGGGGAAAGCGTATTTCGTTTTAGAATTGCGAGAAAAACGCTAACTTCGACAAAGGATAGCCAAAAAAGCGTTAATTTCATCAAAATGCAGCAGATAAAAGTGTGAATTTTGAAGAATCGGAGAAAAACTTCGAAGTTCGTCAAGGAGCCATTGAAAGGATGCCAATTTTGTCAGAGTATCGGGTGTAAAATAGAAATTTTGTTAGAGAGCCACGGAAAAACGTGAATTTTGTTAAATGACCTCGGCAAAAGACTAGTTTCGTCAAATGACCGCAGAAAAAATGCTATTTTTCAAAGGGCTGTTGAAGAAACAAGAATTTCATCAAAATGCCTCGTAAAAATTCAAATTTTATATCAAAGGACTGTGGAAGAAACTTTTTTTTCGCGACTCTGCGAAATTCGCATTTTTTTTTTTTTTTTTTTTTTTTTTTGGTTTTTTTTTTTCGTATTTCCTGGACGAAATTCGTATCTTTTCACGATTCTCTGTCAGAATTCGTTTATTTCATGCGATCCTATAACAAAATTTGCATTTTTTTCTCCCCAATAATTTGTCAAAACTTGCGATACATTTTATATTCAAATTTTCGGAGTTTTGAACAATTTTTTTAATTTTCGAAATGGCTGACTTAATTTTTCTAGATTTTGTGGAAAATCTGATAGAAGATTTTCGAGATAGAAGGAGATATCACAGAGGTGAAAAAATATGAAATTCACAGGAAATTTTCTGAAAAGTTACAACAGAAGTGGGAGAAAGGGGGGAGCAATTCCATTCCCGGTACAAAGTTATGTGCTTTTATTTATTTATTTTTTTTTTTTTTCGCGCCCCTATTTTGAAATTTGCGTTTTTTTGCGATCGTTTGACGAAATTTACCATTTTTTCGCGATCTTTTAACAAAACTTGCCGTTTTTTTTACGATCTTTTTACAAAATTTGCCGTTTTTTGCGATCTTTTTACAAAATTTGTCGTTTTTCATGATTTTTAGCAAAATTTGTCGGTTTTTTTACAATCTTTTTACAAAATTTGTCTTTTTTTCACGATCTTTTAATAAAATTTTCTGTTTTTTACGATCTTTTTAAAGAATTTGTCGTTTTTCATGATTTTTTAACAAAATTTGCCATTTTTTTTTAAACAAATTTCCGTTTTTTCGCGATCTTTTAGCAAAATATGCCGTTTTATCGCGATCTTTTAATAAAATTTGCCGTTTTTTCGTGATCTTTTAACAAAATTTGTCGTTTTTTCGCGATCTTTCAACAAAATTCTTTTCTGGTGGATAGGAATAAATGTGCATGGGGTGAAAAAAGGTAACATTTTTTGATCATTTTATAGTTTATAAATATTATAGGAGTAAAATCCACTAAAGAATAAAATATTTGAAAGTTAAAAGCAATTCTATGTAATGGCTCATGGGATACTTATGAAGTTAATCGGTGATTATGATTTATATACTATTGTAACTTATTTTTAAAAAAATGAAGATTTATTTTTTCAGGGGATTTAATCAAGTGTTACAAACAGGCATGTGATAACTGATAACTAATGAATGCTAATTTCAGTTGTAATTTTTTTCTCCCCATTTCTCTTCTTATTTCATGATTTCTTTGTGTTTGTTTGACAACTTTCTTGATTTTGCCATTTGTCAAATTTCATAATTTTTCTCTGCAATTATTTGATGAATTTTGTGATATTTTTCAATATCATTTGACCAAAAATAATTATTTTTCAAAAAAAAAAAAAAAAAAAAAAAAATTCTATCATTAGTATAAAAATTTGGACATAAAAATATCATGAATTTCAACAAATAATTAAGTATTATAAAACATGTAACTAACCATCTGTTGTTTTCTTTAATTATATAAAGCAGTAAAAATGAAAAAAGAGGGGGCGGAGACTGTTAAAGATCACTGTAAATCAAATAAAGCAATTGGCATGACCCTTTTCAAATTTAACTGACGTATTTTGCAGTTCTGACTACCAATCACAAGTAGCTTCATCTATGATTTATTTTAGTATGAGTGTCTTCATTATTGAGCATTTTAAATTCTAAATCAATTAACCATTTCCTCTTTTTAACTATTTGGAAAAAAATAGTTGTTCTGGGTAGAGAATTGGGAAATCTAAAGTATATCTTAATCTTTTTATTGGTGACAACTTGTTATAGTCATCCAAAAAATGTTTATTATTAATTTAAATATAGAATTTATTTATAAGTCTTTAAAATTTGATTTTTAAAAAAAATATCACTTTCCAAATAGTCATTGCAATTTGTTAAATTACAATTTTTTATTTATTGTCTGAGCGAAGCGAAGTCTTTATACTCAGAGATACGTAACAATATTAAAATTAAAAAAAATTCTTTCGTCAAGCAAATCTCAAAAAGTACTTGTCGGATTTTGATTCTGTTTGTACCAATAGGTACCTATGGAGGTAATCTGGTGAATGCACCTACTTTTAAAAATTAATTCCAAATAGTTAAAAAGTTATATTAAAAAAACTGATAAAAAAGCACAATTTATGTGCATACGTCACAGAAATTTGGTGAGCGTGATTTTCACCGGCTGGACATTTTCGTAGATAACCGAATCAGTACATGGAGTAAATAGTAATCATTTTCGCACTCAGAAATATTGAATGCAATAAAACATTTTAAAATTTAATCATGCAGGAAAATAAAACTGTTATTTTTTTATATTTAAAAATGTTGATTTTCATAAAAACTTTGATTTTGAGATTTTGTGATAATCTTTTAACAGCACTTTTTGATCGCTAAAAGAATGTTTTACATATTTCGCGTGTGAAAATTAGAAACAATTATGTTTTTAAATAAAAAGTTTCTTTTATGACATCATTTTCCCTTTATATTTATTTTCATTGCATGTTTTCTTTTAACTTATATTTTGTTTGTGTATGGAAGTCAATTCTGGTCACTAATTTTTTGGCATGGATACCACAAGCGCATCAGATTTGGCGCAATTTTTTTCAAAGCCCATTTGGCGAAAACTCCCTTTTCAAATAACGCATACATACACATTTTTAAATTATTTTCTATTTTCAAAAAGAACTTACAGTAAATAAAATAATAATAATAATTAATAACTATAAAAAGAAATATTTTATATAATTAAAAGAAGGAAGTGAAAGTAAATAAACATTTTATGAGTAAATAAACAAATATAAATAAATAAAGCCGGGTTACCATCTCAGGTAAAATAATGCCATTTTGACGCCAATTATGTACCCTGGTGCATATGTGACATTTTTTCCCATTTTCCATCCGTTTCCTATTGGCATACAACTTTGAAATATGGAGTATGTATGCATACCTGGGAGCAATACTGGAATTAAACATTGATTTTTTTTTTAATTCAATCCAAAAAGGGGCAACGGGGCTACTTTTTAAAATTTTATACAATTTATACTGCATAAAGGAGCCACTTACCTATTTCTATATACCAGAAGAAGTAAGTGGCATGTAAAAACAATTATAGTATACATAAATAAAATACTTGAGATAATATACTAGAGATATAAGCACCGGGTTTGGCGAGATTTTTTATGCCAATTAGGCGAAAATATCGTTTTGATTACCAGATGCATATAGCATGCTATAACAACACGTTATTTATTTATTTCAAAATGAAAAAAAAAAAGGAATAAATGAAACATTTCCTGTTATTAAAAAAGATATAACAATCAATAAATGATAATATTTTCAGAACAAACAATTTATTATAACATTTATATGATAACCAGCATGTTAGGCAACTAAACGCCATTTTGGCACCAATTAGGTACCTCGGTGTATACAGGGCATATATGTGCCATATTTATTTGTAAAACTGAGCATGAAAGTTTACCAGGTGTGTTTTCATAGGCGCTTATATCTTTTTGCAACATAGCGCACCTTTCGAAGCCAAAACTGCATAAAAGAAAAAATAATCAATATTTGCAGCATTTTTTTTAATGTAATGCTCATTTTGTAATCAGTAGGCTCGATAATCAGACCTCGATTTTTTTTTTTTTTTTTTCTTTAAAAGATGATATTTCATACGTCTTTTTGGGATTCGTCGTTTTTCCATATTTGATAGTATGTGTCTACTCGTTTTGTACCCTTTTTTGTAACTTTCTTCTTTATTAACAGCGACATCTGGATTTCCTATTTAAATAAAAATTCTTCTAAATACAAAGAATTTTGTTAAAATAAATAAATAATAGGAAATGCGGACATCTATTGCTCAAAACACAAAATTTCTCTTATTGAGTTAATAAAAATCAGTAAAGACATAATTTTTATGATAATAAAAAGGTGACTTATGTAATAACAGAGTCATATATTATGTACGTTATGGATTAAGTATGAATATTTCAATGAAAAGTGATATTTCAAAAGTATTATGAAATTAGTTAAAAACCATTTATTTTAAACTAAATGAATAAAAGATTTATATTTTTAATGAAATAAATGGGATTTGAAAAATTATTGGAAATTTATCACCATAGATGTATCAATATTACAATCAGTACCTTGTTTGCAAAATGGAACAATTAGCAATACTTTCTGTACCCGAAAAATGATCGTTGCTTTTTTTAAGGTTAAAAAGTAGATTACGAAATATTCCTATATAGAGATGACAAACCCTCGCTTATTGCATAGCAGAATTTTCTTATAGGAAAAGTTATTTTTTAAATCCGCAGAATGTTCCAATTTAATAAAACATTTTCTGTATTAAAATGCCGGTACCCAAAATGCCGGAAATATTGGCAGCTCTGCCTATAACATTTTAATTAATCACGGTACTTTTTTTAATCAGATTCAAATTTAGTGAAGACAACGTTTTTTGGCCGAAAGCAGCTTTTTTCCACATGTGTAACTACGATACAATTCCTTGATGCTGACTTTTGAATGTTTTGACTTATGCTATTATTGCTTCCTCTCATTTATTTATTTGAATTTTAAATAAGATGACTCAAAATTGTGTTTTTTAAATATAAGAAAATAAAATGCATTTTGAGAGAGGGCGAAAAGGACAATATTTGGCGATTTATTACCTGCGTTTGGCTAAGTGTCTTACTATCTTGTTTTTAATACTCTTCACAATACTTCGCTGTTATATCGACTAAGGCGCTTTTATAAAAAGTTTGACGTAATTCGGGCTTAAGAAAGTAAGTTTTTTACTGAATAATACAAATAAATGAAAAATTAATACTAAGAAATACTAATAAAAGAAATAGAAGCATTATATTGATCTATGTATATTTAAAAATTCATCTGCTAGCACTAATTAGATAATTTATGTCTTATGTGTATATAATAGGAGATAAATAACTTTTGATTCTGTATTTCTATGCTATAAAGCATTAACATTTGTGTGTTTTTCGTTAGCATTGGGAGTACCTAGATAATTTAAAAAATAATGTGGGCAAAAAATGTTGGTAACCATCTTTGCTGCAAAATATACTATATTTTGCATAGGAACAATAATCACCATCAATGCACGAGCAAAAAAAGTTCTAAAATTGAGAATTCTTTTTTTTTTTTTTTTTTTTTTTTTTTGTGGCAACTTTTAAGATATAATATTCTCGTTATGAACGATTTCTAAAACATTCGACAATTTAATTTCACATATTAAACATTTTTTTTTCTAGAAAAAGTTTTAAACCCAATTTATTGAGAATATTGCAATTTCTAGGATACTGTTGGGGTCAGAAACTATAACTTTGGCATCACAGTAACTTATAAGATATAAGTGCTCGTTTAGTACAAATTTTTAAAAAAGGATTCCTTAACTCTTATTGACAACCTCATTGCATCCGTGGAAAACAGATATTCAACATTATAAACTATTCGGACGGATTTCACACCATATAAAATACACTCCATTTCTCTACAAACATAATAGTTTATGTTATTTATAGTTTCTCAAATCGGAGCGAAGCTTCTGTTTATGCTCATGACATCATTTCAAAGAGCTATATTTCCAATATAGGAAATTTTGGTGTTTTATTTTCTGTGTCACTTTTAACATTTGGCATATTTCCAATTTTATATCCATGCATGGTTTGCTTTTCTTTTATAAAAATAGTATATGCAACAAGATTTTGTAGTTCTACGATTCGATATGCTTATTTTCATCATTATATTTTATCACAATGAATGACCAATTAAGGGTAACATCTCATTTTCTTTACTTATCGCAAGTTATTAAATGTGTATTCTCAGCAATATCGCTCAGACTAATCCCTCTGAGGGAAGTCCTAGTTTATTTTTGCAATAATATTAATTTAAATGTTTTGATTACTTTAGCAATGAACATATTTTTTTAGACATTATCACATAGAAATGGGAGGTTTTGATGCCAAAGACATCGCCAAATTAGAAAAATGTAATACATACCTGGCGCTATTAGACTTATAAGAATTTGGTTAATACCATTCAATTCAGCATATAAAAATACACTAAAATATGTTATCAGCTGAAAAATAGCTATAGTCAAAGTTCTGTTATCCACACAAGTTGGGGCCAAAGGTTGTGTGTATTATGGAATATTGGAGATTATAGAGCATTATGGATTGTACATCATTTTTTAAATTCCTAAATGATGTTTTAATTCTATAATATGAAAGAAAATAATGAAATCTAAAAATTATTTCAATAGGGTATCTCAAAAAATGCCTTTTTAAAGTTATTTTATTAAAAAAATTATGTGCAATTAAATAAAGATAATTACATAGATTCTACAGTACAGTTTGTTTTTTACTGTTAATAAAATAAGTTTTATATTTAAAAAAAAAAAAAAAAAGTTTTATTATGACTTTTTTTTCATTATTATTCTTATTTGTTATAAAAAAAAAATCATTTCTGGATCAATAATTTGTTAAGTTTCTTAACTGTTTATTTCATTGTTTACATTCACGAAGCAATGCTAATTATAGAAAATTGCGGATTATGGGTGTGCAGATTATAGAACTTTGACTGTAATTCCTGATTTTTAATGAATTTAAGTTCTCTCTCTTTTTTAGAAGCTTTAGAGGTGGAATTTTGCAAAATTCTTTCTTAGTGGCACTCGATGATATAAGAAGTATTTTTACCCCAATTTTCAAAATTATAGGTTCAGTAGATTTTTCTATGCGTTGACTAATACAAAATTCAGAGTTTCTTTTATATATATAGTAGAGATGTGTCATTTGTTGAAGAACGATTCCAAAGGGACTATTCCGGCAGTGGAACTGAAGGAACGATTCCAGTCTATAAAAAGGCATTGGTCCTTTTTGGAACGGTTCCGAAAATTACCGAATCCTCAGAATCGTTCCGAAATCTACCGACTCCAAGGAATCGATCCTTTTGGAACTATTCCGAAAAGAAACAAATCCTTTGAATCGGCTATAGATCGGTTCGTTTTAATAGATAAAAATACGCTATTTATTTTAAAATAACATATTTTGATTTTATTAAAGCAGAGTGTATTCTCCAAATACCCTTTGTAGATGTATGAAAAAAATTTGATGTTGTGGGAGGGGGGGAGGTTAATAAACTATAACTGCACATTATATCCTTTTAAATTTTATGTTTAGAAGAATAGAAGTATATTATTTCACTTCAATTAAGATATTGCCTGTTACAAATTATTTACTGTCATCTTTGACTTAATTACTTTACTATTTGACTTTTTTGTGTTAAATTTATCTAAAAGAAATAATTTAAAGAAAATAATTATACGAATTGGAATTTTTTCCCAGAGTTTCCCCCAAGTTTAAAAAAGGGCAGGGCGCAACTGTTCTGAAAAGGGCACTATTTACATTTTTAAGGGCACTTTTATAGAGTTGAATCTAGAATTTAGCGGTTCAAAAAGTCTTGAAAAAACAGAAATTTCATCAAAAAATTGAAAAAAAGAAAAAGGTAAATTTTGTTAAAAGATCGCGAAAAAACGGCAAATACTGTTAAGATCACGAAAAAACGGTCAATTTTATTAAAAAAATCGCAAAAACGGAATATTTTGCTAAAAAATCGCGAAAAAAATGACAAATCTCGTGAAAATATCGCGAAAAAACGAAACTTTTCACAGAATTTTCCGTTTTATTGCGATTTTTGGATGAAATCTGCCGTTTTAACGCTATTTTTTGACGAAAGTTGCCGTTTTTTGCGACTCATTTGACAAAATTTTCCCTTTTATAGCGATTTTTGGAAGATATTTGTCGTTTTCCCACGATCTTTTGAGGAAATCTGGCATTTTGTGACAAAATTAGCCATTTTTTTGCGAATCTTGCCGAAAATTAGCCATTATTTCGCGATTTTTAACGAAACTTGACATTTTTTAGCAATTTTTTGACGAAATTACTCGTCCCACGGGACGCGTGTGAGGCTATTTTTTGCGTAATTTACGCGCTATAGCGCGTTCGGATCATCACTGGAGGGCTCCGTTCTTTCAAATGTGGGGCAAGAAGGGCGTTTTTTTTTCAATGAACGACAAGAGGGGCGCTAGTTTTTGGATAGGGGGGCAAGAGGGGCGCTATTTTTTAAACTAAAGGGCAGGAGGGGCGGAGCGTCCTCCTGAAACCCTCTGGGGGAAACTCTGTTTTCCACCTGAGTGAAAAAATGCCCCAGCTGTTATTTTGACCAAGATCCTTGACATGCTTTATTGATTGCATATCTAGATCACTGCAAGAAGGTAATGGGCACTAATACTTTCTATTAGGCACACTAATAATATGGTAAATATATCATACGAAATGATTTTTTTTTTTTCTAAATGAATTTTTAAGAAAAACAAAATAAAACAAAATTAAAAAAAAAAAAAATCTGATTTAAAGCAGTTTTGAATAATATAAGAAATACATCATTATATCATAGCACTTTCATGCATATTTCAGTTTCATGGTTTTTTTTTTTTTTTTTTTCCTCTCAAGCATAATTTGAATTTGAGAATCCTCTTTGTCAAAAGAAAAATATGACCAGCATGTTGCTGGTGAGTGATTAAGTACCACTTTATTTCCACTGTTTGATGTCTTGTTTTTCTCTCCTGAAGAAGATGATTAAAAAAAAAGAATATCGAAACTCTCAAAGATTGTTTTAATCAACTTACATTGAGGTTTATTACAAAAATAAAAATCTGTTTGAACAATAGTCCAGGCAATCGAGACCATATTGCGGTAGCTACCTAGCAAAATTCATGGTAATTCTGGGAAAAGGCTTACTTTGTTTTCTGAGTCGCTGAATCCGAAGTTTTAACTTTTCACCCAAATTTCTCCTGGCAATCCCTCCCTCCCCCTCCCCCCACACAAATTTTGGTAAAAGCAGAATTGCATAACTTAGTGCTCACAGTGCCATGGTGCATGTTAAGAGGCTGGCTCCCCCCACCCCATTCATCCTAAATTATAAGGAGCCGGCCATAAATGATGTCACATGTTTTTTCCATTTGTTTGATTCTGCTCCCTTCCTTTGTCACAAAGTATTACACTTCATTTTAACCCCCCCCCCCTTTTGTCACATGTCGTGCTATATTATAAACATATACTTGCAATTCAGAAACAAAATATTACATTTTAAATCATATTTCAAATTTTATTTTCAAACTTTTAACTACCTGCTTTAATGACATTTGTGAGCTGAATAATAAAAAGAGTTCATATTTTGCATGAAATAAGGTTAATCAATGTATATATATATATATATATATATATATATATATATATATATAAATACTTTTATAAATACATCCAAAGTTATTCAATATAGATTCATTAATATGAAAAAGCAATTGAAAACAGCAGTATTTTGGAATTTAAAATAGAATTAAACATATTTTAATGTTTTTTTTTTTTTTTTTTTTTTTTTAAATCAAAATGTGTGTCACATTTTTTTCTTATCCCATCCCAACCCCCTTGTCACAAAGTAGAACAGTTTTATTAACCCCCCTCCCTCCCTTCAAGCATGACATAATTTATGGATGTTCCCAAATGTCATGTATAGCATTTTTTGCAAATTTTTTCTACTTTCTGAATTTTTAGATAATTTTTCTCTAAAGAAAAAAAATAAATTAACTATATTGGTGATCCTTTTACTAAAATTTTTGGGGTGGGGGAGGGGCACTTTGATGAGAAGTTAAAAACTTGGATTCAGTGGCCCAAAAACATAAAGTAAGAATTGTTGAAAGTTCAGAAGGGTAATGGGAGAGCAAACACAAACAATGCAAGTGGTTAGCCAAATTGCATATCTTGTGATGTATGTTGAGAGGCAGGCACCCCCCTCCCCATTTATAATGTTATGCATCTTATTTGTTGCAAATTTTGTCGTCTTTCTAAATTTTTAGATACTTTTACACTAAAATAATAAAAAATCAAATTTTTAAAAATTTCTTTTGAGGTGCATTTTACCCAAATTTGGGAGGAAAGAGAAATTTTGATGTGAAATTACAAATTCAGATTCAGCGACCCAAAAAATTCACACTTGAACTTATTCCTAAATAGACAGAATCTTAGGAATTTTTTCGAAATGTGCAGGCACCAAAATTACCGAGTTTTAAGGAATAGTACCAAAATGGACCAACTCAGAAAACAGCCGGTTGCGAGAACCGATATATTAGCTGAAGACTATGTAAGGGGGATTTTGAAAAGGAAAAAAATTGTAGGCCCTGATGTCAAGTATAAGAT
The DNA here is from genome assembly GCA_964019185.1 of Maratus speculifer. Lineage (NCBI taxonomy): Eukaryota > Metazoa > Arthropoda > Arachnida > Araneae > Salticidae > Maratus > Maratus speculifer. The sequence continues at coordinate 429,389,289 of OZ025294.1, read as the reverse complement.
CAGTAATGAAATTTCCTACATAAAATAATAACATGAATCATAACTTTATATTTCCTACATAAAATAACAACATGGTCATTTGACGATGTTTTGAAGGGGAAAGCAATGATTACGTTGAAAATCTAATAGACTGCCTGATATATGTATTATTGTATTGTTTTTATGAATAATGTTTTGGCAACATGGCTATATGCTTTTCAAATTCTTTAGATTGCTGGAATTTGTATATGTTGTTTAATGTTGATTAAAGCCTATGTTTTGTTATAAAAGTTATTATTGATTCGCATATTTTTATTACATTACAATTTAATCAACATTAAAATTTACTTTAACATTAAAAAAACTCAAAAATATCGAGATATGAAATATTCAGCAATAAATTGATTTGAGAAATGCATACTATCAACTACCTAAGATACTTGTACCCAATATGGACACCTCTAATATTTTAAAACAAAACAATTTTTATAGAGAGATTGCTCTACATGTCCGTGAAGAAAAGCAGTTGAAAAGATAATTAAGCCAGCAAATTACTAAAAAGTGTGTTGTTCGCCATTTAGAAGGAAATTCCACATGTTTCTTTTTAAGGCCTTTTATCATCAAATTCAAGAAATTTCTTCCTCCTCACTGTGATTGACGAGTACTCAAGGTTCCCTTTTGCCATTCCCTGCACTCTGATGTCTCCTCAGCTACAGTGGTTAAGTATTTGAGTAACATCTTTTCAACATTTGGTATGCCAGCATACATCCATACTCTAGACATCTTTCGTGTCTAGAGAATTAAAAATGTTTCTTACTGCGCTTCGTATAGCAACTAGTCGTACAACTGCCTGTAATCCACGAGGTAACAGGCAGGTCGAACGCTACAATGGTATCATTTGGAAAAACAATTCAGTTGGTATTGAAAACTCAGAACAAGAAAATTGAACTGTGGGAAGAAGTCCTACAATCAGCACTCCATTCTATTCGTTCAATATTATGCATAGCAACTAATGAAACACCACATGAACGCATGTTCTCTCACCTTAGAAGGTCACATAATGGAAGTTCAGTACTTATTTGGCTTACTCAGCAGGACCAGTGTTGATGAAAAATTATTTATGTACTAATAAGTATGAGCCCATTGTACAACAAATTTAACTTCTGGAAGCTAATCCAGAATATGCTTATGTAAAGTTACCAGATGGATGTGAGACTACTGTGTCTATTAGACATTTAGCTCCAAGAGAGGAAATCATCGAAAATACCTATGAGAGTAAAAGTGAAGTGGAGCCATCCATTAACCAGAACGAATGCTCAGAGCTTGATGACCATTCGAAACAATCAACAGAGATTTTGGAGGGGACCGAAAGAAATACAAAAAAAAGTGCAATGCCTGATGAAAATGTTTCACATGAGCAACCTGAACAGAAAACTGATAATGAACGATTGCGTTCCAGTAGACTGAGACGTAAACCTACATATCTGTCAAATTATGTTGTAAGCTAACTTTTTGGTTGGTGTTAATGATAAATGTGTTATTGTATGGTTTTTATGAATAACGTTTTGGCAACATGGCTATATGCTTTTCAAATTCCTTAGATTGCCAGAATTTATATGTGTTGTTTAATGTTGATTAAAGCCTATGTTTTTGTTATATATGTTATAATTGTTTCGCATACTTTTATTACGTTACACCGCCACAACAAGCCTGATGACCAAATCCAAAGCTAAAGCAAAATTTCATGGATAAACTATAGCAATAAATGAAAGGTCAACCAAATGTAAATTTTCAAGGGTAATTATGCTTAATCTCAGAAGAAAGTACCTTCTATCCAAAATATCAAGACGAACGGTAAGAAATGGTATGAAAAAAGATGGATATGTAAGGAAAAAAAAATTAGTAATAAAATATTAGTAAAAAATATTAGAGATTGCATGTCCCTCGGTGACCTTTCATTTATGAATCTGGATTCATCCCTTTTTCTTAAAATGGTTCTCGGACGTGTTTTTTTCAATTGGAATCCTTTTTTTTTAATTAATCTTTCATTTTTTATCGGATTCATTCCGTTTTTTCTTGGATTTGTTACTTTTTTTTCCTGGACTCCTTACTCTTTTTTTTGAACCGTTCCCCTTCTTGGAATGATTCCAGTAGGAACGACTCTGAATAACTCGTTCATCTCGGTGAACGATTCCGTCTAGAACGAGGAATACGAGTGAATGCGATCGCAAGTAACAATTATTGAATACTGAGCACGACAGAAACAACTCAACTGCACCAGTGAAGTACGTAAACAGCACCATTGTAAACAAACGCCGATATGTCGGTACGCGAGTAAGAGCAACATTTTCAGATTGCAAAAAAAAAAAAGAAAAATTGAGGTAAGGATGCTATTAAAATCACAATTATATGCTACTTCAAAATAAATTTGAAAAATTTGCTTGAGCTTTGGCTGTAATGAGCTTTGGATGAAAATGAGCTTTGGCTGTACAACATTTTCAGTTCAAAAATTGATTGCCCTATCAAGCTGTGTGTGAAAAGATTTCAATCTTTTGTGGTTTTATCACACAATATGAAATATCTATATTATAAAGTGTAATATATTATTATTATTATTTATGTATAATGGCAACTCTTTGTAACGCGCAGTTTAAAACTAAAAGCCGTAGCGGCAGTTCTTATTATATTTAAATATCGCATCACTTTGCTTGTAACTTATCTATGTACGCTTGTTCCGGTAAAGCAATGTTTTGTATTTATTCTTATTAAATTAATTTAGAAGTTATAAAAGTACGCATCTGTAGTAATTTGTGAAAATGGCGACGAGAAATTTTAAACAGTAAGCTTTACCGTATACTTTTAACCGTCGTATCGACCATGTCAAAGTTAGGCCTAGTTGGTCAATTGTCAGTATTTGACGACAGCAATGAGGATTTTTCTCTGTATGTGGAAAGACTTGAACAATATTTTTTGGCAAACGATATCGATAAAGCTAAAAAAGTTCCTGTGTTAATTTCAGTATTGGGACCTAAAACTTATAAACTTTTACGCAATCTTATAACGCCTCAGCTACCGAAAGATTTGACTTATGGTGATTTGATTAAGAAGCTGCAAGATCATTTTCGCCCGGCTCCTATTACTATAGCAGAACGATTTCGCTTTCACAGAAGAAACCAAAACGATCATGAAAGTATTTCAGAGTATATTGTGGAATTAAAGCGTTTGGCCTCCACCTGTGACTTTGGATCGTTTCTGCAGGAAGCTCTACGGGATCGTTTCGTCTGTGGCATTCGTTGTGAAGCTACTCAAAAACGCTTACTCGCTAAAAAAGATCTCAAACTTGAAGATGCTTGTGAAATAGCTTTGGCGATGGAATTAGCGGAGGAAGGAGCCAGCAACATTAAAGTTACAGTACCTTCTAATGTCAACAAAGTGAGCAAATTTCAAAGTAAGTCGTTTAAAAACACTAAAAATCCTAAAAAATGCTATCGGTGTGGTGCATCACACGATGCAAACAAGTGTAAGTACAAATTAGCCAAATGCCATGCGTGCCACAAAATTGGCCATATTTCACCTGTGTGTAAGTCAAAAGATAAAATTGCTAACCCTTCTGCTAAAAAAGTATCAGCTAATTGTGTACAGAGTAATTCTGAGGAGTATAATCTGTTTACTATTAATGTAAATAAAGTGTGTAAATATTCTAATTATATAGTTCAAGTTGAAATATGCGACAAAATGTTAGATATGGAATTAGATACTGCTGCAGATGTTAGTATAATTTCTGAAAAGTGGCTACAACAAAATTTACCACACATAGTACCTAAATATATACCTGTTACACTGAAAGATTACAATCAACAACTCATTGCAATTGCTGGGGAAGTATCTGTTAGTGTGAAATATGAAAACCAAATGTGTGATTTACAAGCTATTGTTGTTAAAGGTGATCGACCATCCTTATTTGGGAAGGATTGGATCAGAAAATTTAAATTAAATTGGCTCAAAATTTTTGCGGTGCATAAAATATTTAAGGATATGCCTAATAAAGTAGATTCTATTAGTGCATTGACAAACAAGTATAGCAAACTTTTTGAAGAAAGTTCAGAACCTATTAGACATATAAAGGCTTCATTAAAAATGAAAAAAGAAACCCAACCTGTGTTCTTTAAAGCACGTCCAGTTCCATATTCCTTAAAAAGTAAAGTTGCTGACGAAATTCTAAATTCCAAAAAGAGAGGTGTTTGGGACTTTGTGCAACATTCTAGTTGGGCAACTCCACTTGTGATTGTTCCCAAGAAAAATGGGGATGTACGATTGTGTGGTGATTTTAAAGTCACTGTTAACAAGTTTATTGATCAAAATCAGTATCCCTTACCAACTCAACAAGATTTGTTTGCAACTCTTAATGGTGGACAGTACTTCACAAAATTGGATTTGCGTCATGCTTATCAACAAATTGAATTAGATGAAAGCTCTCAAGAATACCTTACGCTGAATACGCATCTTGGTTTAGTACGTCCTTTAAGATTATTGTATGGCATAAACAGTGCATCAGCAATTTTTCAGTCAACAATTGAACAAATTCTGCAAGGCATAGACCAAGTGATTTGTTTTCAAGATGACATCCTTATTACTGGTACTACGTATGAAGAGCACCTAAGCACTCTGGAGAAGGTATTTCAGCGATTTAGTGAGTACAATGTTAAACTCAATTTATCAAAATGTAGCTTTTTACAAAAGAGTGTAGAATTTTTAGGCCATGTTATAGATAGTGAGGGCATTCATCCTACAGATGAGAAAGTACAGTGCATTAGAAAAATTAATGCTCCATCAAATGTGACCGAACTAAAATCGTTTTTGGGTCTTCTGAACTATTATTCAAAATTTATATGTAATTCTGCCATGCTACTTGCTCCTCTTTACAAACTACTCCATAAGGACACTCCTTGGAAGTGGACGGCAGAATGTGAAGAAACATTTCAAAAATGCAAAAATTTACTTACTTCAGATGCTGTTTTAGTTCATTATGATGACAAATTGCCTTTGAAAGTCTCTTGTGATGCTTCGCCTGTGGGTCTTGGAGTTGTTTTATCTCATGTTATTGATGGTGATGAACGTCCAATTGCTTACGCATCAAGGACTCTCTCCAAAGCTGAACGGAACTATTCTCAAATCGAGAAAGAAGCTGCTGCAATAATCTTTGGAATAAAGAAGTTCCAACAGTACCTATTTGGTAGGAAGTTTACATTGGTTACTGACCATCAGCCATTAACAAGTATTTTTGCTCCTAACAAAGCTGTTCCTGCCATTGCTGCAGCAAGACTTCAAAGATGGGCAGTATTGTTATCTTCTTTCAACTACAGCATTGAGTATAAAAAAGGCTCAGAACACTGCAATGCTGATGCCTTGTCACGTGCGCCTGTTGAATCTGAAGTAGAAACATCATCAGAAATATTTAAAATTTCTTATTGCGATGAGTTGCCAGTAACCTGCATAGAAATCGCAAAAGCAACTCGTAATGATAAAGTGTTAGGACCAGCTTTGAAGTATGTTCAAAATGGATGGCCACGGAAGATAGATAACGAAGCTCTCAAACCATTTTTTTATCGTAAAGATCAACTCTCTGTTGATAATAATTGCCTGCTGTGGGGGATGAGAGTAATTGTACCAGAAAAATTCAGGAAGAGACTCCTGGATCAACTACACGACACTCACTCAGGTATATCAAAGATGAAAGCCATAGCTCGTAGTCATATATGGTGGCCAAAGTTAGATGATGACATTGAAAAACTTGCTAGACAGTGTACCGCTTGTAAAAAGAACAGTCGTTCTCCTCCTGGTACTCCACTTCAACCATGGACTTGGGCAAAACATCCTTGGGATAGGGTGCATATTGACTATGCACAAAAAGACAAGAAAAATTATCTATTGCTTGTCGATAGCCACTCTAAATGGTTAGAGGTTATGCAGATGCCTTCCATGACTTCTCCTCACACTATTGAAGCTCTACAGCTGATTTTTTCAAGATATGGATTGCCATTAGAATTAGTGTCTGATAATGGTCCTCAATTCATATCAGAAGAATTTGAGTGGTTTCTGAAGTCGAATGGAATAAAACATACTCCCATTCCAACCTATCATCCACAATCTAACGGTCTGGCTGAGAGAACGGTGCAGACATTTAAAGAAGCATTAAGTAAAATGAATAGTGATGATACAGATCATAGCTCACTGAGTCGAAAGATCTCTCGTTTTCTCATGAGTTATCGCTCAACTCCTCACTCTACAACTGGATTGTCTCCTGCTGAATTGTTTTTATCAAGACCAATTCGCACACCCTTGGCACTTGTACATCCCAGTACACAAGCTCGTGTTGAACAACAACAATGTGCTCAAAAGAAATATTATGACAGAAGCCATACTAGAAACAGAAACTTTGTGTCTGATGAAAAAGTGTTGGTCCGTTCACATAAAAATCAAGAGTGGAGCAGAGGAACTTTAGTTAAACCACAAGGTAATAAAACTTGGGTTGTGAACATTAACAACAAGATGTATCTTGCACATGTTGATCAGCTTCGTCATGAGTACAGTAAAGATGACCAAGAGCCTACAAATCTTGATAATTTAGTCAGTAAGAGTTGTCATAGTAATGTTGACATTCTTGAAAACATTGATGCAGATGACAGACCAGCAGAAACTTGCCCTGTAGAGAATAATACTTCTACCACCACCGAGAAGAACACTTCTACAGTCGCAGATGATTCTGAAATCTCTGAAACTGATGCTAGTGTAGGTAAAGAAAAAATATCACCACCACCAAATACCACCAAAGAAGCAGAAAAACAGTTGGTGGATACCACAAAAAGCACACCAGCTGTCAAACATGAAAGAAAAACGGATGCAAATGTTCGTCGTAACCCACCACGCACTCGGAAGAAACCTTTTCGTCTAGACTTATAAATATCTAAACAGTCGAAATTTTTTTTTAAGGGGAAGTACTGTAATATATTATTATTATTATTTATGTATAATGGCAACTCTTTGTAACGCGCAGTTTAAAACTAAAAGCCGTAGCGGCAGTTCTTATTATATTTAAATATCGCATCACTTTGCTTGTAACTTATCTATGTACGCTTGTTCCGGTAAAGCAATGTTTTGTATTTATTCTTATTAAATTAATTTAGAAGTTATAAAAGTACGCATCTGTAGTAATTTGTGAAATAAAGGCCAAACATATCTGTGCATAACGCATACGTCATTTTGCGCATGGCAACACTCAAATTTTAAATAAATTTCAGTTTTGCAATTTTCGCTACTAAAAGTTTTTAAACTTCTTAGTGTCGCACATTTTCAATTTTTACACCTCCGTGTAGGGAAAAAAATTTACTTTTAAATGAAATTTGGGTACTTACGTATTAACGCCACCGCAGCAGAAGTTGCGCTAATGCGCCAATAAAGCGAAATTTTGTTGTTGACACACGCATGCAGTTATCTTTTGGATTCTTTGTTGCCTTGTTGTTTGCTGACATTTGACGCCATTTGTTAGTGCTACGAAAATGCGTATTTGGGATTTGCCAAAAAAAAGAAAAAAAGACACTGTTTTGAATTTATGTTAAATGTATCAACTCATTTTCCACCAAAATCCAATTGACTACTTTATTTTTAAATAAAGTGTTTTGAATTTTGAAAGCGTTTTAATTTTAAATAAAGTGTTTGATTTTAGCGCAATTTTGTCGCAAACATTTTAGGTGTAGATTGGCGATATTTAAAAACCACCATATCTGTAGCTGCGGTGGCATTAATTTTTCTGTAGCTTTTAATACCACTTTTCTAATTGTGGCAACAGGAGTACTCCATTTCTATTTAAAGCAAAGGAAAAATGGAAAAAAAATGAGTGTTGTATCTTTATGTTGCCATTTTCTCATTAAAATGAAAAATAATAAAAATTTAAATATCTTGTGTTATTAAACCCGGTGAATTTTGACTTCATTTACAAAAGTTGATTTACACGTAAAAGAATATCAACAGTTTAATATCTATTTCATCTAATAGCTTCTAGCTTCTAATAGACTTCAAGTTTTGAATCAAAATTATCAAATTAAAATGCCAATTTTTCTGAAATGTGAATACAGATGTGAAATGTGTATTTGTAACTTTTGATATGGTAAAAATGATGTCGGGTTTAGATCTCAAGGGGAAATTTTTTTTTATGATTGAGTAAAAATTGAATAAATTTTGCTTTTTATCATTTTGAAATACTAGCATAAGAACCTTAATTGATAACTTTATCATAACTACATATCTTTATTATTTTTTACTGCTTACATAAATAATTTAATTAAGGTTTAATTTTAACAATTTCTACAACTGTGTTTTATAGAAATAGTATTTTGTTAATTTGACGATAAATACCGTTTGTTTAAGAGTTAGACGTAGCAATATAAAATGCATTTTTTACTATAACTAATTTTGTAGGTTTATTATAAGTTAATGAAACAGTTCCTTAAACATTTTCTTTCGTCAAAATTTGACGGGTTCTACTTTGTAATATTAATAATGAGTATATCAACAGCATGTTCGTGAAGCAATCCCTATTTTCTAGCCAATGCGATATGTAGTTGTTTTGCATTTCCATACTTTGAGATTCCTTATTTTCTATGCACTCAACTTTTAAATCCTATTTGGTGAAAACCTGCTCCTCCCCCCCCCCCTCCCCAATTTTTGCCATGCCCTAATTTTTAAAGCTTTTATTTTGTGTTATTTAAAGTTTCAAACAGATTATCTTGTTGTATTTCTTAATTTTGTTTCTTAACAAAACTGTAGCTGAACGAAATTCCGTTAAGCAACCTATCAATAAATATATTACTTGAGAGGGTGGCGATCATAAGCAAGAACTTAAGCTATTTGATGGGTACAGCTTGGTTATCCCGTCGAAATTACTGTCGCCAAATTCTAGGATTAAATGCCAATAATGGTTGATCGCAGATGTTACATTCACTTGATATTAAATATGATACACATGTTTTTATATCAGTAAATGATTTTTAATTTGACTTTTAATTTATATTTTTATTAATATTCTGCTAATATATTGGTTATTTAATTATTTAAAAGATAAATTATGTCAATTTGTGTAATTTGGTTAATAGTTTGGCGAAATCGGTCTATGAGATTGTGAGGGAGTGACCTTTTGTCATAAAGGCACTCTAGTGTTTCTGGGATCGTGACGTCAATAATTTAACATTTTGTAGGCGTAAAAGCGACATCTATCCTCTCTTTTACTTTAACTTTCTAGAGTGTGTGTGCTCTTTCGAATTCCGCAGTTAGCTCGCGGTTATTAGTAATATGTTAATGTGAAGTATCTCAGTTTGCAGCATATAAAAGCTTGGGGGTGAGTTTGGGTGTGTGTGTGTGTCTGGCATTAGCCAGCAGCCAGCAAGTGCGGACCTCTGCCATTAGACAACGAAGTGGATGATTGTTTAGCGAAGTGCTGACGAATAGAAAGTAGCAACGGCCCCCAGTAAAGTGGAAAGGAGTTTGGATAGTGGATTTAAGAGTCGGCCGTGGTAAGAAAGTTTAATAGTAGTTCCATTTTAATTATTGGTGAAATAAAGAATTATCCACAGCCACGGGCTGTTTAACTAAAACTTTGTTCAACAGCTCAGCCAGGAGACAGTGTCAAGTGTTAGGCGGTGCCACGACTGAGCTAGGTTGGGGCCTGTGAGTATGATTTTAGCTGTTCATAGTGTTCTCAGTGTGTAAAATTTTAGACTTGCTCCACTTCCCTTCGGCCATTATCACTTGAATAAACTTTGTTGTTTTAACCTAAACTACTGAATATGTCTGCATATAATGTTACAAATAGCGCCCACCGTGAGTTTAACATTACAAATGGCGCCCAACGAAACATCGGACATTATGAGATTGTGCCACGTGTGTATTTCACCGGTGAGGGTGATATTAATGAATTTTTAGTTAAATTAGATGATTATATTTTGTTCAATAATATACCTGAAAAAAGTAGATACGTAGTGCTTAAATGCTCGTTAAAGGGCGAAGCACTTTTGTGGTTGGAAAATATAGGAAAGTTTTTGATTAATGAAGAAGCGAAAAGGTTTGAACAAACTGTGATCGAGTTAAAGAAGGCATTTCCTCCCGTTAAAGATAAAAGTATTTTGAGAAAAGAGTTCTATTGTAATAAGCAGAATATTTATGAGTCGGCGTCAAAATTTTATCTTCGTAAGCTTGAACTAAAAAATAAATTAGATTTAGATATCACATTTGAGGAATTGTTGGACATTGTTTTTCCTCTTTTTAATCCAAATATACAGGACTTTATTGAAGTTAGAGCACCGAAGAATTTTGCAGAAATGCATCAGATATTATCGAAGTACGAGACTCGGCATAGCTCGGATCAACGGGATTTGCGTAGCTCTCGGCAGAGACCTGTCACGGTTAGTAATTTGAGAAATGAGGGGGAACGTAATTTTGTGAGAGGGGGACAGCGATTTCCGGATAATAATGTGCGTAATAGAAATGATGGGTTTGGTCGTAATATGTCGAATACGAGCAATGGTAATAGGAATGGTGGTGGTGCTAATAATTTTAGAAGTGGTGAGAGAAATATGTATGGAAATAGACAGAATAGTGGTTATGATCGTAGTGGGGGAGGACGGGACAGGAATGTTTCTTCGCAAGTAAGGAGATTAACTTCGGATGAAAATTTTGAAGGTAGATCAGTGCAAAGGAGAGGTGTGAGGAGGTCGGGGCAGTTAAACTGGTAAGTGACTGTATTTCGGAAGGTATGCAGTCACAGGTCAAATCGAAAAAGCCTTCTGTGAGTTTAAATAAAATTACTATTAATCCGGTTGAGTTACCTGAAGTGTTAATTGTGTTAGATGGTATTGTCGTTAAAAGTGTCTTCGATACAGGGGCAGATAAGTCGTTCATTTCTTTTGATTGTTATCGGAAATATTTTTCGTATAAGAAGTTGAAAAGGTCAAGTCTTGTGGTTCAGTCAGCACAGGGAGTAGCTTGCGATAATAAAGGTTCAGTAGAATTGGAAGTTGAAATTCGTTCGGTTAAGACATGTTGGGAGTTTTGTGTGTTAGATGGGTTAACAGTGCATTGTATAGTTGGTGTGGATTATATGAAGGATAGAGGAATTAGTTTGGATTTCTTTAAAAAGTCGTTAATAGTGAATAATGATGAGAATGTGAGTAAGAAAGAGCCAGTTTCAGTGTCAATTAATTTGGAGGAGTCGGGGTTAAGTGAAATCGAGAAGGAGGAATTTAATAAGTTTTTGAATGAATTTGGAGAGGTTTTTTCTGATAAACCGGGTTTAACGCATGTTGCGTGGCATGAGATTGATACTGGTTTAAAAGCACCTGTTGCTAGTAAACCATATCGTTATGAGAAAGTTAAACAAGGTATAATTGATTATCATATTCAAAAAATGCTAGCGGACGATATTATAATGCCAATTGAGTCTCCTTTTGCATCGCCAGTAGTGTTATGTCGTAAAAATAATGGGAAAAGTTTAGATAATCCCGAGGCATATAGGTTTGCAGTAGATTATAGAAAGTTAAATGCGATAACGCAATACCCTCAGTATCCTATTCCAGTTATTGATGACATTTTGGCTAACATAACGAGTACGAATTATATGTCAACGTTAGATCTTACGTCGGGTTATTTTCAGATTGCAATGAAGCCAGAGGACATACCTAAGACTGCGTTTATTACTCGGGACGGTTGTTTTGCTTTTAAGAGAATGAGTTTTGGTTTATCGGGAGCGCCGGCAACGTTCCAGAAGGCCATGAATAATAATATCCTTAAACCTTTGCTTGGTAAGGGTGTCTTGGTCTACCTGGACGACATAATTATAATGGCAGCTACTTTTGAAGAGCATTTAAGATTGTTGAGGGAAGTATTTACGTTGTTAAGAGATGCTGGGTTAACAGTTAAGTTAGAAAAATGTAAATTTTTGAGAAAAGAGATAAAGTATTTAGGAGTTAAAATTACGCGTGATGGTATTAATATAGATAATGAGAAAATTGAGGCAATTACGTCAATGAGTCCCCCCAAAAATAGTAAGGAAGTGGCGACATTTTTAGGGATGGTGGCTTGGTTTGCCAAGTTCATTCCACGTTTTTCGGAGTTATGTGAACCGTTGTATAATTTAAAAAGGAAAAGGGTGAAGTTTGTATGGTCATCAGCGGCTCAGAGATCATTTGAATTATTAAAAGAGGCAGTAATTTCCCCTCCTGTTTTGGCTCACCCCGATTATTCATCTCAGTTCGAAGTGTATTGTGATGCGAGTGCAGTGGGGGTTGGAGCGATGTTAGCACAGAAAGGTCGACCTATAGCGTTTGCGTCAAGAATTTTAAATGCAGCGTAAAGGAATTATTCGATTACGGAAAGGGAGTGTCTTGCAGTAATTTGGGCTTTGAATAAATTTCGTTGTTTTTTCACTAATATACCGGTTAAAGTCATTACGGATCATTCAGCTTTGACAAAGTTAACTAATGGAAAAGGTTTGTCGTCTCGTATGGTCAGATGGTGTTTGAAGTTAGCAGAGTATAATGTGGTTATAGAACATAGGGCTGGCAAGGAGAATGCGGTAGCGGACGCTCTGTCACGAAACCCGCATGGTGGTTTAGAGGTCACGGAGGAAGTTAAGTGTTGTGCATTGTCTTCATTGGTGTTAAGGTCGCGAGAGCAGTTGATAAGAGAACAGAAGCAAGATGAAGAGTTTGGTAGTTTGTATCGTTACTTGGAAAATCCTGATGATGTCCCGAGCGCAGATGTGCCTATGTTTGAGAAATGGTCCCAATCTTTTAAGCTTATCGATGGTCTTCTTTTTTATTCTAAAATTGTAAATTCACGTGGAGAATTAAGAGTTTTTATTCCGGCTAGTCTTCGTAAGGCCATCTTGAAAGAATTTCATGATAATCCATTAGCAGGTCACTTAGGAATCAGGAAAACTTATGCTCAAATTTGTGAATCCTGCTACTTCCCTAAAATGCGGGAAGCAGTGCGCGCTTATGTCTCCAGCTGTAGCACATGCCAACGTTATAATTATAAAAATGTAAGTCCAGCTGGCAAATTAATTCCTATTAAAGTAAATTTTCCTAATGAATGTGTAGGTGTAGATTTAATCGGTCCTTATCCATTGTCTAATCCTAAAAGATATAGATTTGTGCTAGTTATAGTTGATTATTTTAGTAAATGGGTAGCGTTAGTCCCCCTCAGGAAGGCCTCTGCACCTGCAGTTGCCGATGCATTTTTTGAGAATTATATTTCTAAATATGGTGCACCAATTAGGGTAGTGAGCGATCATGGACCTTGTTTTATTTCTGATATATTTAAGGCCCTGTGTGAGAAGCTGGAGATCGATCATTCTTTTACTGTTCCGTATCGACCTCAGTCTAATATGGCTGAACGTGTAAATCGTACATTAATTCAAATGATTTCTTCATATGTTGGTTCTCATCATGCAAATTGGGACCAGTTTCTTCAGCATTTTGCGTACGCACTTCGTACAGCAGTTCACGAGTCAACGGGGAAAACGCCTGCTGAATTGTTTTTGGGTAGAAAAGTCATTACTCCATTCCAAAGGCTAGTTATGGTGTCAGATGCGGAAAGTCAGTACATGTGTCAGGATATTGAGAGGTTGGTTAAGGAAGCTCAGGTTCAAATGAGAAAAGCGCAAGAAAAGCAAGCTCAGTATTATAATATGCGTAGAAGAGAGTTAGAAGTGAAAGTTGGAGATTTTGTGTTAGTAGAAAAGCATTGGTTAAGTTCAAGTCGTCAAAAGAGAGTAGCTAAGTTTGGTCCGAAGTTTGTAGGTCCGTTCGAGGTTTTGGAAGTTCGAAATAATAATTTGGTTGTTGATGTCAATGGTGAAAGAATGACGGTTAATTTGGATCAGGTTAGAGTTTATAAGTTTAGAGAAAATGGTAGTGAAGGTTCTCATGTGTCGAGTGGTGTTTCGCGAAATTCCCGATCCAATGAGTGTCCCGAGTCCAGCACTTCTTCATCTAATTCTTTTCATCAATATTCAAGAAGAAAAGTTGGTCAAATAGCTCCAAAAACTGTTGTTGAAAGTAGAAAGCCTAGCAATCCGAGAGCAAAGTATGATAATAAAAATAAGAGAACTGTGTCAAATACATCGGACTCTGTGTGCCATAAAAGACAAAAAATTATAAACTGTCCAGTTCCTCCACTTATGAGACAGCAACCTCGCAAACATACATTATCTAGTAGTTCACCGTCTTCAGTGATTAATCCCCGGAAAAGATTTCCTATGGACACTCGACAAACTGTTAAAAGGACTTTAAAGTCGGAATTTTTGCCCAATAAGAAACAGCGTAGGTCTGGAAAGAAACGTGGTCTAGGATCTTCAGTAACTTCGGGTGCATCTAGAAAGAGGAGACAACGCTCAGATTACCGGCATCAACAGTGTGAATCTCGCCATGGAGTGACCCCAGCAAACCGGCCAGAGCAGAGTCGTCGAGCGGAACCTACAAGTATCCCGCGACATCCATTCAGAACCAGGCTGCAGGCACGACAGTCAACTGTGGCGTCACCGTACAGTTCTGATGACGAAAGATCCTTTGTACAAGGTTTCTGGGACAGGAGGAGAAAGCCATCCTGTAGTATGAAGCCAGCCAGCAGCGAATCATCTCTATGATTGGGTGATAATGTTCTTTATTAAATTTCTATTAGAGTGCATATATGTGGTAGCAATATGAAAGAATAGAAAGCAGAAAGACTGTTTGGTACTTTTTGGCCATTTTTTGGAATTTTTTGACGGACTCACGTTTAGTGCTTAATTGTGTTCAAAATTTGTTTGCAAAATTGTTAGTTTTATGTATGTTTGAGATTTTGGTCTTAACTGCTTTTAAAAATTTTGGATCTATTGTTAAATTGTTGTGTTATTTGTTAAAAATGTTACTATATTGTTATATTGTTCATGTGTTATAAAATGTATGTTAATGTATGTTTAAATTTTCAGAAAGTACAGATAGTAATTTGGGTTATTTTGTACACGCGCCGCGGTTCAGACGCGCACGTGTTTTGCGGTCAAGAAGTCCTTGACACGCGTTTCTATCTCTTATACTAACATTTAATGAATTAACTTTCTTCTTATCGTTCGTGTTTTATGAGTTGAGTTTTGTACTTTAGTTGGGAATGGTTTCCGCAAGTTGCGAAGTTTTAAGCCGCGTTTGAATTTGAAATTGTATTATATTAAAAATTGAATGTTAATGTGATTTTCTTGCAGGGAAGTATACCTGTGTTATGTATTGATTCTGCTATTTTTCTTTTAGTTAATACAGATGAAGAGCATGATGACGTCATTTTGTAAATTTTTGATATTTTTTGATTGTTGCATAAGCACAGCGATATGCCGCTGTACGTATGTGCCCCAATTATTGTTAAAGTGGAGTTAAGTTCTGAAGAATTTTGGGAGTTAGTTCATTGGCTAATGGGTTTGTAGGTATTACGTAGTAGCAGAGTTATTTGAGTATGAAGTAATTTTAATTCTAGATGAAGTCGGAATTTGGATGAGGAAAATTTTTTGCGCATTGGGTTTTTTGGACTTGGTGCGAATTTTAGTATTATTAAAGTTTTATGGAGGAAATTTTTGGTAAAGTTATAGTTGTATTGCAATATTGAGGAAAATTTCGGAAGGTTAGTGTTTTGAGAAATTTTAGCACTCCCAGTGGAGTGGGCTGTTTTGAAAGAAGTAATTAGTTTTGAAAATTTTACGAGTTTTTGGAAGTTTTACGGAGGCTATTTGTAAGATAGAAGAATGATTGGATTGAATATGTGAATATTTGAGGCAAACTGAGTTTTTTTTGGTTGTGGTGGGTCAAAGTTAATATTTTAAAAGTTATGTTTCGGCGCTAAATTTCACCCATCACTGTGTTTTATTACGGCTCGAAATTTATAACAAGAAAAAGTTCTGGGCATGCATTTGGCCCAGCCCTTTTTCTCTGCGGAATCCGAGGGGGGGTTGTGAGGGAGTGACCTTTTGTCATAAAGGCACTCTAGTGTTTCTGGGATCGTGACGTCAATAATTTAACATTTTGTAGGCGTAAAAGCGACATCTATCCTCTCTTTTACTTTAACTTTCTAGAGTGTGTGTGCTCTTTCGAATTCCGCAGTTAGCTCGCGGTTATTAGTAATATGTTAATGTGAAGTATCTCAGTTTGCAGCATATAAAAGCTTGGGGGTGAGTTTGGGTGTGTGTGTGTGTCTGGCATTAGCCAGCAGCCAGCAAGTGCGGACCTCTGCCATTAGACAACGAAGTGGATGATTGTTTAGCGAAGTGCTGACGAATAGAAAGTAGCAACGGCCCCCAGTAAAGTGGAAAGGAGTTTGGATAGTGGATTTAAGAGTCGGCCGTGGTAAGAAAGTTTAATAGTAGTTCCATTTTAATTATTGGTGAAATAAAGAATTATCCACAGCCACGGGCTGTTTAACTAAAACTTTGTTCAACAGCTCAGCCAGGAGACAGTGTCAAGTGTTAGGCGGTGCCACGACTGAGCTAGGTTGGGGCCTGTGAGTATGATTTTAGCTGTTCATAGTGTTCTCAGTGTGTAAAATTTTAGACTTGCTCCACTTCCCTTCGGCCATTATCACTTGAATAAACTTTGTTGTTTTAACCTAAACTACTGAATATGTCTGCATATAACGTTACAAATAGCGCCCACCGTGAGTTTAACGTTACAAGATAACCAAGTAGTACCATTTGGTGAAATTACTGTTTGAAAATAGTGGTAACTAAACTTTTGATATTTTAGTTAGATTATGTAAGAAATGCTAACTTTCATCCTCCCCTACATCACATTTCTATACTGGATAACTTTGCGATTCCTTATTTTCATTACATCCTAAAACAATAATAAGACACTTAAATTTAAATATCTTCTAATTTTGACAAAGTCTTGTAGCATTGAATCGCAGATGTCACATTCACTTGATATTAAATATGATACACATGTTTTTATATCAGTAAATGATTTTTAATTTGACTTTTAATTTATATTTTTATTAATATTCTGCTAATATATTGGTTATTTAATTATTTAAAAGATAAATTATGCTTTGTGTTTTAAATAACTGTGCTGTGAATATTATCTGTGAATATTGCTGTGAATATTAATTGCAATAAACATGGAAAATGACTAAAATAAGGATTTATTATATTTCTTTAAGTTTCATAATTTTTTTGTCTCTTAAAATTTTTTTTGTGAATATAAAAGAAAAATCTTTATTTTTGTGGCTGAAAAACAATATGCATCTTAGATTCAAGTAAATAGAAAAAATTAATCAACATTCTGCAACTTAATGTTTGATACATTATTAATTTTTAAATACCACTATTTCTGAGTAATAATATTTATTTTATTAAATTTCAGAACCATGCAAATAAATAACATGAAAATTAGTTTTTGAAAATAGGCATATTAAAAATATATACAATCCTACCAGCATGTTTGATCATGTTATATTCTTGTTTTTTGTTGGCTATTGGAACATATTGTGATTATATCTTTTACTAATAATATTTTTGGTAATAAACATTTTTTATGTTTTTTGAATGGTAGCAGATATAATTTTTGTGCATACATGTGAAGAGTCATTTGCAAGAAAACAAATGCATGTCTGAAAAGAATGAAATTGTGCATTTTTAAAGTGACCAATACAATTATGTCAATATACAGATTTTCTAATCTTTAAATTGTTTGCTTATAAATTTCTCATACATTTGTTTTCAGCCTAAACCTAAACCAACAAAAGGAAAAATGTGAATACACTGCCTAGAAAATGTGGACAAACCTTTGTAGTTTCTTAAAGGCCATCTTGAAAACTTAGGATCCCATGATATTGTTGATGAAAATCCCTGATTAATATTAGGCCTTATATGGACATTTATTTTAAGGTTTCAGGTGATTACAAATTGTTACAATCTTAGTGTTGGTTTATTTATATAGCATTTATCATGATATATTGCTTTCTGTTTACACCTTTATATTAAGAGGATACTTCAATCTAGCAAAAAGACACGTTCGCTGGTGCTAATCCTATGAGGAAAAATTGTAAAGCTATCTTGGTTATACTTCAATAATTTTATTTTTTTCATTGGATAGCTGATATTGGTCTGTATAAAGAATATGTTTAGTTTTTCCTATTTTATTTGATTTCCTATTTTTTAATGAAGACATTTTCATTTTCAGAACCTGTTTCAAAAAGTGAAAGCTTATAAAGAAAATTTGTGAATCTCTCTGAAAAAAAAAAAAATTATTGTTGTCTAAAAATGTAGTGTTTTTTTTTTCTGAACTGCAAGTATGTGTTTACTTAGCAGATGTAAAATATGTTTACTTAATGTAGCGTGACATGTGATAAGAGAGGGAAGGAGGAGGTAAAGTGAAATGTGACACTTTGTCACAAACGGGGTAGGGTAGGGGAGTCAAAATTATGGGAAAAGCAAAGAATCAACTGTGTGTAATTTAACCCTTTTAGGAACAGGAAAATCCTGTTCGTAATATGGTGTAATATAATTCATACCAGTATTTACAAACGAATTTTTCAAAAAATAAAAACCTGCTTTTCTACATTTTCATTACAAAAGCTAAATTTTATTAAAATGTTCTTGATGCCATTTATCAGTTTCAGAATTAAAATTAGGCTGTGGACCACCTTTCTTGAAAGGATTAAGTTTCAATAAAGTTTTATAAAAAATGGATAAAAAGAAGTCAAGTATATAAATATAAATTAGTAAAACAACAAAACCAAAACAGTTTTTTCTTATTAAAATATCATTTGTGAAGGTTTTAAGAAGTAAATAATAAAGGTAAGTGTATTTATATACTTTAAATCTGCTTTCCCAAAACTAATTTTTCAGCATTTTTAGATTTTTGAAATGCTTCTTGTGACATATTTTTTTATCAATATTTATGAAATTGATCAGGAAGTATCCTGATGTTGTTTAGAAAGAAATTGTGTAAGCTTTTTAAAATTCGTCTTCATTAAGATAGTCAAATTTGATTTTTTACTTATTAAAAGAAAAAAAAATGAAAATCAATATGGAATTTAGGAAAAATCTGAAAATATTAACTATTCAAGAGGTAAAAAAAATCTTACGCAAATTTGTTTATAATAGAGTTTTAAGTGATAAACATGCAAACAAAAAAAAGAAATCTAAAAAATTAAAACACGAGGAGAATTAAAAAATTTCATTTAAAAATTTAAATTTTGTTTTAAAAATTTTAATAAGATTGGAAATTTTTTTAGAGGTATTCTATATGCTTTTGGTGAAATGTATATATGCACAAAATTTCATATTGCTATGATGAAAAAAAAAATAACGTCCACTGTCACCTTAAATTTTGTTTATGTAAATTTCATTATTTAAATTTTATTACTAAACTGTTTTTCTCCTTCCATCTGTGGAAAATATTTAAGAGTATTTTAGTTTTAAGCAATATCTGTAAGCTTTTTGTGTGTATGTGTGTGTGTGTGGGGGGGGGGGGAGAGATTTATAATTATAAATGCTTTCAGAAAACTTAAATCTGAAATTTTAAATTGACATTACGTAATTATTGAACCACAAATATTTGTATAAAAATTACAATGTCTCAACTTTTATGTATCTTTTTTTTTTTTTTTTTCTTTATTTTAATTTTTGAATTTTAGCAAGAATTGACATACATTTACAAAACATTTACTTACATATCTTTGCAAAATTAAAAAAAAAAAAAAAAAAAAAACTAACACACTTTAAATTGTGATCAAATATTGAATTCAAAACATAAAATGTAAAATTACAAAAAGCTAGAAAAATGCACAGTATACTTCAGAATTTTTTTTTTATTATTAGAAATTTTTTTAAATGATCAAAATTGTTTGTATAATAGAAAAATTACATAAATAATAAGTATTTTTCTTTTTCATCCAAACTTTAATATATATCACAAATATATACCAACAAGTTGGAAATTGCATGTGAAGCGTAGTAAAGGTAGTGTGTTCATACGATAAAGAAGTAAAAAAAAAAAAAAAATTCAGATCTTGCTGTTATAGTAGACTGTACTTCGGATACAGTATAGTGGTCGAAATCTTTTTTGTGTTCTTGTAAATATACAGGAAGTAACTTTTATTGCACCTCAGCAACGTATATCATACTCATAAAATGTGAAATAGTTTAATTTAATTAAAACACACCCCAAACAATGTTTCCCCATATAGCATTATGTAGTGGAGTACTTTTGTGTGGCCATGTAATTTAATAATGAATATTCTTTGCATCACATATTGTGAAGAATGTATATTTTTGTATTGTATACTTCATAGGTTTATGTCAATTATGTTATTCATAAGAGTTTTAACACCATTAAAATGCATTTGAATTTTTTTTCTCTATTGACCATCATGTAAAGGAATATTTTGATTGTCTCTGTAACTGAACTATGCATCTGATTTTTATAAAATTTGAAATGACTCGACAAAATTATCTAATTATATATTTTAAATTCCAAACGATCTAGTTGCATAGTTTTTGTGTTGTTACATGCAGACAGACGGACGGATTGAACGAAAACTATAGGTGCTACGTATTTACATAATTACGAATGCACCTAAAAATGGTGAAAAATATTTTTAGATGCATTCATAATTATACAAATACATCTAAACTGCTAAAAACATCTATAGTTGTCGTCTGTCACTGTCAACAACTTTAAGGATGGCCCAGAGCCGACAGTCCTTTCCGGGAAAACTGAAATCCCTCCTCCCTTCCTGAGAGGTTTTTGGCTCGCAGGCTATCATAGCCAGGGAGCTTACGTAACGCGATAACTCATGATAAAAATATCCGATTCACTTGAAATTTTGCATATAGGTATATCCTGATAAGGCGCTTCCCTGATTTGTTTTTTGAGTTCATTTGATCTGTATAAGAGGTGGAATGGGGGCTATTGCCCCTCCCCTTAATTGATATGAATGGGTTTTTTATGCAGAATTATTAGTTTTTAATTCAAAATTTAGATATAGGATCATTCTGATGAGGTGCTTCCGTGATTGGTATTAGGTGTGCATTAGATAAGTGTAAACAGGGAGAACGGGGATTTAAATACCCCTCCCCTTAATTTATATAAATGGGTTTTTCAAGCAGAATTATCAGATTTCGTTCAAATCTCTGAATAGTTTTGGAAGTTTAATGGTTAAGTATAAAAGAGAGGGATAACTCCTCTTAAATTATATAAATGGGCTTTTATTATTAAGAATTTTCCGATTTGCTCTGAATTTTCGATATAGATTTTTTATATGATAAAACATGTCCGTGATTAGTTTAGGGGGTTCAATGATTAAGTATAAAAAGAGAAAATAAGGGGAGTTGTTTCCCCCGCCCCCCTTAATTTGTTTTTCGAAAGGCATTAATCCTTGAAAGTATAAGGCTGTAATATGTACAATTATTATTCATAGCCTGTGAGCTCAATGCCATGCAGTTTAACTAAGTTATTCTTTTTATTTAAATGTTTGAAATTGTGTTAATTGATTAGATTATTTTGCAATTGTTTTGTAATTTTGTCTGCTTTTAAAAATCCTTTTTAGATTCAAGATAATCAAGAAACAAAATCTGCTAAAGATGCTCTACTTCTGTGATGCCAAATGAAAACTGCCGGTTACTCCAATGTTAATATTTGAAATTTCACTATTAGTTGGAGAGATGGACTGGCATTTAATGCTATTATCCACAAGCATAGGTAATTACTCTTATTAAAATACTTAGATTGTCATTTTATTAGATGTGTTGTTTGTTATTCACGGTTAATTTAAATTTTTAATTTAGAAAACTTTTCTGTCCTTAGAGGAATTTAAAATTCTATACTTGTCTACAATTTTTTTTTTTTTATCCTATAAAATATCAAATATTAAGGTGATTTTATGCACTTTAGAACTACAGTTAAATTAATGATTTTTAGCAGTTGAAACAGTGTTTGTAAATATATTTTCAAAAATAGTAAAAATATCTCGTATTTTAATATATATATTTGATATTTTCAAAATAGCCAAATTGCTGTTGATAGTGGAAAGTTTTCAAGAATAATATAAATTAGAAACTAAAATATATTGCACTTAACATGAAAACTTAAACATTATTCTATTTTTTTTCTTTTCTTTCAGTTTTTTTTTTTTTCTTTACTTAGAACAAAATTGAAAAACAATTAATTGAAAACAGAAAAAAAATTTTTCATATAGCATACTTGCCAACTTGTACGGTTTTGCCGTACAATGTACAGATTTTGTTCTAAGTGTACAGTTGTACGGATGAACAGTACAATTGTACGGTTTTGCACATGGTAAAAACAATCGTGGAGAAATGCAAATTTTGTGAAAAGGTCGCTGAAAATGCGCATATTTCATCAATATTTCATGAAAAAATGACGATTTCGTTGACGTTTTTGTCAACGAATTTTGTCAAAAGATCGCTGAAAAATTCGCGACTGCGAATTTCTTGTGCGGATCGCAGAACAAAACAGCGATTTCACCAAAATATGTCAGATAAAACGCTGATTATGTCAGAAGACCGTGAGAAAACGTAGATTTTGTCTAAAGATTGCGAGAAAAAACATTTTCAATAAAAGATTGCTTGAAAGTATTTTTTCAAAAAATCATTGAAAAAAATGCTAATTTCATCAAAAGATCATGGAAAAAAAGTCAATTTCATCAAAAGATCTTGGGGATTAAACGCTGTTTTCGAGAAAAGATCATGTAAAAATGCAAATTTTGTCAAAAGATTGTCAGTTTTATCAAAAAATCATGGGAAAAGGCAGATTTCATCAAACGTTTGTGGTAAAACCGCAAATTTCACAAAAGATTGAGGAAAAACTGCCGATTTCGAGAAAAAATTGCAATAAATCATCGGTTTTACTAAAATATCACAGATAAATCGCCGATTTCGTCTGAAGATCGCAGATTAAACGCCAATTTCATGACAAGATTGCGCAAATTTCATGAAAGGGTTGCAGAAAAGAGTGAATTTTGTCAAAGAATTGTGGGCAAAATGCAGATTTTGTGAAAAGATCATTGAAAAAACGCTGATTTCAACAAAATATCTCATAAAAATTGTGAATTTTGTGCAAGGATTGCTGAAAAAATGCATTTCATCAAAGATACCCAGTAAAAATGCATAATTAATGCCAGTAGATATGCTCTTCCTTCACCCCCTCAACTGCTGTAACATTTCAGAAAATTTGCTGTGAATTTAATCTGCCCTTATCTATTACAGATCATCATGCAGAACAGTTTTTTGGAAGCATGTTCTGAATGTATGAAATTAGAAAAACATTTTCTTGTGTAACCTCATGTTTTTATTTTAAATATAAAGATAGCATTAAAAATATTGTTAAGAAATTATATTACTTTTTGCATTGCATATGTTATGCATTTTTAAGCATGTAAGAATACATCGAGAAAATTGTAAGGATTTCAAAATTGACACGTTGGCAGGTATGATATAGTTATATATACAAGTGTATATATATATATATATTGTATGTTGCAGCGATGCGTATTAACGTAATTAATAAACTCACATGCTTTAGTAGACTGTAACATACTTTATTTTAAGATACTGCAAAAGCGTTGCTTACTCTTCAAGCAAATCAAAACAACAACTAAGAAAAAACACAGACGATTTGCGTTTCTATAGTTACATACTAACTTAGCTTACTAGCGAACTTATGTGATGCCACATTTCAAAGATAAATTACAAATAAGTCTAACATACCCCCCAACATTGAAGGGTCAACTTCAATAAATTATACAATACAAAATATTAACATTACAAATGCTTAAGTAATATGATACAATACACCAATTTTCTTTTAACGATGAAAAATACAATTATGAACATACAATAATAGGAAAACTAAAAATAAAAATTCATAACAAAACCCCCTTTTTTTTTACATTTCATAATTAATTTTCTGAGACTTGTTGTGGCAATAACGCAATTTTTGAAATACTTCTTTTAAGTATTCCCCTAGCGGTTTTAACTTCTACCACCCTAATCTTACCATCTGCACCTGGGGAAAATATTTATAATGCGTCCTAGTAGGTATTTATTTGTAGGGAAGTCATCTTCCTTTATCAACACTAGGGTTCCTATGTTAACATTATTCTTTTTAAATTGCCACTTGGAGCGTTGTTGGAGCATGTTTAAATATTCTTTATTCCAACGATTCCATATCAATTGAATGTATTTTGAAATTCTATGCCATCTAGATAGTCTATTTTCGTTAACATTAATTAATTCTGGTTCAACGATGGCTGTCATAGGCCTTCCGATTAAGAAATGGCCTGGTGTTAAGGCCTCCAAGTCATTCACGTCTGAAGACAATGGAGTGATTGGTCGTGAATTTAATACAGACTCTATTTGAGCAATTACAGTTAATAACTCTTCGAACGTTAGCCTTGCATTACCTACCGTTCGCTTTAGATGATATTTTACCAATTTTATTCCTGCCTCCCACAACCTGCCAAAATAAGGTGCTCTCTGGTGGAATAAATTTCCAAATAATATTCTCTTCCGACAAATAATTCGCTAACTTCTCCTCAGGATGTCTTAGTAAATTATGGAGTCTCTGTAACTCGGCGTTAGCATCAACAAAATTTTTTGCATTATCTGAAAAGATTACTGCGCACCTTCCGCGCCTAACAATGAACCTTTTTAAGGTGGCAATGAATGCATCCGTAGTCAATTCTGACACTAGTTCGAGATGCACTGCTTTAGTTACAAAGCAAAGAAAGATTGCCAAATACACCTTATTAAGAATTCCCTTTCTCTGTCCCTTATATTTAATGAAAAAGGGGCCACCAAAATCTGTTCCCACGTAATTAAATGGTGCGCTAGGACGTACTCTCTCTCTGGGTAGGGAACCCATGATTTGTTGTATGGTTATGGGGTTGCTTTTACTACAAGTTACACACTCATGCGTTATTTTTCTAGCTAAATTTCTTCCCCGTAGCGGCCAGTATTTTTGCCTCAAGTAGCATAACAATGCTTGTGCACCTATATGAAGATATTTTTTATGATAGTAAATTGCAATTAGGCTACACAATTTACCCTTAGCTGGCAGAATATATTGATGTTTTTGAGCAAACCTTAGGTCTGCATTATTTAAACGCCCTCCTACTCTTAACACCTTATCGGCATCTAAAAAGGGGTTTAACAATCGCAATTTACTTTTCTTAGAAATTTGCTTACCTTCTAACAATGCAGTATATTCTGCCTTAAATTCAAGTTTTTGGATTTCCCGAATTAAAAATATTTCTGATCGTGATAATTCTTCTATACTTACGTGTCCCTTTCTTTTTTCAGCTAATTTTCTTGTGTTATCTAAGAACCTGAAAATATAACTTAAAACACGTAATATTTTAGTATAATTATTGCTGATACTTAAAATTTCATTTACAAATTCACTAGAATTTAAACTTATTCGGTCATTCCATGCCAAATCAACCAGTGACTCAACCTGACCCTTTCCGATTTCAATGAAACTGCTAGGGATCATTTTCTATGATGATATAAATTAGAGCATATGTTTATTTTTTGTTTATCACTTTAAATTTTTATACAATTAATTATTTAAATTTTGAAAAATCATCATTTTTTGACTTGCATAAATAATTTCAATTTTGAATTTCTCAAGTTCTATCAGACATAGAAAATTTTATGACCACTCATTTCAAAGAGGAGTTTATAAAGTTTAATTTGATATGCAAGTCGACTATGTATAGTTAAAATAAATAAAATTTAAATTTTTTTTAAATTTTAAATTTGAAAATTTTTTAGATCGTCATTTTTAAAAATTTTGGAAAAATTGTATGTTTGTTGTAATATTATAAGCTTTAAATTCTGAAATTTTTAGAGTGGGATCTCAATGGGATCAGGAGTTATTAAATAAAAGCAAAAATTACCATTAAAATAGCAATTTAATTCTGTCTATTTTGTTATTTATTTATGATTAGTATGGTAATTTTCAGCTTTTATTTCATAACTTCTGATCCCATTGAGATCCCACTCTAAAAATTTCAGAATTTAAAGCTTATAATATTACAACAAACATACAATTTTTTCAAAATCTTTAAAAATGACTATCTAAAAAATTTTTTAATTTAAAATTTTAAAAAATTTTAAATTTTTTTTTTTAATTATACATAGTCGACTTGCATATCAAATTAAACTTTATAAACTCCTCTTTGAAATGAGTGTTCATAAAATTTTCTATGTTTGATAGAACTTGAGAAATTCAAAATTGAAAATATTTATGCAAGTCAAAAAATGATGCTTTTTCAAAATTTAAATAATTAATTGTGTAAAAATTTAAAGCGATAAACAAAAAATAAAAATATTCTCTCTTTATATCATCATAGAGAATGATCCCTAGCAGTTTCATTGAAATCGGAAATGGTCAGGTTGAATATCGAATTTTTTTGGTTGATTTGACATGGAATGACCCTATTAATGCTGTACTGTTTTTCAATTTTAATTCTGATGAAAAGTCTATATTCTTTTTCACTTGTTCTAAATCAATGTTCTGTTTGGATTCATTGTCTCTTTCTCTCAAGAAGAGAGGGCCATGCCACCAAAGTTCACAATCAATTAATTTGCCGAAGGTTAGACCTCAAGACACAAAATCTGCTGGATTGTCCTCTGAGCGTACATGTCTCCATTGAAAAGTCTGGGTCAACTCTCGAATTTTGTAAACTCTATTGGCCACAAAAGTTTTAAGTAGATGAGGAGGAGTCTGAATCCACGCTAAGACGATGGTTGAATCGCACCATAATATTATTTTACTGATGTTCAAATGTAGCACATTCACTATCTTAGATATGAGTTGAAACAATAAGGCAGCTGCGGACAATTCCAATCGTGGGATTGTCAGGTTTCAATGGTGCAACTCTAGACTTGCTGCACAGTAAATTTAAAGATGTATTAAATGTTGTGAAACAACATAGATAAATGGCTGCTCCATATGCAAGCTCGGATGCGTCGGAGAAGCCGTGCAGTTCAACTTCCGAATGTCCTTTGTTTAAAACAAAACGATTGATTTTTAAATTGTTTATATTCTGAAGCATTCTGATAAAGCGTCGTCATTCATCCTTAATGTCATCTGGAAGTGGATCTTTCCAATCTAGCTTCAACAACCAGTCTTTCTATGAAAATCTTAGCCTTAGCTATTCCAGGGCCGAGTAATCCCAATGGATCGTAGATACGCGCTATGTCAGATAAAACAGTTCTTTTTGAGTATACAACTGGTTCCTTAACTGAGGAATTAACCGAAAGGCAGTCACGAACTAGATTCCATAACAATCCTAGAGTTTTAGTGCTCTGGTCCACATTACGATCATTGAATGTATACTCTTGGTTGCTAGTTGCGATTTTCAAGAGTTGGGAGTGATTAGCACACCATCGGTGCAACTTCATGCCACCACGTTCAAGCAATGCGATTAATTGTGCTTGCACTTGTTGAGCCTTATTTAAAGTGTCAGCTCCTGTTAATACGTCATCCACATAGAAATCTTGACAAACTACATGTGATGCTAGCGGAAAATTGTCCTTTTCATCAATTGCAAGCTGATTCAAAGTCCGCGTGGCAAGATAAGGCGCATTCGATGTACCATGTGTAATCGTCCTTAACTGAAATATTTTGACTGGTTTTTCTTCATCAGTTTTCGACAAAATTCGAAGCAAATCTCTCTGATTTTCCGAAATTAATATTTGACGATACATCTTTATGATGTCAGCAGTAAAGACATATTTATGAGTTCGAAATCGACAAATGATATCGAAGAGCTCATCTTGGACTAATCCTCCATTTAATAAAATATCATTTAAACAAACACCACTGGTAGTAGCTGCACTAGCATCGAAGACAACGCTTAATTTCGCGCTTGGTTTCTCGGGTTTGTATACCCCGTGATGCGGCAAATAATATGAAAATTCGGGCTTATTTTCCAGCAAGATTTCTTCTAAGTGTCCCAAATTGTTATATTCGTTAATAAATTCTTCGTATAACAGTTTCATAGATAGATTGTGCGCAAATAGCTGAAGTAAGTGATTCAATTGTTTAAGTACTTTTTCCTTTGATTCTCCTAAACATGCAAGCCCACCAGTTTTAATTGGCATTTCCACAATATACATACCATCTGCTCTTCTAGTATGTGTACGCAAGAAATGTTCCTCACAATACTGCTCTTCTTTTCTTTTTATTGGGTTTTTATCATGGAACGCTTCAATTTTCCAAAATTTTTGCATAGTGTTGGATAAATCATCCACAGATCGAACAAGACCACAATAATTATTAAAATTCTGTTGTGGCATAGATGTAGAACCACTGGCAACATAGCCAAAAACAGTTTCTTGAAAAACCA
Source organism: Maratus speculifer (assembly GCA_964019185.1). NCBI lineage: Eukaryota > Metazoa > Arthropoda > Arachnida > Araneae > Salticidae > Maratus > Maratus speculifer. The sequence goes on along the minus strand of OZ025294.1, from coordinate 429,360,861 downwards.
AATTTTGCATATTTATTTTATTTTGTCCAAGTAATTTAAAAAATACTTCGTTTGATAATAAAACATGTATTGGACCTGGTTTATCAAATTGTGGATCAGCTAACTGAAAAATTTGTAAATGCTTAATAGGCATGATGTTTAGATATGTAGCTGGTGTTATGCGCGTAATTTTAGGAACAACAAAAAATTGCAATGTTTCATTAAAACTCCTGTTTTTATTTGCTATGGTTGTTATAATACTTTCCTTTATATTCATAGCTGAACCATTTAGCCCTGAAACTGATGCGTTTATTTTCCTTCCTTTCAAGAACAATAACTCAGAACATTACTTCGTTATAAAGTTATTTTGCGATCCTGAATCTAACAATGCTCTAAGAGGAACTAATTCTCGTCTAGCATTTTGTACATATAGTATCGCAGTTGAAAGCAGTACTTGTTTACTAGAAGAAGATGTCATACTCATTACAGTATTGTTAATAGTTGAATGCATGTTATCAAATGAATGTGTGTTTTCACCCAAAGCGGTAACAGACATCTGATTATTTGTGTAACTATGAGGAGTAAATGCATTTGTGGTTGGCGATAAATTACTACTAATATTATTTTCATCTTGGTTTGCTATAGTCTGATTAGTATCAATATTTTCCTCACCGTGTTCCAGGTGGATCAATGTGATGACATTTGTTGTATTTTCTGCACGTGCTTGAACTTTTGCGTTGGCTAATGTTATGAACTGATGATAAACAGTTGAAGCATAATTTTTTCATTTTAACAATATTAAACCTTTTTTTTTTGCAGGTAAATTTAAGAATTGGGAACATCTCATTAAAATGTGATTGCCCTTACACTTTGAACAAATGTGTAGACTTTCTGCTAACAAAGTCAATGACTTAGAATTAAATGAACGTTTCTGATCCTTACTGAAAGGTTTAACAGACGTGACTGTATGAATTTTTTCCAAATATTGAGATCATTTTTCTAAAAATAAAAGTAATTCATCTAACTTCGGAACTTCTTTTGAACTTATCGCCATTTCATAATTTTTTTGAGTATCTCTATCTAACTGTTGGAGAATGATGTTCAATATTAAAACATCTGAAAGATTATTTCTATTATAATTCAAAATCTTCAAGGCGCAAATGCTTTTTTTTACATTATCGACTAGATTTCGAAGATCTTTAGCAGAAGGCTGTGTAAGTTTATCTGCGTTTAAGACTGAATTGATGTGTATTTCTGTAACTACTCTATCATTTTCGTATCTGTCTTTTAATGCTTGAAATAAAGATGAAAAGGTGTCTTCTGTGCTAATCAAAGCTCTTGCATCACTTATTATTGCTGCTGATAAATAATGCAACTTTTGCGCATCTGATAGTTGCTCATTTGAAGTTATTAAGTTGTTAAATTGTAATTTAAATAGACCCCATTCATCTGGTTTTTCGGAGAATTTCAGAAGAGATATATCAGGTAATTTAATATTTATCGCATTGTTTATTTGAGTAGAATTTGGTTGAATTTCATTAGACACTTTACTTTGTTCTAAATGTTTAAGTTGCTTTTTAATTTGAAGTTTGGCCTTTATAATTTTTTCCTGGTATTCTTCGCTAGCACTAATGTCAATTTCATATTTTTTTTCTAAACTAATACCAGATTCTATTTCTTCATTTAGGTTTTTTAGAGTTTGTTCTCTGTCATTTAATTGTTCCGAAATTTCTAAATAACTATCAATATCAATATTTTTATCTTTTATTAATGCTTCTAATTTACTAATTAATTTCGTAGTTGAAGTGCTTAATGTTGAATGCTTCTTTTTTAATTTATCAATATTTTCTATGTTCAAAAACTTATAGCAAAAGGAATAATAAATTATTCATTACCTTGATTGATGCGGGCAGATGATTTTCTTTCTTTCTTTTTTCATCAGGCCAGCTTGTGGAATAATGTTCGAATAAAATTCAATGACGAAACCAGTTCATTATTGTCAAACTTTTCTTTTCGAAGTGAAGAAAAAAGATATATACTAGACTCCGGCAGACGTAACCAAATGTATGTTGCGGCGATGCGTATTAACGTAATTAATAAACTCACATGCTTTAGTAGACTGTAACATACTTTATTTTAAGACATAGCGAAAGCGTTGCTTACTCTTAACAAATCAAAACAACAACTAAAAACAGACGATTTGCATTTCTATAGTTACATACTAACTTAGCTTACTAGCGAACTTATGTAATGCCACATTTCAAAGGTAAATTACAAATAACTCTAACATATATATATATATATATATATATATAAACTGTAGAATTCTGTTTTAAATATAAAAAATCAGAAATTTATAAAACAATTTTAAATAGAAAATGATTTTTTTTTTTAAATAAAAAATTTTATCATAAAAGATGGCTTCATTCCATGTCAAATCAACGAAAAAAAATATACTTTTGAGATTGACATCAAGCAATTTTAATGAAATTTGCAGGTTTGGTTCTACTCATGAAAAGATGAAATAAAATATTTTTTGTAGATTTTTCGCAGCCTTTTTTGGGAGGGGAGGGCTTTATGAAAAAGTGGAAAACACGTAAAAAATGACATTCTGGTAGTTACAAAAATACAATTTTCTCAACTCCTATGATAGATATGGAGTTTATCTTGGTGTTGTTTTGAAGGTCTTTGTGTGGGTTTTTATATGACATATCACTTGACAGGATTTATTAAACTTAATATTTCAAGGTCATCAAAAATTGTCTTTGACCTTGAAAATTTTAAAAAGTCCATTTTTGAAAAATCTGAAAAAAATATATTTTTTACTTCCTAATGTGACAGACATTCTGTAAAAATTTCATATTGGGATGGCAATGGGATCACATAAAAATTAAATCAGAAGTAACTTACACTATAGGTAACTGTCATTTGTAGTCTTGTGTTGTGGTCATTCTAATCCTTGCTATTTGATTGAAGTTATCCAGACAAACTACAAAAATCACTGTTTCGCTATCTTTCAGCAACAGGAGTGTTTTTAAAAAAGTTATAGGCAAATGTTATTTTAATACCTTTCATTTAAAATAATCTCGAAATAAATATCTTGATGTACACCAAAAAATAAACATTTATCCTCATTATGTGTTTTTAATTTCTACAGTTTAAAATATATATTATGAATTGAAGCATATATACATAATATAGCATTGTACAAAAGGAAATAAACAAGTTATTGTTTTAATTCATATTACTGTTTAATACATTTAACCCTTCACTGCATGATTTTTTCTACTTTTATAAGAAAAAAATTAAGAAATTGAAATGTAAAATTTTAAATGTGAGATTTTTTAAGATTTGAAATCTATATATTGATTTAATAAATGGGAAAAATAGTAAGAAAAATCAATTTAAAAATTTTTAGGTAAAATTTGATATTTCATGGAGTGTACCCTGTAAACACAGTTAGGGTTTTTAAATATTCTATTACAATATTTTGCAATTAAATGGGCTTAAATTTTATCAGCTTAACATCCTGGAACTTTCGTAATATTTATATTATTAAGTATTCAGTAAAAATAATAAAAGTAAAATAGTAATAAAAGTAAAAATAATAAAAGTAAAATGCTTAATAGGTTGATTTTTTTTCCTCAATAACAAAAAATATTATTGTTATTTTGTCAAATGCAGCCATTTGACATGGAAAAATTAGGGTTATTCTGTTCTTTGGACTGTTCTTGATCAGTTACAGTGATCCTATTGGCCAAATTCATGGCATATAATGAGAACTATAGTGTTTGTGCCAGATGTGGTACACCATGCAGTGAAGGATTAACGAAGATCAGGGCTTTGGCCTAGAAAAATACTTAATTTCTGATTCTTAACAGCTTTTGATTTGCATTGTCCACTTCTTCTTTTGAAAGGCTGTAAACTCTACCTGTTGGATTTACTGTAGGGTCAACTTTTGATATAATATGTTTGCTGTTTACATTCAAAATATCATCAACATCAGGATAATGGAAGGATGGTGATGGTCCATGCGGGTGTAAAAACTTCATCTTGATGGTTTGATTTTCATCATCAGAGTCTATAACACACCCTAACCACCAATGTTCATCATATTTGCAAATCAGGAATCCAACCATTTCTGAGAATTCAAGTTCACTCTCAGAAGTTGTTGTGCTTTCTGTTCTTGAGCTATTAGAAAACGAAAATATTTTTACTTGCATGAAATTCCTATCAAGTGGAACAAAAGAGTGTAGTTTTTGCATTCCTGGAATTGGCCTTGCAGCAGTTACTCTGTGTTTTAATGTTTCTTCTTCTGTTTTATGTTCAGCAATTGTACTATACTGAAAATGAATTGATTTAATGTTTTCATTTGCCCAATCATACAAATGCCGTGGAGTCATTATTTAATTATTATTTGTCATTTGGAGACTGGCTTTTGCTGCAAGTCTTTTAATAGTCCTGCCAACACCATCGCATGCACTTTTGCCGTGTGATGTAGCAAAAAAATGCCATTCTGCTCTGATCCCGAAGTCTGATTCATGCAAACAGAGGTTTAAAAAATTGAGTTTGTTTTTATGTTGATCGCCAGCACCATCACTAAAGTAATATATAACATTTGGTTTTGCAGTAAAATAAGATTGCAGAAAACCAATAAGATGCCTTTGAAAAAAGTGAACTGCTGTTGTATTATGCAGGAGGCAATCAGAAATTATAACAAATGAAATATTCATCAATGTTTTTGTTTTTGAATCATTGAAATAGATTACGAAGTTGTGGATTGTAGATCCAAAGATATTTTTTTTAATGTGATCCCATAGCCATCCCAACATGATATTTTTACAATTGGTATGTTACATTAGTAAGAAAAAAAAATATTTTTTCCAGATTTTTCAAAAATGGACTTTTTAAAATTTTCAAGGTCAAAGATAACATTTGGTGACCTTTAAATATTAATTTTTGTAAATCTTGTCGAGTGATACATCATATGAAAGCCCATACAAAGACCTTCAAAACAACACCAAGATAAACTCTATACCTCTCATAGGAGTTGAGAAAATTGCATTTTTGTAACTATCAACACCCCATTTTTTAAGTGTTTTTCGTTTTTTCATGGACTTCTCCCCTGAAAAAAATATTTTATTGCGTTATTACATGAGTAGATTCAATCCTATGAATTTCACAAAAATTGGAGATGGTCAGGTTGTGAGCCTCGTTGATTTGACATAGAATGTCCCTTATCTTATTTTGTATTTCCTAACATGTTGTACAGTTTAAATTCAACTCAACTAAAACCAGAAAGAATTATTTTCTAATAAAACTGTACATAGCTGATTATTTAGACAATTTATATTACAAAGGTTGTTCTGAATTAATTATGCTCCACATATTAGTTCTATATTTAAAAAATGAAAACTACAAAATATGGATTGGAAAATATATTTTTTTTCAGTACTACTCTGTTATCCTGTCGACCAATTTCGCCAAATTATACAAATCGCCAAACTAATAGCCAAATTATTCATATTGACATAATTTTTATCTTAAATAACGTAAAAACAAATAATTAGTGGAATATTAATAAAAATACAAATAAAATGTTGAAATAAAAATCGTTTAATGACATTTTAAACACGTGAATCGTATTTAATGTCATTGAATGTGACATTGACAATCATCCGTTATTGGCATTTAATCTTATATTCTGGAGATAATTTTTTGGCTGATGGGATGTCCTAGTTGTACCTTTTCTTTTATGACTAGAAACATTGTCTTTCCAAGACAAGTTTGGTATCTACATTATGACACAGTCAAATTGAAAATTTTGTTTAAACTTGCTTAGATTGAAAATAAAAAATATCTTGCACAGTGATATTTTAAAAATAAATATCAAATGTAGAAAACATTAAAAATCTTGATATTTTAAAAATAAATGTAAAGTTTATGAAAATATTGAAAGTATTAAGCACCTTGATATTTTGAAAAAAAAAAAAAAAAAAAAAAAAAAAAAGTTAAAAATATCAAATATTGATATTTTGAAAATAAATATTGATATATATCAGATATATATCCATATCAACGAGTCCTGGTTGAAAGTGTTTATGAATTCTGCCTGCCTGTCTGATCTGTAATTCATGCAAATATATTTGGATTGCTTTCTAATGGCTTTACCCTATTGAGATTTATGATTTGCTTATAGAAATATTCAGAAAAAAAAAATGCAGTGTATTTTAATCTTGTATTATTTCAAACAAATTGAAATTAACTGATATCACTGAGGTGCACAACATGATGTTTAATGTTATATATGGTGTGCATAGCATTTATCTTTCATACAGATATACACATAAAAGTGTCTGATTACAGAATTGTTTATAAGCAATAATTGCTGAAAGTACATTTCCAATTGTGATATGCATTTTCAATTATAAAAATTTTTTATGTTTTACTTGGTGTACAATTATATAGATCATGTACAGGTCTGTGGAAAATAATTCAAAAACATTTCAGTGTTTTGCTGTAATATTTTCAACTGTGTTAAGCGAACAAAATTTTAGCATATGTTTTATATATACAAATCCCTAACATATTCACCCTTATATATTTTATGTAATATTTTGCATTTCTACCATTTACTTTGCTCATCTTTGTCATTTAAATTTTTGGCACTATATAATCAATTAAAAGTAACATCTCACTGTTTTATTAACTGTTTGGAAGATAGTTGTTCTTGATAGAGAATTGGGAAATCTGAAGTATATCGGAATGTTTTTATTGGTTGAATTGGTAACTTATTTCATGTTATTCGTTTTCTGATTGAAATTTCATTTAATATTTGTTTAGGATTGGCTCAGGAATATTAACGTGACTCTAAATGTCCAGGAATATTAATATAACTCTGTTATTACATAAGCTACTTTTGATCATCCTAATTTTTTTTTTTTTTTTTTTTCTTTTTTTTATAGAAATTATTTATTGGCCAAAAATTATAGTATTTGAAAATATTATTTTCCAAATATTTATTGTAATTTGTTTTCAATTGCAATTTTTTTTATGTGGATTTTTTTTTTTTTTTTTTTTGCAAATTATTTTTAAATATGTTCTCAGCAATATTGCTCAGACTAATCCCTCTGAGGGAAGTCCTAGTTATAAACTATTAATTTTTAACAAATTTAATTATTAACAATTTTGGTTTATTAATTAAAGGTTAGAATGTTTTAAAAGGGATATTATTATCTATTTATCTATATAGCTCCTTATTTAGAAAAATTTGTGCTATATTTTTACACAGATGATCCTTTATTTGGTTTCTGTTGTTAATAAAAATAGTCCCCTTTCTGAGGACTAAAACGTGTTAGGAGCCCTGAAATTGCAAAAAAATCATTTGAATTAAAAATGTTGTTATCCCACTAATAAAATTTTTTGATTATCAGTTGAATTCATAAACACTTTGAATTTTTAGGAAAGATAATGTATTGCAATTATGGAACTATTTGCTTGAACTTCTAAGAGCTTGCCATAGTTGTCTCGAGAAGTCCATAGCTTTGCAACAGACATTCCAGGAAATGATATTCATTTTAGACTCAATGGAAGAAATCAAGGTAACTTCAACCTTTTTTACATACTTAAACATCTTTCATCACAGCTAAATCTGAAAATGATATATTGTAAATACATCAAAACTCCAACTATCTAGTCAATTTTTGAATGCAAATAATTTAGTTTTTTCTTTGTAGCTTTTTATAATGTACATATGTGATGTACTTTAGATTTTATCTATAGCTTATGCAGATATTTTATTACCAGACTAATTCCAGTAGTTAGTTTGCCAGCTCCCTAATAAAATTGCTGTATCATGCCACTCATTTGAAGATTTTGCATGTTAATGGTCAATATTATTTGGTGCAGTTTGCATATTTTGATCCAAAATGTGGTCTGAAAATTACTGCAAATGCAGGTAGAATGCTTTAACCCTTCAACTGACTATTACAATTTTAAAAAGTGCTTGTTAGTTTTTAAGCTGTTAGGGACAAGCAACTGATGCTCAGAATCTTTTATTATTCTTGTAAGTAATTTTATAGTGTAAAGTTTACCTTATTTGATCCAAGCATTTTCACGACTCAAGAGCAAAAAATTTTCTGTTTTGAAAAAGCAGTGATAACAGATTAAAAATTAAGCAAAATGCTTTTGTTGCAAAGCAGTTGAAGGTAAAAACTACTAAACAGTAAAATTTTCCAGTATCATTAAATTTAAAACTTCAGTAGCTCCTAAAGTTGGGATTTTTGTTTTATTAAAAGTTAGTCAATTATCAATAAAAATAACCCTTTCAAAAGAACATTCAGCTAGTATTATGTAATAAACTCATGAATTTATAAAGCAATATATCCCATTACCTTTTGTAATCTTTTTTTTTTTTTTTTCCTTTTTAGTTTCGAAAAGCTTGCAAAAATGTAAGATTAAATGATATAACATATCACATATGTTGAATCCTTTAATTCACCTTATTTATGTACATAAAACCAAAATAAAAACTAAAATTACTTAAAGGTGTTTTTTTTTATTTAAAACCTAGTACTTTTGAGCATGTCATGCTCATCATCAGGGTTAAAACAACAAAAGAGTAAAAGTCGAAGGCTGAGTTCTTTTATACGAAGTGGACTTATCTAAAGACAAAAGGAGAAGATGTCGGAATGTTCCAAATTCGATAGAAAAGCGGTTCAAGTTATTTTGAGTAGATTGTGCCATATTCTTTGGATGTTGTACGACAACGTATCGTTACAAGTATTGTTAGCTGGACATAAAATTTCAATTGATCCCATGTTGAGCTAACAATACTTGTAACGATACTTTGTCATACGACATCCCAAGAACATGGTAAAATCTACTCAAAATAATTTGAAACCCCTTTTCTATCGAATTTGGAACATTCAGACATCTTCCCTCTTTTTTACGTTGTCTTTGGATCAGTCCATTTTGTATAAAAGAACTCAGCCTTCGACTTTTACTCTTTTGTTGTCTTAACCCTAATGATGAGCATGACATGCTCGAAAGTACTAGGTTTTAAATAAAAAAACACCTTTAAGTAATTTTAGTTTTTATTTTGGTTTTATGTTTTACAAAGATGTACTGTAAAATACCAAAAGTAAGCCTCCTCCAAATGTAAGTCCCCATTATATATTTTGCAAGCAGTATAAATCTTTGAAAATCTATAAAATCCAAATATGTTTCCACATTTTCCTAATTTTACTTATCTATTTACCAAAAGTTTGTTATAAATAACCCTTAAAATTATTAGAATTTTGTGTTTGCTAAAAGGGGAGCTTTACAGCATTTATCAAAATGAAAAGATTCAAAATTAAAAGAAGCTGTTATGTAAATTATGAATAAATTAATATAAGATTTGCTTCAATAAATGTTTCCTCAATAAAGTTTATTTTTTATGTTTGGCAGTTTTTTTTTTTTTTTTTTTTCACTTACAGTGATTTTAAAATATTTTTTTCATGAATTAACTTTTTTGACAAAGAGTGGTTCTTGAAATTTCTTGCCTTTCCATTTCATAAGCCCCCCCCCCCCCCCCTCAAAAAAAAAAAAAAAAAAACTTATAATTACTTACACATCATACGTAGTATAGGGTAAGTCTTGCAATCGTTTTGAAAATCGAAAAATTTTTTTTGACGGATTTACACATTTTAGATAGTGGAGATTCTGAAAACCATATTTAAAAAAAAAAAAAAAATTGCCGTCTGTCTGTCTGACTGTAAACGCTCTATCTCCCGAACAAATTGCGATAGAGACTTGAAATTTTGTATGTAGTTAGTATGTAAGAATGGGACGAACCCTATTTAATATCAGCAACCTCGATTATCCGGAACTATTTTTTTCGGACTCTCGAAAAATTCGTTCTGATGAAAGGTATATAAAAATTTTCGAATTTTTTTGTTCTAAGGAATGGACGTAAAAGGCAATAAAATAACACACATTTTGCATATAAAACAAAGTCGATCGGATTATTAGTTGCCGAGATATTTGTAATCTTGTTTTCCACATTCTTCGATTTTTCATGACCCTGGATTTCATTCAAATTTCAATTCAGAAGTATATTTTAATTGGAAATGAGACGCTTAATACGACGCAATTAATTGTTAGTTAATAGAATTATTATTTTTGGAGTTATAAGGATGTTTCTTTTACGCAGTTCGGTACTACTTGAGTAGTTTGGCGTTTTATATAATTTGTCGAAATTGGTACATCAGCAGTTCTTTAATACAGCATTACCATGTATATTAACGATATTTAAATTTTGTTTATGAATTGCAATGCATTGTATAAATAGTTTTCACATGTTTTATTTTCATATACATATCCATGATGGGTAAGTATTACGGTGGCCCCCAACGACTAGTTTTTTTAATGCAAAGAAATAAAAATTATTTAAAGATCATTTTATTGCACTCATATTTTTAGTTGTTAGGATCTTATGTTATACTTACTTTCTTCTATTTTCTTCCTTTTTAAATAACTTGTAAGTATTTTCATGTTATTGTATTCTTGGGAGAAAAGGGGAGGGGGATATTAAATTTTAGCATTGCTAGTCCAAGTGTACTTAAGTTTTGTTTGTGTGTGTATTTTAAATATTTTCTTTATGTTTATACCATCTTTCAAAATTTTAAAGTAATTAGATGTAAGGGAAATGTTCAATATGAATTACAGTAGACTCCCTCAAATCTGCACAGCTTGGGACCAGAAGTTGTGCAGATTTTAGAATTTCGCAGATTTCTGTTCATTGCTTTGTTTGCATTTTTTAAACAGTAATTGGAATGTAATTAATAGTGCAATCGAAGTTGTAATGAATGCTTACAATATAATAAAGTATTAAAATAAGTAATAAACTAAAATAATTAAAATTTAGATAATTTTTAGAATGATTAAAATATTAAATACAAAGGTCTAAGTTAGTAATCAATCTTGTGTGATTAAATATTCATTGTAAAGATTAAATATATTTTTTCTAATTTATTCAATGAAACATACCTCATAAAGGTACATTACTAATTTACATAAAAATCATAAAATAAGACGTTTAATTTCAGGTTTAGCCAGACTTAATAATCAAAAAAGCTTGATTAATTCATAAATATATTTGGTAAGAAGATTGTGATTACCAGTGATAACTTGAATTTTTTCTAGAAATAAATTTATTCTTCCTTTGTGAAAACATGGATTCAGTAATATTTACAAAAATTACAAATTAAAATTCATATGGAAGTGATATGAAACTAAAAAAGTCAAATTTTGTCCCTGTATTTAAATTGAATGTTTCATTGTTTACATCTGCAAATTATGTGCGGATTTTAGGATTGTGGATTTGAGGGAGTCTACTGTATATTTTTATAGAAGATTGGTTTATGCAATACAATTTCTCTAAGATTAGGAGAGAAAAAAGTCTGGGGAGCAATAAAATTTTAATAGCATAGCATTTATATATATTAAGCAAAATAAAATTCATTATTTTGTGCTTCTCATGTTTTAAAAATATGAAAATATATTCCTAAGTAGTGTCTAAATGTATTTCTAAACAGTCATATTAGCCTATTTTCTGAACTTTAAGGAACTTCAAGGAACAAGGAACTTTTAATATCAGATTGCATACATTGTAACAATTTATGTATGCATACTTACAATTTGCATACGCAAAAAGTATATTTCTACATACAAATGTTTTGGGAGTGTATATATAAATTCATGTTTAATGCATAATTACATATGAAACTATACTAATTACATAAAAAGAAAACTGTTAATAAAATTTGCTTAGAGTACTTCTGAACACTAACATAAGAAATGTATTTTTAGGCCAGATTGCTGTCTGAAGACTCTGGTAAACATCTCATGGGTGTTGAAAATCTTCTACAGAAACACAGTTTAGTAAAAGCTGACATTAATGTACCTTGGAGAAAGAGTTAAAGCTGTGATTCAACACTCTCGAAAGTTTGTTGATGAACAAGAACAAGGTAATATTAACATAAACTGTGTGAGTGTTAATCAGTTAAACAAAATTTGAAACCTTGATGTTTTTTACTTCATGTAAACTTCAGCTTAATTTTCATCTCTTCCCAATGAATTGGGTATTTATTTTTTTATTTACAATCCCCTTCATGCTACATTTTGTGAAAACAAAATAAGAAAAAGGAAACTAGTGCGGGTCGGAAATATTGATTTTCATAACTTATCCCTGCAAAAAATAACTCTTAATTTCCTTGTTCATGTACAGAAAACAAATTCTGTATCACTTAAATCACTCTTGGGAAATTAATTTTAAAATTTCATTAATCTATTGCAGAATAAAAGTGAAACATTTGTCTGTCAACTGCAAAATGAATAAAATTACAAATTTAATCAGTCGTTCCTTAAAGAAAAGTTGCAATTTTTATCAGCTAGTTATGGGGGAAAAAATCACAAGTGTTACAAATATTTAAAAAATGGATTTGTACATCATTTTTTATTTTCCTTATACTTAATATGTGGAAACCTTTATACAAAAAATATTAAAATCAATTTGCGGAGTAACAATACTTGGTTTGTGGTTAAATTAACTACATGTTATATTCTAAGAAACATTTGTTGTTCAGAATATACTCATCAGTGAATATTTTTTATTGCAGTTTAATTAGAAGTAATGGAATTACATCAGTGGTAACGGAATTACATCTTCTGAAAATCAAGCTTCTTAAATTCAAAATTTTATTTCTGGGACAAGATATAATACAAATGTTGATACGATTTTATTTCACATTATACTTTTTTACAAACTGATCATCTTCAAAGACTAAATGATCCCTACGATGCACTTGTGGGTCAGAAAGGGTCATCAAAACATCTTCCTGTTCAACATAATGAAAGTCATCTTGAGAAGGCCAGATAAAAGCCTCCCCATTCCGTTTTAAAAACTTTACGTGTTAGTGAGAGGGTTGTTTTTAACGTACCTGCCTTATGTAAAGGCGTGCAATTTCTATTTTCTTGCTTGAAGTAGCAAATATATATTTTACCAAAACCCACTGTCCACAACAAACTGGCAGATTAAGTTAATTCCTAGGCTTACAGAAAGGTCCGGGATTAAAGTTGTGGCATGAAAAAATACTTGAAAATGACATTTTTTTTAGCTCCAGCACATATTCACTGACAACTTTAGCAAAATGTAAACTACAAACATTAGGAATTGGCACAATGTTTTCCCAAATTTTATTATACTCTTGCATATTATTTTCAATTTCTTGTGTTCCACAGTATAATACCTCAATATTTTCACATGTTGATTTAGGCACATGAAAAAAATCTGCAGCATTTTGTACTTGCTCTTCCCTGGACAATACTGCTGCAGACACAATTCTTTTCACCAGCCCACCAATCCCATCTACGGCACCCTTACCATGGCTTGTGGCAAAAAATTCCCAAGTGATTTTTTTTTTCAGATGAGTGAGAGCATACAACAAATATTTTTGTTTAAATTGGCTAGATGCTCCATTAGAAAAAAATACTACCTCATCATATTGTTTATATCTATTTTCTAGTTCCTGAATTATTAATTTAAAAAATGTTATTACTGCGTATTTATCATGTGACATATAATCAGATAAAATAACCATGGAATGTACGTTTTCACCTTCCCAAGCACAAACAGTAAACAGAGTAATTTGTTTGTATGACCAATAAGATGATTGAATTTCATTTTGGTTCATTGTTGTATAATTCTATGCAAAATCAACTTGGATTACTACTTTTGAACTATTCTGTTGGACATCTAATTTTTGAAATTGGAAAGATTCAGCCTGTTTCCTCTTTATGTACGTGTGACGCAGAAAATTTGGAATTTGTTATTCTAATTCAGCAAAGTACCTCTTTACAGTCCCATTTTCAACAATTTTAAGCACTTTGGTATTACAGTAGACTCCCTCAAATCCGCACTCCTAAAATCCACAACTCTCTAAAATCCGCACATATTTTACAGATGTAAACAATGAAACATTCAGTTCAGATGTAGGTGCAAAAATTCATTTTTTCAGTTTTATATAAATTCCATACATTTTTTAATTTATAATTTTTGTTAAGGTTATTGAATTCATGTTTTTTCATGAAGAAAGAATAATTTATTTCTGAAAAAATAAAGATATTGCTAATATCATTGGTAATCACAATCTTACCAAATATATTTATGTATTAATCAAGCTTTTTTAGTTATTAAGTCTGGCTAAACCTGAAATATTCATTATTTTATGATCCTGATGTGAATTAGTAATGTACCTTTATGAGGCAAGTTTCATTGAATAATTTAGGAAAAACACATTACCTCTTTTATAATGAATATTTAATTGTACATTATTGATTATTAACTTTACCTTTACTTTTAGTATTTTAATCATTTAAAAAAATATTTAAATTTTTATTATTTTAGTTTATTACTTTTTTTAATATTTTATTATATTGTATGCATTTATTATACTTTTGATTTCATTATTAATTACATTCAATTTTTTTTTTTTTTTAAATGTAAACAAAGCAATGATCAGAAATCCGCAAAATTCTAAAATCCGCAAAACCCCTGGTGCCTGTTAGGCCGTGGATCTTTTGTATGTTGATGAGACCATATGTTGGTGAATCATGGCAAGAGAAAAATATTCAAAAATTTTCAAATTAAATTTCTTTATTTAAACTATGTTAATTAAACTATTGCATTAAAAACTTGTTAAAAATGAACTAAAATGAGCACAGCTCATATGCGCCTCTAAGGCACACAAACACAAAAACTTTCTTAAAAACACTCGTCTCCATCCAACTCTGGAAAAAAAAAAAACAACAATTCTCATAAGTGCCATTTCATTGATGCTACACTATCTCACCAACAGCTTGGTCTTTAAATACTATCAAAAATGAAATCAGTTAAAGTCAAAGTCAACTTGATTAATTACAGTTACAGTCAGACACAAAAATTATGCAAAAACTAAAGCCAGTTTAACTGGACACATCCACTTACCATGTCAAAGCTACAGTTAATTATTTACAAGTCCAGCATTGCAGAGTTTCTAAACCAGCAGTGGCAACAATCATTTGTTTACATTTGACAACCTGTCACATCACTGCAAGTTGCAGGTAACACTTGCAATTACATTTGCTTTAATAAATATATTGCATAATTTATCTTAAGGAAACTTTAGCTGTTATACTTTAAATCTTTTATTCAAAACAGTTTATGAAACTTCATTAAATTTATCAAAGCACTTTGAAAATAAATAGCATGTTTTAAGTAAACAAACATCTTTTAAAACATGCATGCTAATTGGTTATGGAGAGAACTGGGAAAACTAATTGGGATAAAACATTTTTTTCTACTTTATTATATTTGCATTTACTCTACTTTATAATTATAATGAAAAATGGTTAGAAAAAATTTTAATTAAACATAACACATGGCCCCCTTTTCCCAGAATCTCTCCCTAACCAAATAGCCAATTCTTATAAAAAGAAAACTTATCACCTGGCAATGCCTTAGTGAAAATATCTGCTACATTTACATTACCAGAAACATATTTTAAATTGAATTTCTCTAAATTTTCTTTTACAAAATAAAACCTTGTATTAATATACTTTGTCCTACTATTTTCTATATGATTCTTTGAAAAACTAATTGTACTTTGATTATCACAATGAATGACAGGTTTATTTGGCATTAAATTCAAGAAAAGAAAGTTCTCTATTATCCTTAACAACCAACATAGTTCTTTTACACAATCAGATAGAGAAATGTATTCAGCCTCCATGCTTGAGAGAGCTGTACATTTTTGCTTAGTGGAACTCCAGATAATTGGTACTTCATCTACAAATATAACATAACCACTTACTGATTTTCTATCAACAATATCTGAAGCCCAACTAGCATCTGTATAAACATTTAAATTACAGTTTGATATCCTGGATAACTTTATTGCCAAATCTCTTGTATTTATGACATATTGGAAAACCTGATTTAAATATTTCCAATGAGTATAAGATGGATTACTTGAAAATTGGGCCAGAGCTATTACAGCAAACTGAATATCAGGACGTGATCTGGAGGCAAGGAATAACAAACATCCTATTAACTGTCGATAGGGAACATTTTCTACTTTTTCATCAATATTCGCTGTATTCAGCATTTACTCCTGGGGTTAAGGGCAATTTACAATTTATTTTTGGTGCTTTAAAAATCTGTGCTAGTTTTTCAATGTAGTCTCTTTGATGCATGAAATACTCGCCATTTATTTCTTCAAAATTTACCCCTAAGAAATGTCTAATTGTTCCCAACATTTTTATTTCAAATTTAGATCTTATTAATTTTATAACTTCCTCCATCACTTTTCTGTTTTCTGCAAAAATTGCAAAGTCGTCAACATAAACCAATACTATTAATTTTGACTTAAATGTATAGATACAATTACAATCCTCTATTTTATTAAAACCTAACTCAGCAAATGTGTTATTTAACTCCAGAAACCATTCTCTTCCTGCCTGGTGTAACCCATAAAGAGCTCTCTTTAATCTCCAAACAAAATTTTCTTTCCCTTTCTCAATAAAACCCTCAGGCTGTTCGACATAAATTAATTCAGTCAATTTAGCATATAAATATGCCCCCTTTATATCTAAATGCTCACAAATCCAACCCTTCAAAACAACTAGAGTTACAAAGAAAAATCGTACTAATGAGAACGAAACGACTGGTGAAAAAGTGTCAAAGTAATTTATCCCCTCTACCTGTCTAAACCCTTTAGCTACATAGCGAGCTTTAAAATTTTTTAAAATTTTTAAACTTTTCCCAGTGCATCCTTTTTAGCAGTATAAACCCATTTTGCTCCTAAAACTTTACTCTTTTCAGGGCGTGGGACTAATTCATAAACATCTCTATCATTAAGGTTTTCATAGCATCTACCCATTTCCCCTTTTCTGGCATTTCCTGGGACTCTTTATAATTGACGGGAATTTCTATTTCTATACAATGTGCCTCAGCATCAGACTCTGAATTTTCATCATTATTTTCTAAGTTATCAGTGAGCAATTGTGGATTTGTAATGCTGTCTGGCTGACTTTCCAAACTAGGCTTAAAATCAAAATCTTCAGGGTGAAAAACTAAACCTTTATTTTTACAATAAGTCTCAATTTCCCTTTTACTTCTTAGCCGAACTTTATCCTCAGGATAATAATAAACATCTATTTGACCAGCTGATGCCCCTTTCTGTCTAACTTTTTCAACCCTTTTCCATTTTACTGGAGGAGAGTCCTCAGAACTTACTACAGTTTCGCCCTCTTCATCCTCAACAGCAGAGTTTAATTTAAACGTAACATCTTTCCTTTCTTTAGTTTTCATTCTATTATACAAACACCCTTCTACTATCTTGACATGCTTTGTCTCTTGAACATTTGTAGTGCCCGGATACCAAATTTTATACCCCTTTGTACCTGACGCATACCCAATTAATATGCCCTTTTTTGATCTAGCCTCTAACTTATTAGTGTACCTTTTGGGTATATGCACAAAAGCTAAGCTTCCTATTACTCTTAAATGGCGAACAGAAAATGGTCTACCCATCCAAACATTTAATGGAGCCTTACCTCCCAATTTTGCATGAGGACATCTATTTCTCAGGTAGTTATGTGTTTCCACAAGTTCAGCCCATAAACCACGGGGTAGTTTTGCCTGTATTAACATAGATCTTACCCCTTCGATTAATGTACGATTATACCGTTCGGCAATGCCATTACTTTGAGGTGAATATACATCCATTCGCTCATATCTGATACTTTCTTCTACTAAATAAGTCTTAAAATGATCCGATAAAAATTCGCCGCCACAGTCCGTTCTTAATCTTTTAATTTTCTTACCCGTCTGCCTTTCCACATAAGCTTTAAAACCTTTGAAATAATTAAAAACCTGGCTTTTATGTTTAAGGATATAGACAAAAGCATAACGAGAATGATCATCTATTATGCTCAAAAAGTACCGAGCTCCGCCCATGGAAGGTTCAGGGGAAGGACCCCAAAGATCAAGATGTAATAATTCTAAAATTTTTCCTGTCTTTATCTCATCTATAGCCGGAAAACTCTGCTTTGTGCTTTTGGCAAAATGGCAAGAGTTACAGACTAAAGCTTCTTCCTTAAG
Source organism: Maratus speculifer (assembly GCA_964019185.1). Taxonomy (NCBI): domain Eukaryota; kingdom Metazoa; phylum Arthropoda; class Arachnida; order Araneae; family Salticidae; genus Maratus; species Maratus speculifer. Next base: position 429,342,698 of record OZ025294.1, on the reverse strand, counting down.
TTTATCTAACCCCACAACATTATTGGTTTTTGAAAATTGAACTAAATTTTTAATGTTTAAGTGCCCATACCGTTCATGCCACAATTTCAATTTATTACTATTTACCACGTTTACTTCATGTGAGGTAATACAGTGTGCTTTCAATACATAAAATTTATTTATCAAAGGTACCTTCAAAAACTGCACATTATTTAAATATAAAACTGCACAAGTATTATCAAAAACAACATTAAAGTTCATTTCTGTCAAACTTCTAATAGAAATTAAATTTCTAATCATCAAAGGTGAATAGTAAACATTTGTAAGTGTTACCTGCTTTGTAGTACCACCTGATTTTACCTCCAAAGAAATGTCTCCAACGCCTTTAATTTCGACCGATCCTCTTGCAATGCTGGCCTTGCTAATGAAACACCTAAAATTAGAAAACAAATTTTTATCATTGCAAAAACAATCTGTAGCCGCAGAGTCCAACAAAAATTCTGTGCAGGCATCTTCGGTGACTAAGAATGGGCACTTCTCGATTCAGACTGGGAACAACGTCCTTGTTTTACTTTCTGACGGCTGCCTCTGTGAGAAAAGTTCTGAATATATCTCTTACAGTCTCTCATTAGATGACCTTGTAATTCACATTTAAAACATCTCCTTGATTCAGGCTTGACATGAGGACTTCCACTTGAAGATACGAGGGCTTTACTCTCTAAATATTTTGGCATCTCGGATAATTTATTAACTTGTCTGTCATACTCCGCCAGTAGTAAAGGACGAATACCATCAACTGTGAAATCCTTATCAGGCAACTGATATAACTGCATAATCAAATTTTCATAACTGGGCGGTAAATTTTCGATTACTTGATAGGCAACTTCATCAACAGGCACAACCTTCCCAACTTGTTCTAAGTCCTTTACAGCTTCAAGCACTCTATTAATGTAAGAGCTCATGGTTTCTGCTTGATTAAATTTTATTTCCATAAATTTTCTTCTAAGTGAGACAACTCTAGCTCTTGACGAAGGTTCGTATGCAACTCTCAGAAGTTTCCATGCTTCAAACGGATCTTTTGCTTGGTAAACTGTGCTTTTAATTTGTTCGTTCATACTTAGACAAATCAGCGCCAGTGCTTTTTGCGATCTTAATTTAATTTTCTCTTCGTCGGTCATCTTTCCAGCTGTATCTACTTTTTCTTCTAGTTTGTCCTCAGTTGATATAAATTCATGTAGACCTTGGCTACACAGTAGCATGTTGACATTAAATGTCCAAGCCTTAAAATTATCTTGACCCAACTTTGGGAAGGACATTGTTGGAGTATCGGCCATCTTCAGCATTATGTATAACAACAGAGCAATATATTTTCTATTTAGTAGCAATATACACCTATCTTTAAGTAGCTGATTCCATTAAAACAACAACCACGCTCTGCTACCACTGTTAGGCCGTGGATCTTTTGTATGTTGATGAGACCATATGTTCGTGAATCATGGCAAGAGAAAAATATTCAAAAATTTTCAAACTAAATTTCTTTATTTAAACTATGTTAATTAAACTATTGCATTAAAAACTTGTTAAAAATGAACTAAAATGAGCACAGCTCATATTCGCCTCTAAGGCACACAAACACAAAAACTTTCTTAAAAACACTCGTCTCCATCCAACTCTGGAAAAAAAAAAACAACAATTCTCATAAGTGCCATTTCATTGATGCTACCATCACTACTGCCAGGCTAGTGCTACACTATCTCACCAACAGCTTGGTCTTTAAATACTATCAAAAATGAAATCAGTTAAAGTCAAAGTCAACTTGATTAATTACAGTTACAGTCAGACACAAAAATTATGCAAAAACTAAAGCCAGTTTAACTGGACACACCCACTTACCATGTCAAAGCTACAGTTAATTATTTACAAGTCCAGCATTGCAGAGTTTCTAAACCAGCAGTGGCAACAATCATTTGTTTACATTTGACAACCTGTCACATCACTGCAAGTTGCAGGTAACACTTGCAATTACATTTGCTTTAATAAATATATTGCATAATTTATCTTAAGGAAACTTTAGCTGTTATACTTTAAATCTTTTATTCAAAACAGTTTATGAAACTTCATTAAATTTATCAAAGCACTTTGAAAATAAATAGCATGTTTTAAGTAAACAAACATCTTTTAAAACATGCATGCTAATTGCTTATGGAGAGAACTGGGAAAACTAATTGGGATAAAACATTTTTTTCTACTTTATTATATTTGCATTTACTCTACTTTATAATTATAATGAAAAATGGTTAGAAAAAATTTTAATTAAACATAACAGTGCCAAGCTGTGCGGATTTGAGGGAGTCTAATGTATCTGTTTTCCATTGGTAAGTTGAGGGTAGTTGTTGCATTCATAGAACATACATCTTTCATCATCCTGATTGCAAGTAAGAACAGAACAAAATTCCCTGAAAAATATCGGGATTTGTGGTAAAACTTTTTCTAAAGCATTTAGCAGTAGCCTTACATTTTCATGGTACTTGCATAAGCAAGTAGTGTGGGGGACATCTTGTTGCATCAAAACTTGCTTAGGGCATAGTGTTGCAAATTTTGAAAAGCTTATTTTAACATCATTATTTTGCTGCAAAAGCATACTATGTGCTTCTCTTAATGTTGTAAGCATGAACTGTTAAAGTTTAGTTGTTTGTTTTATTTCACAAAAACTGTACACAACTAAACCTAATGTTTACATTAGAATAATCACAGTGCAACTACTTTTCTCCCCCTTTTAGATAAACAGAAATTTAATGAAATTTGAATTATTATTTAAAATTAAAAATACTTAAATATGACAAAATATTATGTTCATCTGTTTAAATATGCTTTCCACACTACCTAGAATTTAATAACATTATAAAAAAAGTACAATGTAATTCCGTTACCATCATTCCATTACTCATTATGTAATTCCGTCAGGGTTGGCGAGTTTTTGCCGAAGGTGGAAAAAAACCTGGCAAAAATAGGTTTTTGCCAAAGTGGTGGCAAAAATAGGCTGTCCATTTAATTTTTTTCCCCAAAAAGAGAAAATATTTCACGAAAGAAAAAATCTGCATATTTAATTAAAAAATCAATATTATTCTAAATTTATTTTAACTTTTAAGTTAAATAAGTATAATTATGCATTTTATGACAATACTAATTTTTATAACAAGATTATAAATGAAAAAAATACCAATTTTATATAAATAAATAGAAAATTTATTTATTCATGTTTATACAATTATTAATAATTCATATAATAGAACTGTTGAGACTAAGTAAAGAATTTGTTTATAGCTTTAGTTTTTATATGTTAGAATAGAAATTCGAAGAAACAGTTATAGTAACCTAAATTTAATTTAATATAAAATTATATTTAAAGCAGAAAACTATTAAATTTCAAATATTTCAGCAATATCTTCCTCACATCCTAAATTTTGCTGCTTTAGCATGGCATAACAATAAAGTTTTGAAAGAGTATTTGTTGATAGTTTATTTCAAATCTTAGTTTGCACAAATGAAAAACTTGAAGAAAATCTATCAATAACAGCACTACTTGCTGGACATGTTTGATGGTGTGCTTAAATGATTAAATTTGTGAAAAGTTCAATTTGAAGGTGAAATGACTATTTGAGAGACAAATAATTTTATGAAGGGTCCTGTTTGAGATTAAAGAATTTTGTGAAGGGTCCTTAAAAGAACCTAAAATTTTCCTAAACATATCCCTGACTTAAGGTAAAATAATTAGGTTGGTAATTTTTTATTTTGTTCTTAAATTCCTAAGGAAGACTGAATCCCACTTATTTTTCAAAGATTTAAAATATTTAATATTAATTAATTAGCAAATTAAATTAAAATATTAAATAGTACACTGTTAAATTTAATGTTTATAACATTACTATCTTTATTAGCATGCAGATTTTATTACATATTAAAGACAAATAGGTTTTTTCCATTTTTGCCGGCAAAAATGCCAACCCTGAATTCCGTTACCAGTAATTATACCACTAATTAAAAAACATATTATTTTTTTTTTTTTTTTGTATTAATTTATTCTTTCAGAGACTCATTAAGAAAAAACAGAATATTTAATTCTCAGTAATATTATTCTTAAAATAAATAAAACTTTAACATCATTGTAGTAACGGAATTACATCCTATATTTACTTCATTAAAATTTATTAATTAAAGTAATTAGAATCTCATATATTTTTATTTTAACAATATTTTTTCTTAAAATATTCTCTTTAAAAATGAGCAGACCAAAAACAAATAGACTATGTAGTATTTGTGATCTTAAGAGTAACCATCAGTGTTATTTTGTCCTATTCTCTCCATAATTCAACCAATTTGTTCAAAATTTTTGTTGGTAATTGATATAACTTATTTCTTTAACTTGGCAAAATTTTATAAAAGAAAAGTAAGGCCTTCTTTTTTAAATTAAAATTTTAAATTTCTGACATTAGTTCTGACAAAAATACCTAGGTGGACCTAGGAGTACTGTCGCTTACTCATAAAGAACAAGCAAGCGATTATTTTTTTATTTTTTACATATTTTCCTGTCAATTTTCATTATTCTCTCTCTTATAAATATATTATAGGTTACCTCTTACAAGATATTATATGAAATATCTCTCAACAAGACATTTTGTGTCTGCAAAATATGATTTTATCAGGGTTGGAAAAAAATCATGATTTTTTTAAAAAAATCAAAAAAATCGGATTTATTTGATTTAAATCAGATTTTTTTGATTTAAATCGGATTTATTTGATTTTTTTAGAATTCTATTTTTAATTATTGTGTTTTTATGTTTTTACAGTATACATGGAGCAGTTTTTTATAATAAATAACTAAAAAAGAATAAATAATGTTTATAATTTATAAAAATAATGTAAGTAATAATTATATTAGTTAAGAAAATACTACATTCTAGTTATTGATTGGTACTAAAAAATAAACAACTATGCTTTAATCTAAAGCCATTCTATTATAGTAGACTCCCTTAAATCCGCACAGCTTGGGATCAGAGGTTGTGCGAATTTTAGAATTTTGCAGATTTCTGGTCATTGCTTTGTTTACATTTTTAAAACAATAATTTGAGTGCAATTGGAACTATAATAAATCAGGGCTTGAAATTCAATTTTTCGAAGGAGGGGAGTCTCCCTACCAACATTTATAAATGGAGGGGAGTTTGGCTGTTTGGGAGGGAGAAAAAATGTTTAAAATCCGCCATTATTTTATGTGCTATTTAAAGAATTACCAGAATACAGACATAAAAAAATATCACTGAAGCAATTTTTATCAACAATTCAGAATAATTATGCGAAATGTGTAAAAAAACTTTTATACTGTCTAGTTTTCACTGGTGGTAAATTCCCTCCCGGTGCTAATTATTTTTGTCGTCACAGGTCTAATTATTATTTTAATAATTAATAAAACTTCTAATTATTTAATAAATTTATTTTATTTTATATTTATTATTATTTTATATTTATTATTATTTTATATTTATTTTATATTATTTATATAATGAATGATTAATAATTATAATTAATAATGTTATTTTTCTGTATTTTAAATGTGCAAGATACAAATTTAATCATAAAATAATACTTAGAAGAATTGAGTGTAGAAGATAAGAAGCATCACTATTGTTTGCATTTCTTTAAAAAAGGGGCAAGTCAAATTCATCGAAAAAGATTTTCTTAAAAAATGAATACTTTGTTGAGTAAAGCAGGGCTTGAAATTCAAATTTTCGAAGGAAGGGAGTCTCCCTACCAACATTTATAAATGGAGGGGAGTTTAGCTGTTTGGGAGATGGGAAAATGCTTAAAACCCGCTATTATTTTATGTATTATTTAAAGAATTACCAGAATACAGACATGACAAAATATCACTGAAGCAATTTTTATCAACAATTCAAAATTACGCAAAATGTGAAAAAAAAAAAAAAAAAAAAAAAAAAAAAAAAAACTTTTATACAGTCTAGTATATCTGTTAAATTCATGCCTGATGCTAATTATTTTTGTTACAGATCTAATTATTGTGTTAATAATAATTAATGCTAATTCATGTTTTAATAATTAATAAAACTTCTAATTAATTTAATTAATTTATATTTTTAATTTATAATTAAAACATTAAAACTAATATTATTTTTCTCTATATTAAATGTGCAAGATTCCCATTTAATTATAAAATAATGCTTATTTGAGTGTAGAAGATAAGAAGTATCACTATTGTTCGCATTTCTTCTAAAAAGGGCAAGTCAAATTTATCAAAAAAGACTCTTAAAAAACTAATACTTTTGTTGGGTAAAGGGGTACTTTTTGTTTAATGAATGGCTACTTTCAGGAATTGCATTCATTCAGAAAGATTTGGATCTGGCAGAAATGGATTTTAGAGCAGCAAAGAAATAAATAAAAAAAATTAATTGAAGCAGGAAAATTAGCTTGTTGAATAGAAAAATCCACTTCTGGCAATATTATTTTTTGTTGGAAGCCGGGGGGGAGGTTCCCTTTGACGAAATTTGCATTTTTTCACTATCTTTTAACGAAATCTGTCATTTTTAATGTTTTTTTCAGGAAATTTGCCGGGTTTTTTTCGGGATTTTTTGACGAAATTTGTCGTTTTTTCATGAATTTTCTGAGGAAATTTGCCGTTTTTTAGCAATCTTCTGATGAAATCTGCCGTTTAAGCGTGATTTTTTTTGATGAAATTGCCATTTATCGCGATCTTTTGGGAAAATTGGTCGTTTATAGTGAATCTTTTGTTGAAATTTGCCGTTTTTCGCTATTTTTGAACGAAATTTGACGTTTTTTCGGGACCTTTTTGACAAAAACTGCCGTTTTACAGGATTGTGACGAAATTAGCCATTCTTTCGCGAATCTTTTGACGAAATTTGAAGAAAATTAGTCGTTTTTTCGCAATATTTTAACAATATTTGCTGTTTTTTCGCAAACTTTTACGAAATCACGCGTCCCGTGGGATGCATAATAGCTGGGGTTTTTTTTGTGTGTGTAATGTTCCCGCTATAACGGGTCCGCGGCATCACTATTTCGTACCTTTTGTAATTGAATGCGTTAATTTTTTTTTTTTTTTTTTTTTTTTTTTTATTTATTTATTTTTGAAAATTTGGAACTGAATCACCTTTTTTTCGCCTCGGAAAATAGAACAAAATTCATCAATCGATTGCAGGAAAAAAAAATGCAAAAATCGTCAATCGGTCGCAGAAAAAATCGTGATTTTCAATGATCTTTCACGGTTAAAAAAAACTCACAAAATGTGTCGATCAGTTGCACTAAATTCACAAAGCGGTCATAGAAGTTGATCATAGTTTCAAAATGTAAAATTTTTTGGGCGGGAGACTCCCGTCCACGTTTTTTTTTTGGGCGGGATTTCAAAATTTTGGGCGCGAATCCCGCCATCCCGCCTTGAAATTCAAGCCCTGTAAATGCTTACAATATAATAAAATATAAAAATAAGTAATATACTTAAATAATAAAAATTTAGATAGTTTTAAAATGATAAAAGTACTAATAGCAAAAGTAAAATTAATAATCAATAGTGTATGATTAAATATTCATTATAAAGATTAGATATATTTTTTCAAAATTATTCAACAAAACTTGCCTCATAAAAGTAAATTACTAATTCACATCAAAATCATAAAATACGATTTTTTTTTTTTCCCCAAGTTTAGCCAGTTTTAATAACCAAAAAATCTTGATTAATGCATAAATATATTTGGTAAGAAGATTGTGTTTCCAGTGATATCAGCAATTTCTTGAACTTTTTCCAAAAAAATTTATTCTTCCTTCATGAAAAAAAAACATGAAGAGTATTATTAAGTAAATTACAAAATAAAAAATATATGGAATTGATGCAAAACAGAAAAAAAATCAAATTTTGTCTCAATATTTGAATTGAAAGACTCATTGTTTACATCCATAAATATGTGCGGATTTTAGAGAGTTGCAGATTTCTGGTTTGCGGATTTGAGGGAGTCTACTGTATTTTGTAATTGAATTGTGCACACTAAATTAGAAATAAACTGAAAAATGTTGTAAATGAATAGAAAATAGTAAAATTTAAAAAACAAATTAAATATTCATTTAATGCAAGCTATATATTAAAGGATAAAAATTACAATTAATTCAATATTTTTTAAGCAAATAGAAATAAATCAGGGATTTAATAGTTTTGAACAAAAACACCAATTTAGAAGCTTTGTCCACTCCTAATTTATTTCGAAGGCTTGAATGAACTAGTCTAAAAGAAGAAAATTGTCTTTCTATTCTAGCAGATGAAGCCACGACTGTTGTTATTTTGTAACTAAATTCAATTTCAATTTCGCTTATTCTCTCTTTACCTCTCATTACATAAAAGAACTTCCACCAATCATAATTTGTCATAATATCTGAAACTTTTTTCTGAAGCAATGGTAATTTTTCGAATGGGTCATTTTTTGCTTGAAAATGTGCTACAGTGGTGAGAAGATTTGGACAATTTTCTTTGATGAATGCTAAACCTTCATTATTTTCCTCTACACTAAGTGAAATTTTATTTTGATTTAAAACATTATTAAAACCTTTCTCTTCTAATTCACTTCGCATTTTAGCCATGTTGGTAGCATTATCAGAGACGAAACTACGAACTTTGCATTAAAATTTGTTTTCTTTTAAAGGAATCATTTTAGTCACAAGTTCAGTCAAATATTTACCTGTGTGTGAAGATCCTGATGTATCGATTGTGTCAACTAAGTAGACTTTACCTCTATTTACCACACATGCACAATACGATTGGTTCATTTTGTATGTTTGACCATCCATCAAATGTCATACACACAATTTCGCCACTTAAAACATCTATGCATTTTTTGCTCTCATCATTGTATATTTTTTCCAATAAAGTTCCAGCAATAACTTTACGATTTGGTGGGGTATTTAGTAGTTATTTTGGTTTAGGAATTCTTTTTAAAAATTCATTAGCTTTGATTGAAATTTGACAGTGTAATATGGCATGTTTTAAAACTTGTTCCTTGCACGTAGTATCCTATTTTAAGGTGAATTTGTTTAATGAACATTAATGAATTTGTTTAGTTATTAACTAGTGAAACAAAAAAGATTCAAATCAGTTAGTTGCGAAGATTGGCAAACGAAATACGATTTATAAAGTGTTTCTGTGATTCGCCTCATCATCTAAAGTTTATTACAAAAGAACAAAGAATTAAATGATTGGGGGGGGGGGGGGGGGCACCTGGACTTAACTTGCATATGCCACATTCTTTACGATAGCAATCCTGGAAATACCAGAAAAATACCTGCTACTTATTTACATCTACTTCTTAATTCTCTACAGACTAATTTCCAACATAAAAAAAAAATTGATTTAAATCAAATGATTTTTTTAAAAAAATCAGTTGATTTAAATCTTGATTTAAATCTAGATTTAAATCTTGATTTAAATCAATTGATTTAAATTGTGCCAACCCTGGATTTTATTAGTAAAATTCCACTAGAGATTGAAAGATTCTTTCAAATTCTGGTAACCATCTTACTTCCGTTAGGAAAAAAAAAAAGTTACGCTGAATAGGCAGCATCTGTGAGGTGAGGAGAGCCGGAGAGTTGACCTTTGACTTTGGTGCTCTGGTGGGGAAAAGAAGGTCACTCACAGACAAAAGAACTGTAGGGTCACTATTTTTAAGCTGCTTTCTGTATGAGTTAATTTTTATTGTACAAGTACAAAGTTTTTCTGAAAAAAAAAAAAAAAATCTTACTCAAAAGACTCATTTGCTATTATAAATCCTATGGAAGAAATTAAATATATATATCAGTTGCATTTTAATATTTTTATTTTATTTTATTTATTTATTTATTATTTTTTAGTTTAATTATAGGCGAATGGGTCTTTTTGTTTGACTGAAGTAGCATCTGAATGACCATTTTTTTTTTTTTTTTTTTTCTAAACAGGGAAGCAATTTAGCGATATTTGCTTGTGAAACCTTTCTTTGATAAACTGGAATAGCATTTAGAGTGCACTAAATTGTCTAAAATATAAGTTAAAATATGCTAATTTTCAGGTTTGGTTACTGCTAAAAAGAACTTCTCCAACAGCCTCAAATGCTCATGGAATTATTATTATTTTTGTATTATTATTTAGCTCATTTTGCTTACAAAAAACACATGCAATTGACGAATCTAGGAAAAAAAGTTATCAGAAAAAAAGTGATATGGTGACAAAATGACAAAAGCAGAAAAAGTGATGTGGAAAAAAAGTGACAAGGAAAAAAAAAGTTACCGGGAGAGGGTGACAAGGAATTGATTTTGGGGATTTATTATTGATTTTGGGAATTCATTGATTGAGTATGATTGGGGAATCTAGGGGAGGCTCTTAAGGGTGTATTCGAAAAAACGCTTTTCCGCCTTCAACAGCTCGAAATGTTCCGATACAATTTCAAACACATTTTTAAAAATAGAAACATGAAATTTGCTGTGGGGGTTTTTGAAGAGAAGTATAAGGTGCCGTGTGATGTCATTTTACTCTCAATTCATTAGAATTTGATTTATAAATAATTATCTTCTCAGTATGACTCTTTTTTTCGTTCCCAGATCTACCGCTTCGGAAAAATCAGTTCAAAATGCTGTTTTTGATTGCTTTTTTTGCAATGTTTTCTTCATCTATCAAAGAATCGACAATCACAGCACCTTGTGTACTATCTAAATAAGACAATTTTCCAGTTTGATGCATATGAGAGCAAAAATGATTTTAAAAATAAATCTGAAAATAAGCAGTTTGAATTGAAATACACCCTTAATTTAGGTAAATGGGTTTTTCATGCTGAATGAACTGTTTTGATTCAATTTTTGGATATATATTCATACTGAAAAGACGCTTGCCTGATTAGTTATGGGAATGGATGAATACCCCCCCCCCCCCCCATCTGCCCTAAATTAGATAAATCGGTTTTTATGCAGAATTTTCCGATGTATTTCAAATTTTAAGTATAGGTTCTTTCTGATAAGGTGAATCCCTGAACAGTTTTAAGTGTTTAATGGATAATAATATTATATATTACAATATATACACTATATGGCCATTGATTATTGGACACTTACGATATTAGACATTTTGTTAAATATCTAGAAAAAATACATGAAGAATCATCTTGAAACTCTTAGTGTATAAATATAATAGTATAAGTCATACATCTCCGTGAAGATTTTTTCACGAAACTCCATAGGGGACTGTCAACAAATTAAAAAAGAATGAATATCTTTTGAATAACCCTGTCAAAACTAATGTAGAAAAAGCGCTCAAACTCTAGATTATGATTGAATGCCTTATTGTAATACGCCTTGTTCATTTTTATGCAAATGGCATGCATACTCGCAGAGTAATTAAGGTTTTTATAAAAATGGTCCCAAATTTTTCCAATTTTTTTCCTTATAATTTTCAGAGTTCTTAATATATAAAGTAATATTTTTTTCAGAAAATATGACAAACAACATTGAACACAGTACCCTGTAATCAGAATTAAAAATAATGAAAATTGTATACAAAATGAGTTGGTTTACTAAATAACTTTTTACTGCGCATGCGTCAACGATATCAAAATTTCATTTGCATATTATGTTAGCTAAATGTATAAAGCAACTTTTGTGAAAGTTACAAAATCATAACTTGAAAATTCTGAAAATAATCGTCAATTGAATAAGTTGAAAATCCGTTATTCTCAAAATGAAGCAAAAACAAGAAGGGTTGTATCCATATATTCATTGATTAGTGTCAATATAGAATACACAATACGGGATGTATTACTACATTTGGATAAAATCCCTCATTTTTTTTTGCTTCATTTTGGAAACAATGGATTTTGTCCTTTTTCTGTTGACGATTACTTTCAGAATTTTCAAGCTATGATTTTGAGACTTTTGCAAAAATTGCTCTATACATTTAGCTAACATAGTATGCAAATGAAATTTTGATATCTTTGACGCATGCACAGTAAAAAATTATTTAGTAAACCTACTCATTTTTCATACAATTTTTATTATTTTTTAATTCTGATTACAGGGTACTGTCTGCAATGTTGTTTGCCATATTTTCTAAAAAAATATATTATTTTATATTAAGAACTCTGAAAATTATAAGGGAAAAACTTGGAAAAATTTGGGACTATTTTTATAAAAACCTTAATTACTCTGAGAGTATGCATGCTATTTGCATAAAAATTAACACAGTGTATTACAATAAGGCATTCAATTATAATCTAGAGTTTGAGCTCTTTTGCTTCATTAGTTTTGACAGGGTTATTCAAAAGATATTCATTATTTTTTAATTTGTTGACGGTCCCCTTTGGAATTTCGGTAAAAAATCTTCACGGAAATGTATGACGTATACTATTATATTTATGCACTAAGAGTTTCGAGATGATTCCTTATGTATTTTTCTAGATATTTAGTAAAATGTCTAAAATCGCAAGTGTCCAATAATCAATGGCCATATAGTGTATTTATATATATATTAATTAATATATTAATATAATAATTATAAATAAATAATAATATTAATAAGTAAATTAAAAAAAATAATTATCAAATAATAAATAATTTATAATAAGTTAATACTGAATTAATAATACATAAATGTAAATAAAATTATAAATAAATGTATAAACAAATATAATTAAATATAAAAAATTATACTAATTATCAAAAATTCATTTACAAAATGATAATATTTTATTATCTGCCATTACTGACACTATTGTCGAGTACCTCTGTCAGACTCGCTATAAATCATTACAATAGTGTCAGTAATGGCAGATATTAAAATATTAATTTTTTAAATAAATCCTTGTTAGTGAGTCTAATTTTTAATATTTAATTTAATTTATTTATACAAATATTTTTATTAATTTCCTATCACTTAATGAAATATTATCATCTTTAAAATCAATTCTTGTTTATGAAACTAATTTCGAATATTTAATTTTATTTATTTGTACATTTATAATGATTGATTCATTATGAGTTAATAAAATATTATCAATTTTTAAACAATTCTTGTTAATGAAACTATTTTTTTTATATTTTTTTATACATTCATTTTAATTAATTTACTAGAGTTAATAGAATTATTATCATTTTTAAATAGATTTCTGTTAATAAATATAATTTTTAATATTTAATTATATTTATTTATACATTTACTTTTAATTTTTTATATTTAATTTACATTATTTATTATTATTATTATTATTTATACTATACATATTATATAAATGTAAAAGTATAAAAAGAAACAACATGTAATTTAATAATTATTATTATAATATAATATTTATTATTTTATATAATTGAAATTAATTGTGTAAATTGCATTGTATCTTATCTGTGCCAAAATGACAATTGGCTTCATCCTCCATCAATTTTTTTTTTCATTCCATAAAAAAACTGCAATTTATATCGATTGAAACTGCAAAGTGCCATGTGTATTATAATTTTTAAAATATTTTTCAATTGTATTATGTGTTATATATTTGTAAACCGTTGCTCTACTTGGATTCCTTCACCTCTGCTTTTCGATTATCGGACGAAACTGAAATATTTATTTTGAGATGAACATTTAAATTTCAAATATGTGTAAATTTTTGTATATTTTCCATTTGCTCGAATTGTGTAAACTGCATCGTATCTTATCTGTGTCAAAATGAGAATTGGCTTTATCCTCCATCACTTTTTTTTCATTTCATAAAGAAACTGCAATTTATATCGAATGAAACTGCAAAATGCAAGGTGTATTATAATTTTTAAAATATTTTTCAATTGTATTATGTGTTATTTATTTATAAACTGCTGCTCTACTTGGATTCTCTGCTTTTCGATTCTGGGACGAAACTGGAATGTTTAATTTGAGATAAGTAGTTAAATTTCAAATATATAAACTTATATATATATATATATATATACTTCAAATGCACGAATTGTGTAAATTGTGTTTCTTATGTGTTTCGAAGCGAAAGCTGTCCAGCATTCTTCATTAGTTTTTTTATCCTCTAAACTATTATTCATTTTGATTGAAACTGTAAATTACAGCATGTAATAAAAATTTTGTGAATGTTTTTCAATTTTATTTTGTTTTATTTATTCGTTGGTGTTATTATATTGAACTATTTTTCAACTCTTGGAAGAAACTGAAGTATTTAAATCGTGATGACTATTTTCTAGACAGATATGTATAAATTTATAGTTAATAAATATGTTTTTCAAGTACTGATGTTTTTGAAGCGTTAGTTTACATAAATATATCACCCTCTTCCAAATATTTTCGACTAAATAAATGACCGGAAATATTCCTGATTTATTCTTTTACGCAAGGGTAATGTGGGAAAATATATAAAGTCAAGTTAGCATATTGTGCTCAGAAGAATTTTTCGGGAATACATTCAATGTCACTGATTCACCTCTTCTCTCTTTTTAGGTGCGTTCGTAATTATGTAAATACGTAGCACCTATTGTTGTCGCTCAGTCCGTCCGTCTGTCTGTCTGTCCGTCTGTCTGTCCGTCTGTCTGTCTGTCTGTCCGTCTGTCTGTCTGTCTGTCCGTCCGCATATAACAGCGCAAAAACTACCCAACCGAATCGTTTGAAATTTAAAATACATAATTATTACATAATTTTGTCGAGTCATTTCAAATTTTATGAAAATCGGATGCATAGATCAATTACAGGGGCAATCAAAAGTATTCCGTTACATTACGGTCAATGGGGAAAAAAGTTTCAAATGCATTTTAATCGTTTGAAATTTAAAATACATAGTTATTACATAATTTTGTCGAGTTATTTCAAATTTTTTGATAATCGGGTGCATAGATCAATTACAGGGGCAATCAAAAGTATTCAATTACATTATAGTCAATGGGGAAAAAGTTTCAAATGTATTTTATACGTTTGAAATTTAAAATACATAGTTATTACATAATTTTGTCGAGTTACTTCAAATTTTATGAAAATCGGATGCATAGATCAATTACAGGGACAATCAAAAGTATTCCGTTACATTACGGTCAATGGGGGAAAATGTTTCAAATGCATTTTAATCGTTTGAAATTTAAAATACATAGTTATTACATAATTTTGTCGAGTTATTTCAAATTTTTTGATAATCGGGTGCATAGATCAATTACAGGGGCAATCAAAAGTATTCAATTACATTATAGTCAATGGGGGAAAAAGTTTCAAATATATTTTATACGTTTGAAATTTAAAATACATAGTTATTAAATAATTTTGTCGAGTTATTTCAAATTTTATGAAAATCGGATGCATAGATCAATTACAGGGACAATCAAAAGTATTCCGTTACATTACGGTCAATGGGGGAAAATGTTTCAAATGCATTTTAATGGTGTTGCACTCATTCGAACTTAATAAAATTTATATGCAACTATAAAGTACATATTATAATATACATTTTACATAATCTGTGATGCAAAGAACATTTGTTATTGATTTACAAGGCCACACAAAAGTATTCCATTACATAATGGTATAGAGAGAACATTGCTTGATGAGCGTTTTAATTGTAATTCAGTATTTACAATTTTATGAGATTGAGATATAAGAGTAATATTTTTAAAACTTCGTTATCGTACGAACGCACCTCGTTTGCTACGCTTCACGTGCAATTTCCAACTTGTTTATTTTCATTTACTAATGGGATAAATATCCTTGTAAAGATCCAGCTGCACTTCTGACCCAAGGCTATTAGATAAGGAGCAAAATTGAGACTCTGGGGTAGAGCTGACCGTCTTCATTTCTATCTTTGTGATAAAGCCAGGAGATAACAATTCTTTGAGTCTTGAATAGAAAAATGATTATTTTTCAAAAGTATTTGTTTATTTATATCCAAATTACGATTGTTTGGACTATTATTGTGAGAATATTATAATGATTAATAAGTTAAAATGATGATTTGCTTAGATTCAACTTGCTACTATTCGAATAAAAATATCAAAGTAAAAAAAGCTTTATTAATAATTCATTTAATTAAGTTAAAAGAAATTGGTTACAAAAAGAGAAAAAAGAATTAAAAGTGATCTAACTTTTAATTCTTTGTTAGACATATAAAACTTTATACAATTATTTTGGCAGTAATTAAACAGGCCAATCCGAAGCACAATTTTGATCCAATGTAATATGATAGATATATGCATACAGATATCATCTTAAAACTGCTATAAGCATATGATCTGAAAAGAAATTTCGCAAAAAAAAATTCAGTCCTATTTTTATTAGGATTACAACAATTTCCTAAGAATATATATCCTCAAAAAAAAAAAAAAAATGTAAATGAAGAACTAAGAAACATATATACATAACTTATTTTCTTATATCGTCACAGTTACGTTATAAACAATTTGGAAATTGCACGTGAAGCATATAAATGATGTTCGTTCGTATTACATTGAAGTTTTAGAAATCTTTCTGCTATAGTATACAGTAATTTCTGTTATAGTATACAGTAATTCGAATACAGAAAAGTGGTTGAAATCTTTTGTGTGTTCCTGTCAATACTATCTATTATACAGGAAGGAACATGTATTAAGCTTCAACCACGCTTATCAATTTCATAAAACGTGAAATAGTTTAATGTAAGTAAAACACGCCCCAAACAATGTTTCCCAGTATACCATTATGTAGTGGAAAACATTTGTGTGGCTCTGTAAATTAATAATAAATATTCTCTGCATCACTAATTGTACAGAACGTATTTTAGTATATACTTCATAGATTCATGTCAATTCTATTATGTTCAAAAGAGTGTAACTTCATTTAAATATACTTAAAACTATTTTCTCCTATTGATAGTAATGTAATGGAATACACTTAATTGTCCCTGTAATGATATTATTCATTTTATTTTCATTAAATTTGAAATGATTTGACAAAATTATGCAACAGTTATATATTTTAAATCTCAAACGATTTGTTTTGATACTTTTTGCTCTGTTATATGTGGGTACCCAGACAGTGCACGCAATGACTGAAAGTGTTACGTTATCTTAGTTTTTATCTGAAGAAACTAGATAATGAGTTAGAGAAAATTAAATGTATCGCAATTAATAATGGATATCAAATTAAATTCATTAACGGATTAATAAAACGCACTATTAATAGTATGAAATTGAATGACTCGAAAAATAAATTTAAAACATTTAATAAAGTCAATAGGAAAAGGGTTGTAGTAAATTATTTTCCGGGCTTTTTTGAATGTATCAAAAATCTTTAAAAAAATTTTGAATAATGTTTAATAGCGAAACCTCCCCCCAAATTAAAAATGCTCTTAAATACCAAAATTGATCCCATTAGTATGGACGACCTTTCGGGAGTTTATGATTCCATTTATTAGAGAAGGAGGAATAAAAAACTTTTATATAGGCATGACCCAACATAAATTTAAAATCGGACATAAAGAACACATAACAGATATAAAACTTAACAGGAAGAAAACTGCTCTATCCAAGTTAAATCAAAAAGAAAACATCAACATACTTTTTAATGAGAGTAAATTAATATACAGGTCTAATATTTATTTAAAATTATTCATAAGAGAATCAATTGAAATTTATTTAAATAGTTCACATATTTGTAACGATACACTGTCATTTCACACCCCAAATCTATGAATTGAATGGTTAGACAATTTACATGGTAATTATTTAACTAGACCAAGGACAATATCAAATTAAAAAGCATGTGATACATTTAATTTATTTATTTTCAATAACTCTTTATTCCGATTTTAACGTTCATTGTATTTGTAATTTTTATTTTTCTATTTACATTCTGAGGATGACTCAATTAATTTTTGAGTTGAAACATGTAAATAAAAATGTTTTAATATATTTTAAATGTTTTTGTTATTATACAATGTCTTAGAAGCAAAATGTTTTTTAAAATATAAATTCTTATATTTTTATGTAGAATATATATTATTAGTATTACGATTTAGTTATTAGTGGACGTAATCAAGACTTAGTGTTATTTTTCACATTCATACAAAAATTCCTTTTTATATATTATGAATCTGAATATTTTGCAGTTGTTTCAGAGATCTTGGTTGGACAAATTAAATTTCTTCTTGTGTGCTGTTCAAAGTTTGTGCAATATAGGTACACCCATCACTATGATATTAATAGATGATTGTTCATTCCATTAAATTCTATCATACATAATTAATGAAATATCTCATGATAGGTAATGATTCTAGGTTGCTCTGGTGATTATGTTCTTTTTAAGATGGATTCATATTATTTCCATATTACTGAATTTAATATATAGAAACATAATAAATTTTGTATTCATGCCAGTTTGCCCAAGAGTGTGACACTTATATGCATCAAGATCTAAATATTTATAAACCTATTCATAGTACGAATGCACCTCCTTTACAACATTTGACGTGTGATTTCTAACTTGTTTAGGATATGTAATAGGCTACATGTGATACAAATAAACAAAAATGGAGAACTGGAACTTTTACTGGAACTTTTCTTGTAAAATTCTCTAAATTCTTGAAATGTTTCTAAAACTTGTTAAACTCAAAACTGGAAGTTCTCCTTTACAGTGAAGGTAGTACTTAATGGTGTTAACTAACAGTAAAAAAATCTAAATTTTTAAAATTGGCATTTTTGAGAAAAAAAATTATTTTTGATTAAAAAAATTTTTTTTAGAAGGCTATTGTCAAAATAATTAAATACATATTTCAAAATGGAGTATATCTTTTTAAACAGAAAAATATTATCTTTAAAATAAAAAAAAGCTGCAACAAAATATCTTGCACCGTTCCGGAGAGACCACTTTAAAAAATAAAAAAAATTAATCGCGAATGGGAAATAGAGCTCAGGATGCCATCTTTGGCACCCTGTATCTCGCTCCAAAAAAATTTTTTGGGGAAAAGAAAAAAATAAGGAAATTTTATTTTTTCCTGAATTTTAATATATGTTCATTTAAAGAACTTTTGAGACTATGGAAGTAACCCCCCTGCCTGAATCGATATGTTCGACCTTAAGCTTATTCTGTAAAAAATATATATATTGTGCAAATCTACAGATCGTAATTTATTTTTATGTTTAATTTCAAGTCAAAATAATGAATAGTTTTTTTGTAAAGTGTACGACAAAATGTAATTTGTGTAGACTAGTAGAGGATTCGCTTCGCTCATCCTAATAAATTAAATAATTACCGCAACAAGCAATATAGATAAGTAATACAACATATTAAATCTCTCAATTGTTCATGTTTAAATTCATTAAATACCATTTACATGAATTCTAAAAATCCAATAGTTTTTTGAGTTGCATTAAAATCATTTGCTTTTGATGACGAAAAGTGCTGCTCGTCCAGTTGCTTTCATCTTTTAATGCAAATATTCAAATGCACTTTTTTTTTATTTTATTTTTTTACATGTTTTCTACTGTAATTTTGCCACTAATTTTGGCTGATCCATTATTACCTACATAAAACCCTACATAAAACTGCTAATTCGGATCCCCGCTAATCTGTATCTCTGGATAATCTGGTTCAGTTTGATTTTTTTTTTTTTTTAAGTTTGAGAAGTGATTGGCAAATTTTCATAACATAGATTTATTTCAGCCTCATATTTTGAATGAATAAGTATTTTCAGAAATCTTTTCGAAAAAATACCTCAAGCTTCCTTATTTAAACTCTTTATTTTAACTCTTTATTTAAACTTCCTTATTTAAACTCTATTAAAGGAACAACTATGCATCATTTATGTTTTACCAATTCCAGTTTTCTATGTAATCCATTTGGAAATGTCAACTAAAGTTCACTGCTTAATAAATTTTTACTTAGAGCATTGCAAGAAAGGAAAGTAAAGTAGTTCATATAGACACACTGACTGACAAGGATCGCAATCCTATCTTTGTCAGCCAGTCCATAGGTCCTTTTGGGACTGTTTCCTTGTCTTCGTGCCAAAACCCTTCTAGAAATCACTTGCATAAAATCGAAATAAAAGTAGGAATAAACAAGAATGCTCAAAAGAATGTATGACCATGCGGCTTGCAAAACTGATGGAGTATGACAAATTTTATAGTTAAAAAGTAAAAAAAATTTTTTTCCTACTGTCTGTAAATATTGAATATGTACAGTATAAAGGTGATTTTCTTTGAGTATGTTTTATTTTATTTCATCTGTTCACATTCACCGGATAATCTGGATTTTCGACAGTTTAGATTGGGCCTGGTCCCAATTAATCCGAATTATGGGGGTTCTACTGTAGTTTAATTAGTACTTTTTTTTTTTTTTTTCCAAAAAATCCTGAATATGTTCAGTATGGAGACCTTCCTTGTTAGGACTTACACGGACTCACACTGTATTTTGAAATGAAATTGTTCCTAAATTCTGTAGGCTTTTAAGTTTTTAGAAATGTTTTATCTTGGTGTTACTTATGGTGTTATTTTTCACTCTCTCTGCATTCTTTTGAAGAAACAAAGAGCTTTGGAGTCAGTGACTGGTGCAAAAACTTTGAAATCACTTTCATCAGAGAAGAAAGTATGTATGCCTTTTTTTCATCTTTTAATGTGCCTCTAAACAATATCATGTTTAAATTCATCCTATTATTAAGTTCTTTCTCTTTCCCCCCCCCCCCTTTTTACAAACATAATTTTTGGTAGATTTCATGAGAAATACTACCAGTTGCATCATTACTTAGTGTTCACTCTAGAAATAAAAAAAGCATGGTGCTATTCACTAAAAAGGACACTTTTGCAAGAAATTTTTTTTTATTGCTTTTAGAAGCGGAAAAAAGAAAGCGGCAAAATATATAATTTCTAAATATGATAAATCAAGTAACATTAATTTTGAATGATTTTATGGTATAAAAATTAAAAATACAATTAAATTAAAACATGATTTGAACAGTGTCATGTTCTTTTTTCGAAGGAAATGAAAAAATTCTATCATTTTTAGGCACACAAATTTAGAAATTCTATGGAATAAAAAAAATATTTATTAAATATCTCTGGGTAAAAGCAGTGGTGTATTTTACTACTTTTAAAAAGGGCAGAGTGCATTTTGTAAACTTGAAAGTCCTTGAATTTTTAGGAGAGAAAAAAAGTCCTTGAAAGTGCTTGAATTTATTTAAATTTTAATGAAAGTGCTTGATTTTTGTTATATATTTGTTTTTATAGGTGCTTAATTTTTCTTATTCAGATGTTCAAAATACAATAAAAGTTCCAAGTGTTGGAAAAGATTAATTAATCAGGCAAAAATATTTGTTCTGAAATTTTCGTTTCTGGAGATCATAGTACAGGCACTTGTATTTTGCTTTGTTCTCATATACTGAACTTGATCAGTTGATATATGTGCACATGCACATACTCTGGTCTTTGTAACAAATAGTTTTTCATCTGCCTTTAATTATTTTTTGAGATATATATCATAACGATATCAAGAAAGTGTGCTTTCAATAAACTGTGGATGGAATAAGAAAAATACAAGCATTACTTCAAAGCAGTACCAAATTGCATATCAATTGATATGCAATTAGGTACTGCTTCAATGCATACTTATTTCAATACATGTAAGCTATGCTGTGTTACTTGGAAATTAGAGAATAAGGGAAAATCTGCATTAAAAACTCATATGAGAGATATTTTCCATAATAATCATTTCTATTGTACAGTCACCGCAAAAGAAAAATCTTGACACTTGCATTTTTAAATGTTTTGTTAAATATCTAGAAATATACATAAGGAATTATTCTGAAACTCCAGTTATGTAAAAAAAATAGTACAAGTCATATATTTTCATGAAGATTTTTTTCCAAAATTCAATAGGGGACCATCAACAAATTGAAAAAGAACAAATATCTTTTGAATCACCCTGTCAAAACTAATGTAGCAAACACATTCAAACTTCAGATTTTGATTAAGTGCTTTATAGTAAGAAATTGTGTTCATTTATATGCGGATAGCATGTATACTCGTAGAGAAATTAAGGTTTTTATAAAAATGAACCCAAATTTTGAAAAGTTTTTTGCTTATAATTTGCAGAGTTCTTAATATAAAACAAGGTTCTTTTCTGGAAATATCAGAAACAACATTGTACATAATAAACTACAATCAAAATTAAAAAATATTAATAATTGTACTGAAATTGAGCAAGTTTACTAAATAAATTTTCACTGTGCATGGGTGAACTCTATAAAAATTTCATTTGCATATTGTGTTAGCTAAGTGTATAGAGCAACTTTTGTTAAAATTTCACAATCATAGCTTGAAAATTCTGAAGATTATCATTGAAAGAATAAGATAAAAATCCGATATTCCCGAAATGAAAGGAAAACATGAAGAGCTGTACCCATTTTCCATTGATTAGTGTCTACACCATATTGCACGTACTACTAATATTTGGATATAGCTGCTCAGCTTTTTGCTTCATTTTGGGAGTAACGAATTTTCATCTAATTCTTTCGACCATAATTTTCAGAATTTTCAAGCTATGATTGTGAAATTTTAATAAAAGTACTCAATACTCTTAGCTAACATAATATGCAAATGAAATTTTTATAGAGTTGACGCATGCACTGTGAAAATTTATTTATTTAGTAAACCTACTCTTTTTTCATACAATTATTAATATTTTTTAATTTTGATTACAGGGTATTTTGTACAATGTTGTTCCTCATATTTTCTGAAAAGAACATTGTTTTATATTAAGAACTCTGCAAATTATAAACAAAAAACATTTCAAAATTTGCGACTGTTTTTATAAAAACCTTAATTTCTCTACAAATATGCATGCTATCCACATATAAATGAATACAGCTTATTACCATAAGGCACTTGATCGAAATCTGAAGTTTGAACGTTTTTGCTACATTAGCCCTCCAAGCGTCTTGCAAAAGGGTAAAATTGTAATGTTGTTTTCTCAACATTTTTTTTTAAATGTTAAGAAAATATGATCCTTTCAATATTATAATAAAAACCTTTGTTATAAGCATGCATGTAATCCTCCACAGTATGAATAATTCTTTGATGTATTGAGAATTCATTAAATCTATAGAATTATAGTATTTTAAATATTGATTATATTGCAGTGAAAACTGGAGCTTAGTATACGGAATATTACGCTCCAGACGCTTAAAGGGTTAGTTTTGACAGGGTGATTCAAAAGACATTCGTTCTTTTTCAATTTGTTGATGGTCTGCTATTGGATTTTGGACAAAAATCTTCATGAAAATATAAGACTTGTACTATTTTGTTTACATACCTGGAGTTTTAGAATAATTCCTTATGTATATTTCTAGATATTTAACAAAACGTTTAAAATCGCAAGTGTCAAGTTTTTTTTGCGGTGACTATATATATGTATATATAAATCTGATATTGCAAAATGTAGGTGAATTGGAGGCAATATCTTTGTTATTCATGTGTCATGAATCATGGCCGCCAACAAAGAGGAGCAGGAAAAGGTCATGACCCTTGTAAGATTTAAATTTTTTTTAAATTAGACAATTTATTTAGATTTACTTTAATTCTGATTTTAAAAATGAAATTTAATTTTTCTCACATGATTTTGTATTTGATTAATCAATGTTATTTATTAATAACATAACATTTGAACTCCCTTCCACTAAAAAGAAAGCACAAGTATACCATATCTAAATTTACCTTTGATGCTTCCCCTTTTAATGAATTGATTATTATTTTTATTGCATACATCCTAACCCACCCGGCATTACCTGTATCCTGATTAAAATTTCCATAATTTTATGTTTTTAAATGAAAATATTTTAAAACAAACCCATGATTGATGACCCTGCTGGTTTCGGCATCATATTTTCATGCATTCTTTTCAATATTGCTTGGGTCTTGATTGAATTTGCATGATTTTACATTTTTAAAAGAAAATCTTTCAAAAAGAACCTTATTGTTATTAAAAATAAATAGAAACTGATTTATAATAATTTCAGTTTTAAGTAATTACTTTCATTATTTTTTGTTCAATATGCTAATTAATCCTCTTATTTTTCTTCTTCTTTTTTTAATTTATGAAAAAAAATATGTGTTATAAACACATGTTTTTAACATTAAATTTTAATATTTTTATTTTATATTAAGTACTTTATTTTCAAAAATTGGTGGTAGTAAAAAAAGAATTGATTTATGAAAGAAAAAAAATAGGTTGTTAAGCCTGAAATTATTCTTCAAATTTTATCTTATTTATTAACTATTGTTATTTAAAAAAATAAATAAATAAAATGAACATTCTTTAAAGTTTACAATTGTACTTTTTGCTATAATAAATGAGTGTGGGATGTTATTCGGTACTTAAAATATAGAACAGAGATGTTACAGTCACATTTTATTGTAGACGACACAACACATATCATATTACATACAAATCGCAAGACGAGCGCAACTCAATCAATTGAATATTCATAAAAATTACTTAGCACAAAGAACATCTCTAAGAGAGATGTATATCGAACACACATCCCAATCTTACATCTTAACTGAAAACTAAACTACTTCACTTCATTTCATGTCTTTTTAGAAAGGAAGGCAAAATATCTGAGGATATTTTGTCGAAGGTGGCAATAGATACTATAATTTAGGGAAGGCAGTCATCCTGTTACATGAATAATTAAATTCATCACTGAAATTATTGAATCTATTGCTAGAGTCAGGTGGAATGAAATAGTTATTAAAAAAAGTTTTCAAAAAATGTCTAACAAGGTTGCAAGATTATGAAATATCGTCAACTGGCAATAGTGCCTTTAATTTCCATTGATAACTTGATAGCCTGTCAGCTATCAAAAAAGCAATTGAAATCTTGAAATATTTATAGTCATTTATTTCTTGTGTTAAAAAGAAAAAATCCCAATCCGAATAATTACATGTATAACTCTATTGTGTCTTTGTGAAAGATACAATAATTATTAAGTTGCATTTTCCTTCATCAATCGTATCTGTAGTGCAGCCTTTCACGGCAAAATTTCAAACTGAAAAACCAGTGCTGCTATTTTTTTGCAGCTGATTTAACAAAGTTGATTCAGTCATGCTAATAAAGAACAAAATTCTTAAGGACGTGAAATAAAAAAAGTAAGTTTCCAAACTTCCTTGTGTTAAATTCAAAGCTAATACAGTAAACCTTGTTTAAGATATGAATCAAAGTACCAAGGAAATTTCGTATCTCAAGCGAGATCGTATCTTATCCAGGTAATTTTACATAGGGCTCATTCCATGTCAAATCATCCAACAATTTTACAAAATGTCACCCACCATCTCAGATTTTGATGAAACTTGATACATGAAAACATTCATATATAAGATACTACCATGTGAAAATTTAATTGAATCCAATTAAAATATTTTAAATTATAGGCATCTGAACAATTAATACTTTTTTTTTTTTTCCTATCGGTATTTTTAGAGCGTTGATTTTCTGTATGGTTACACAATTACTTCATTATCATCAAATAATTAAAATGGTTAAAATTTTTGAAAAAACATTCTTTATATATTTTGACATAACTTATTTCATAAAGTTATACCAATTTTTATTTTCTTTTTACAATAAATATTTTTTTGTTATTTTTCAATTTTGAATATTTATATAAAATTGACATTTAATATATGAATTTCAAAAAAATATTTTTAAATGTGCCACCCATTTTATTTTGCTAAATATTTTTTTATGAGCTCTTTATTAGTCTTTTCTTAAAGAGGTGTTGTCTTAAATTAAAGAGGTATTTTTTGAAAAATTTGAGAATTTTTTTTTTTTTTAATTTTTTGAATATTCACATAAAATTGACATTTCATGTATTAATTTGAAATATTTTTTTTTTTTTTTTTTTTTTTTTTTTTTTTTTTTTTTTTTTAGATGTGCCACCCATTTTATTTTGCTAAATATTTTTATGAGGATTTTATTAGTCAATCTTTTCTCAATTAAAAAAATAAATAAATAAATAAAAATTAATGGAATGTTTTTGAAAAATTTGAAAAAAAAAAAAAAAAAAAAATTATTTCAGCTTTTTTTATACATGTGTATTTTGAAGATATATAAAGATGTATAAAGAAATAATCTAGCATAAAGATGATCTGGAAACTCATAAACTTTATTAATATTCAGTCAACTCATAAATTATTCCATTATTGACAACAAAGTGGATGCTTCTCTCTTCCCCCCCCCCCCCTTACTCCTACATTTCAAAGATTCTTGAGATACTCATTTAGACAGATTTTTCAATATCCTGCCAAAATAAACATAATTGCCTTACTTTTCTAGCAAACCTAGATTTAACTTTTTTTTTTTTTTTTTTTTTTTTTTTTTTGGAGGAGGGAGTTGGCATTTTTATAATTTTTATCAAAATAATTTCAATTACAATTAATATATTATATAATATAAAAATATTCACTATTAAAACTAACATCAAGTCTAATCTTCATAAATCGAAATGAAAGTACAATCTCAAATCTGCACAGCTTGGAACCAGAGATTGTTCGTATTTTAAAATTATAAGCTAGTTAACTACCTTTTGATTTATTATTATTATTTTATATAGAACATAGGTATCTACCAATCTACTTTTAAAAACCAATATTTTTGTTTAATGAAACACATTTGTTTTAATTCTTAACCCTTAACTCAATTCTTAACCCTGGCTTCTCAGACATGCTGATGTTTTTAATTTTCATAATTTAACTTGTAATTTTCATTATATTGTTGTTGTAGTTTAATTTCGAGTTGTTTAGTAACTTAGTAGTATTGTTAAACATTTCTGAATGAGAGCTTTTATTACAATAATAAGTTTTAACATAAAGTTTAGCACAAAAATAATATCTTATAAGTCAGTCGGCCCTTAATTCATTCTACAATCAAGCAGTCTCTGAGACTGCTCAGATTATTTATGGAACAATTTTTGTCGTGGCAATTAGAAGTTAATTGCTAGTTGCAATCTCACATACTTTTTTTTTTTCCATTTTTTTCCATGGTTTAATTTATCATTTTCAATTTCACTATAAATTCTAAAAATTTACTCATACTTTTGTATAACTCATTTGTTTTAGGAGAAACAAGATAAAAATACACACTGCATATCTTTGCACCACCACTGTATACTTTTATTCCCTAACAACAGAACAATGATACACTGACCAGTGTTTTTTGAAAATTACAATTTGAATACTAGTTGATGGTGATACATGCCTAATGTTCTAATATAATATTTTAATCATTCATCACATAAGTTTAGACCAATTTGTTTGCTAAAAATCAAAATTTACGGAAAGTGTGTATCCTACTCTATATATTCTTTAATAGATAATACTTATTTTTTGTTACATATATGACCTGAATATTTGATTATGATTCTGCAATACAAAACACATTTTACAAGATTTTAAGCTGTGTCCTACAATAAAATAATCATAAAAAGTTAATTTAATGAAAATTTTTTAAATTATTTTTTTTAGAATTATATTAAAAATGTATTTATTTATCAGTGGATTTTTATACTTGTTGATTAAACAGTTTTAGATTCTAAATAAAAGGGTGTGGTTGTTATAATATTTATGTTTATATTATTTTTACTATTTATATCATAATGAAAACTATAGGTAAAACAAAATTTAAAGTACCGAGAGCAAGCCAAAATTTTAGCAGGCAGGAAATTCTAATAATTTTAAAGGAGATGCTTATAATTAGTACTTTTGTGAAATAGATAGGTGAAATTAGGAAAGCGAGGGGATATGTTTGGAATTTATAAATTTCTCAGAATTTAAGCAGCTTGCAAAATATATGAAAGAGGGAACAATGTTTGAAGGGGTTTATTTTTCGTATAAATTTATACTTTCCACATTTTTTAAAGATGCAAAACTCAAATTGCTTCAATGAATAGTTTTATAAATCAGTTTATATTTAATCTTATTGATTGTTTTTCAGTTAGTATAATAGAAGATTTATTTGAATGCATACAAGAAATTAATTTACTATAATATGAATTTTATACTTCATTTATTAAAATAAGTTTTTAGAAACAAAATTACAGCCTAATTATAATATTTATTTATTTATTATTATTCAGGGATGCCACTTTTCCGCCTTTTGGCGGATTTCCGCTTTTTTAATTTTTAAGAATTCGCGATTTTCGTTAAGCAATCACGAGATAAAATAATGATTTTCGTGGAACGATCGCGAAATAAAACAGCCTTTTCCATCAAACGATCGCGAAATACAACAGCCTTTTTCGTCAAGCGATCGCGAAATATAACATCGATTTTCGTTAAAAGATAAAAAAAACGGCTATTTTCATCAAACAGTCGCGATATAAAGCAGCAATTTTCATCAAACGGTCGCGATATAAAGCAGCAATTTTCATCAAACGGTCGCGATATAAAGCAGCAATTTTCATCGAACGGCCGCGATATAAAGCAGAAATTTTCATCAAACGGCCGCGATATAAAGCAGCAATTTTCATCAAACGATCGCGAAACGAAACGGTGGTTTTCTTGAAACGATCGCAATGTGAAATGGCGATTTTTGTCTAACGATCGCTAAATAAAACGGCCATTTTCGTCAAACGATCGCGGTATAAAACGGCGATTTTCGTCAAACGATCGCGAAACGAAACGGTGATTTTTGTGAAACGGCGATTTTTGTCAAAGGATCGCGATGTGAAACGGCGATTTTCGTCAAACGATCATGATGTGAAACGGCGATTTTCGTCATACGATCGCGATGTGGAACGATGATTTTCGTCAAGCGATCATGATGTGAAACGTCTATTTTCGTCAAACTATCGCTAAATAAAACGGCGATTTTCGTCAAACAATCGCAATGTAAAACGACGATTTTCGTCAAATGATCGCGATATTAAACGGCGATTTTCGTCAAACGATCGCGAAACGAAACGGTGATTTTTTTTAAACGATCGCAATGTGAAACGACGATTTTTGTCAAAAGATCACGATGTGGAACGATGATTTCATCAAACGATCATGATGTGAAACGGCGATTTTCGTCAAACGATCGCTAAATAAAACGGCGATTTTCGCCAAACGTCCATGAAATAAAACAGTTATTTTCGTCAAATTAAAAAAAAAAACCTGCAAAATTTTGCTATTCACTCGCGGAATAATCATTGAATTTATTGCTGGGTTACTTGAATTGGTTTAAAATGATGTGATACATAAAATTCTTCACTGAACCTGTTGCGGGGTTACCTTAATTGATGTAAAATACTGTGAACTAAAGAAAAATCATTTTAACTTACTCTTATAAATTAAAAGTTTACAACAAAAGAAAAGTTGTAATTTTTTATTTAGTTTATTATAAACAATATAATTTTCAAAATTCACACATAAAGTTGTGAAAAATGTCGTAAATTTTACTTTACGCATAATTTCCTCTTTTTTGCTATTTTCTGAGTGGCATCCCTGATTATTACATGCATTTTTGAAGAATTTTGAACTTTAACAATAATTTAGATATAGTCTATATAATAAAAGAAGATATAAATATTAAATATAATAAAAATATTGAAATAAATGTAAAAATAAAGAAAAATAATATATTAAAGTCTATTTACATTATTTATCCTAAACCGTGTAAGGTTTTAGCAAATCCTTAACCCCACGGAGGTTTAGCAAAAATTTAAAAAAAAAAAGTAAAATGAGCTTGGGCTAAGTTTTCTTGTGAAGATGCAAATGCAGTTTATCTATAAGTAAAGGTATTTACTATTTTGCAGACTTTTCTCAGTGGCATTAATAAACCCAATTTTATAACCTACATCTACATCTCACTGATAGCTCATAAAAATTTCCCATTCTAGATAAGAAAAAAAAAAAATTCAAAGAACATTTTTCCTTGCAAAGGCTCTTAGTTTTCCTTACAAATTTTTATTCAAATAGCAAAAATCTTTAATTTTTAAGGTTTTTACTACTGCAAATGGGGCAAAAGGAAAAATAACATAATAGACCCTGATTCAAAACAAATAGGCCAATAATATCCAGCATTTAAAGCACATGGGCAACTTATTGACATTTTTGTTGTTGTTGTTAATGGATCCTTGCATTTTCATTGAGTGCCCGAGTATCTCTTATCAACAGTTGCCACATTTGCTGAGATGCTAAGTCCTTTTTGTTTGCAGAGGGGTGTGTTCAGGTTGAATTTAACAAACTTTTAAAAAAATGTTTTAAAGATTTAATGGGGTGGAACCATGGTCATCTTTAAAAACTTAATAGGTGGTGTTAGATATTAGTGGGCTTACCACAGTTACCACGGTTATGTCTAAACCAATGGCTGAATTTTTGGAAAATATTTTTAACATGTTTTTTAGAAATTGACAGGGGTAAAATACCTGTTCAAATATATTTTTTAATGATATGGGAATTATTAAAAATTTTAATAATTAAAAATGGTTGGGGTAGCCAACTCACTGGGTAATGCAATAAGGAAGGAATATAATATAATTTTTAAAACAATGCTAGGTAAAAATACTAAATTAAAAACTCAAATATTAAAATATATCATAATGTAAAATGTAATATTTAGCTACACAAAAATCTAAAATGAGTAATAAATTGTGTAAAATTCTATATATGAAAAGAAAAACTTGGAAAAACGAATTGAGCATGTCTCTTATGCAAAAATTAGAATACTTACATACACAAAAATATTTGAAATATGGAGTAAAATAACACATAAACTGACACAAATATCTACTTACAAATATGTGGAAACTTGAATATGCTCATCTGAATTTATAAAAAAAGAATTAATAAAATAGGACTCTAAATATATGCAAAACAGGACACTAAATGTTGGACATCATCAAATTGCATGTGTATTATTGATAATATTTAGTTCAAAAACATAAAAAACAATTGTCTTTATCTTTTGGTGATCGCACTTATGCTTCACCGGATGAACAAGAAAACAAAAATACTGTAATACTGTCACTTTAATTTATCACAATTTTAACGCGTATGTAAAATATCAA
This sequence comes from Maratus speculifer, assembly GCA_964019185.1. Lineage (NCBI taxonomy): Eukaryota > Metazoa > Arthropoda > Arachnida > Araneae > Salticidae > Maratus > Maratus speculifer. The sequence continues at coordinate 429,311,655 of OZ025294.1, read as the reverse complement.
TCACAAAATTTTCTAAAATGCAAATTATAAATCTTAAATTCCACAAGAAATAAAAAATAAAGCTAATAAAAATCTTAAAATAATAAATATGAATTTTATTAAAATCTTTAAAATTCCTTTAATACCGTAACATCCTTTTCATTAAACTACTTTAAAACTCCATGAACACTGTCAAAAATTTAAAATTTTCATTCTAATCAGTTTTTTTAATTTTTATTTATTTATTTATTTATTATTATTTTCTCCTTTTCATTATTAAATACTTTTCATTCACACAAACACTTCCATACATTGCTACTTTTGGTAATAATACATTCATAGTCAACATAAAATAAAAAATAAATACATTGTTTAATGTGAAATAAAACAATTTTTTAATGGGAATATTTTATAAAATAAATGGTGGAAATGAAGAATCTCCATTTTTACTAAAGTTAGTACAAAGGTTAAAGGAAATATAAATACATAATCTGCACAATAACTTTATTATTATTATTAAAATTATCTGTACTTTTAAGCTGAAAAAAAACATCAATCTGAACTAAAAATAAAGAAAAAGAATCATACCTGTAAATAAGATTATCCAAGTTTTGTTTTTCTTTTTTAAGAAAAAAAAATTAATATTTAAAAACTACTGAATTACTTTTTTTTTTTTTTTTTTCATTTCAAATAAATTTTAACGATTAAGAACTAAGACATTGTCCTGGCCTTAGTTCATCCGCTAAGTTTATCATTTGTCCGCTAAAAAATAAATAAATAAAGTTTTCTACATGCAAACTCTTGAGTGAATCATCTGTACGGCGATACAGAGATAGATCTTCTCGACCTTTGCTCTTTTTGAAAACACGTGGCTCCGCGACATAAAGTTTGGTCCCTTTTGCGAATTTGTGTAATAAGTTTCGTCTTGGAGAAGAGAAATAGGTATCGCTTTAGAATTCATTCTTGCTTTGTTTGTGAGTGAATCATTTTTTGAATTCTGCAATTCCTCCTGCAGCTGAGTAGGGAAAAAAGTCCAAATGAAGAACATTAAGTGTTAGTACGCATAAGTGATAAATTTTTCACAACAGACTTAATGTTTTTTTTTTTCTTTCTTCCTTTCTTTCTTTTGATGATTGTTCTAAGATTATTTGAAACGAAGATAATTTCTCTCTTTCTCACCGACATAGTTCATGGGGAAGTAATCCTTTCTCTGGATTAACCTTTTTTTGGTTGACGGTAAAAAGGGTTTCCAAGGGAGAGGAATTCTCGTGCACTTTTGAATGTTCACGGCTTGGTGGCAAGGCAGAGGGTTTTTTTTTTTTTTTTTCCACAGCAGGTGATTGTCCTACCGACTTTTAATAATGTAACGTCTTCAGGTGTTAGTCGTGTCGTGGCATAAGAAGTGGACTCGGAAACCTCTTGTTGGATCGAACTCATTTATTTAGCCGCACATCTTACAGATGGAATTTGCGAGTCCGGTCGGAGGTTGCCCCAGCCGTTTATGGTGATTACGAAAGTTTACATGACTGGAGGTTAGGCAAGCACCTCAAAACTGGAAAGTCCCCCGTTTTTCGCACGTGTTCTGGGTAATATGTTGGGGATTGTAATATTTTCCAGCTGAGGGCAGAGTTGTGAATTTGGGAGGTACATTTAATTTAATTGGTTCTTTAGCTTTTGATTGATATGTGGTCAAGGCCCGCACAATTTCCGGGTCGGTGACGCATGAGACCATAACCACAAATGGCTGCAAATATCCCTTAGATCATCAATTTTAATCTTAAGGAGCGTTCGAAAATAATCTCTGAAAGTAATAAATGTTAGGCTGGGAAAGAAAGTTAACAGGGACAAAATAGCATTCAGCTTTAGAGTTAACATTAAAAAATATTAATTGGAACTTTAAACTTTTGAATTCAATTTTAAATTTTAGTTTTTAAAAAAGGGTTAGTTTTTATCCTTTCATATATATTATATACACACATATATATATAGGGTATTCATTTTAATTATTTATTTTTTCCCTCCATGTTTAATGTAGTATAAGTTATTAAATTCAATGATTCATATATTGTAATACAATTATGGTTTTATATATATACTAGCTGACCCGCCCGGCGTTGCCCGGGTCCGTAATAATAATGTTAAACGAACTTGAAATTTTTATGATTTTATCTTTAACTCGAAATACGTGTAAATACACTGTTAAAAATTTGACCTTTTTGCTGCATCGTCACTCCACCGCTTTTATACAAAATGATTACTTCAGCTTATTATGGGGCATTATCATAGGTCGAAAGAGAAAGATTCTATAAAAGCGGGGGAGTGATGAAGCAGCAAAAGGGTCAAATATTTTACAGTGTACATTATATTAAATACTTACCCCCTGACTGTGTCAAAAATTGGTTTAAAAAAACTAATATTTAGCTCCAAAAATACCCAAAATAACTGCAATGGAAAACGCAGGAGGGAATATGTGTGCAACGATTGCGTGATTTCCGTGTTTAAGTGTTGCTATTTATCTTTAAAATTACTGTTAAGTGACTTAACTAAATACTTTTTTTACATAGATATCCCAAGTGAAATATTTCGAATTTCAAACTAATTATATCACTCTTAAATCCGACTATACCGTGAATGAAATCGATTCTCGATGATTAGCTAAAAGGTTATTATATAGTATTATAATTTCAGAGCCATTTTACAAAAATAGGTGTATATTTTTTATCAAACATGCGTAATGGTCATTCTGTGAACAAAATCCTAACCATAACCTAATTGTATTGTAATCATAACTTGTCTGTAACCTAGCTGTATCTTAACAGTAACCTAACTGTAACTTAAATAAACCATAAATGTAACCTGGCCGTCACCTTATCATAACCTCCCATAATCTAACCACAATCTAATCGCAACTTAACCTTAACCTAACTGTAACTTAACCATGACCTAACTGTAATCTAATCGGAAATTAAATATAACATAAGGCTCATCGGAATGTAATTGCAACCTAACTGTTACCTAACCGTAACCAAGTTATAATTTAATTCTAACTATAAATGAAATATCTTAACCATCTCGCGCTAAGTACTTAGTTTCACATTCCACCGCTGCGGAGCACATTATGTTTTGTAGAACATATGAATTTTAGGTTCGGATTGGATTCATGTTCATGGAAATTATTTTGCCTTCTTCGGATACGGTTATGGTTGTTTGGAATATTTTTGTTCAGTTTAGATTCGGTTCAATTCAGATTTCGTGGGAGTTTTCTTTCCCTTCAAGTGGGATTTTTAAGTTCGGGTCGGATTGTACTTCCATGGATAATATTTTACCTAGTTCCAATGAGGTTATACTAAACTGAAACATTTTTGTTAGGTTCAAATTAGGTTTAGTTCAAATTTCGGGATTTTTTTTTTATTATTTAGGATTGGGTTTATGTCCATGGAAATTATATTGTCTTGTTCGTATCTGGTTATAGTTATTTGGAATATTTTCATCGGATTCAGATTTGGTTCGATTCAGATTTGGTTCGATTCAGATTTCAGGTATTTTTTCAAATTGATTTTTAAGGTTTTGGTTGGATTCATGTCGAGGGAAATTATTTTGTTTTGCTCGGATCTGTTTTTGGGTCTTTGGAATATTTTTTTCGGGTTCAGAGGTCGTTCAATTCAGATTTCGGTTTTTTAATGGAATTTTTAGGTTCAGGTTGGGTTGCGCATCAACAGAAATTATTCTGCATTGTTCGAATAAGAATATGCTTCTCTGGAATATTTTTGTTCAGGATTTAGTTCAGTTTTTTAGGTTCGGATGTGTTCGCTTCATGTTCATGGAAATTTTTTGTCTTGTTCAGAGCCGGGTATGGTTCTGTGGAATATTTTTGTCAGGTTCATATTTGGTTCGATTCAAATTTCAGGTATTTTTTTCAAATGGAATTTTAGGTTTGGATCGGGTTCATGTCTACGGAAATTATTTTCTCTTATTCGAATCCGGTTATAGTTCTTTCGAATATTTTGATCGGATTCAGATGTAGTTTGCATAAAATTTCAGGTCTTTTTTCAAATGGAATTTTTTAGGTTCGAGTCAGGTTTATGTTCCCGGAAATTATTTTGTCTTGCTCTTATCGAGTTATAGTTCTTTGGAATATTTTTATCGATTTCAGTTTTCGTTCTGGTCATTTTTCAGGTTTTTTCAAAGAAAATTTTTAGGTTCGGGTCGGGTTGCATATACACGAACATTATTTTTCCTTGATGGGATTGGGGTATGCTTCATTTGAATATTTTTGTGGGATTCAGATTTGATTTGGGTCAGATATAAAATCCAGTTTTTTTTTTTTTTTTTTTTTTTTTTTTTTTTTCAAATGGAATTTTTAGGTTTGGGTCAGGTTTATGCTCATGAAATTTTTGTCTTGCTTGGATCAGAGTATGGTCTGTTTTTTTTCTGGTTGGGATCGGGTTATGTGTTAATACGCCTAAAAATTATGTTTTGCTATTATTCTTTTAGTGACTATTTTTGATATATAATTTATTTTGCTATTTGATAATTTATTACTGTGTATGAATCGTCTGCCGATTCGAACAATTTTACGTCAAACAGCCATTTCATTTTTGTTTTAAAAACAAATTAAAGTCTTAATAAAATATTAACTTAAATAAAATACATTCAAATTTAATCAACGATTTAAAAAAAATTGCTAAAAAAACCTCATATATACATATATTTACTGCAACATGGCTAACCACACATAGATTCTAATGTACGAAGTACCACCGATCTGACATAACAGCTGTATTCAAAAATCCTAAGTTAAACTGACATTTTGCCAGTCTATGAATTTTAAAGGTCTTTTGGGAAAAAAAAAAAAAAAAAAAAAAAAAAAAAAAAAAACAGTCACTTTTGAAATGTTAAAATCTCAAATTGGTTTCTTTCAGGGTTTTTTTCTTTTTAGTTTTCTTTTTTCTTTTCTTTTTCTTTTTTTATGGTTTTTTTTTTTCTTTTTAGTTTTTTGGAGTAAAAAAAATTAATAGAGTGGAAGTATTATCTCTGGAGGTGCTAAAAATGCAACCCTACATTAAGTCCAATTAAGTACCAACAAAAGCACGTGCTTTGACACGCCTATCAATTGAAACAGGTTTAAACCCATATTTTTTTGCTCTTGTTTCTTAAAAAGAACTAATCTATTGCTTCACCAGTAAAAATTTATTCATTATTTTATCATATGTGTTTTAAATATCAATATAGGGAATTATTTTAACATTTTGCTTGAAAATATAACATTATTTTGTTAATACATAAAAATCGTCTGCAGTCAGAAATCTATATTTTAGATTAATTTTCATACATGATTTTAAAAGAATGTTTTCATCATTATATTTTAAATATTTATTTACATACAATTATTAAGTCATAAACATTTTTCATCTACGTTATAAAGTATTTAAAATTACATTAATGAAGGAAACTTTTAGTTGTACAATTTTTAGTTCGTATCAAATGTTTTCAATATCTTATTTAATTTTAATTTGATATTTAATTAGTACTAATTTTCCAATTTCCTTCATTTTAAAAACGAACATTTATTTTAATAAATAATAATAGAACAAAGACTATTTTAAAAATTTGGTATATCCTCTTAAAATATGCTTCAATTGTAACTCATTTCTTTCAATTCGTCTTATAATACAAAATCCCTTCCACGTCCTTTTATTTGGCACATTAAAATTTGAGCGATAAATGGTTTTATATTGCAAACCTTTTTTGAGGCTTATTTCACCTCCACTTATCTCATTCCTCCATAAGTTTCTTTAATTCTATCTCAGCTTTCTTATTACTTCTGCGAAAATTTTTACACAACCAACCAACCCTAAACAAACGAAAGAGAAAAAAATGGGAAAAAGATGATTTTTTTGTGAGAGTGACCTCTCGATTTTAATAAATTACTCAGTTAATAATTGGAATTTCGAAATTCTGAAGCTCAGGTGCATCAGGAGAGATTTGGGTCTACTCTAAAAAAAAATTTGAGCTTTGTACGTGCTGTAGATTTTTCTAGCCATCACAGACGCAGACACACAGACAGACAGAGCGTTTTGTTCTTTTATTAGTATAGATAATATAATATAAGTATTATTATTAATAAATAAACATATATATATATAAATATGTATATATACATACATATTAAGGTAATATGTATATAATATATATTATGTATTATATTGTATAATACAAAATAAATTATATATATCTGTTGAAAAAATGATATGATATCAAAGCTTATAAATCTAAAGCTTTTATCAAAGCTTTCTAAGCTTATATTATGGCTCTTATTTAACATTTTTCATTAAAAAAATTGTCATTTGCAAGTAGAATGTCCTCTAATATGTTGATAGAAATCTTTTTCTCCTATACTAAATATATCATAATGTGTTTCTGAAAATTCAAATGTTTTAAAATTATGCATGATGGGCTTGGCGGCCATCTTTCCATAGTTTACAGAAATGTCTAAACACCCAAGTTTGTAAAGGAAAGCATCAATATGTTTGCATTAATAATAATTTCGAACTTCTGATTTTAACTACGGACAAATAAAATTTAAAAGATTTTTATTTTGAGAAAGGAAGTTGATTGCTGCTAATATAAAATGACTAATTACTCTAAAAAATGCAATCATAAGAGAAATGGCAAGGATATATCACCATTATCTTAACACACAAATTTCTAAGCATACAATTCCGTAAAGAAAAGGCATAAAATGTTTTCTTTAGTAAAATGTCGAACTTTGATTTTCAATTGTAAACAAACAAATTGAAAAGATTGATAGTTTGAAATAAGAAAATGATTCCCATCACTTTTAAATAAATAATTAACAATGAAATAAATTACAAGGTAAATCCTTTAAATAAATCAATATTGTTGTATGAGATAAAATTCTATGAATAAAAGTCCAAAAAGAAAAAGCTTAAAATGTCTGCTTAAGTAACAAATTTCGATTTCGACTATATACTTCAGTAGATAGAAATTTTTGAACATTATGAAAAGATGGCCGCATGCATAATGCATAATTTTAGAACATTTGAATTTTCAGAAACAATTTATGATGCATTTAGTATAGGAAAATAGGATTTCTATCAACATATAAAAAGGCATTCTACTTACAAATGACAATTTTTTTAATGGAAAATGTTAAATAAGAACCATGATATAAGCATGGAAATTTGATATCATACAATTTTTTAGCTACAACTTTAACTTTTTACTTTTGAAAAGTTGTTTTTTAATGGATTATTATTATTACTAATGAACATATATATATATATATATATATATATATATATATATATATACATACATACATATATATTATCCGAAAACCAGTTAACCGGAAAATTAGTTATACGGAATGATACTTCTAATAGACTGATGTTAGAATCATTAGAAAAAAGTGTCATACACAATCAGTTTAACATATACTTTGATTGAAACAATTGTATAGCTTGATAACATCATCTAGTATTTGAAATAGAAGCATATAATCATATTATAGATGTTTTCATTTTTATGCCGAGAAAACAGAAGAATTTTTTTTCCCAAGGAGTTCCCATAAATTATCTTCTTTCAAACTTTAACAATTGATCTTACTTGCATCAGATTCTTGGTTCAGGTAATCTAATAATCGATTTAAAATTATAATAATATCACAACTACATATGTTTCACGAAACTTATCAAATGGATGCTGCTTTAATGCCCAACCAGTTATCTGGAATACATCTGACCCCAAACATTCCGGATAAATGGTTCTGTACTGTATATATATTTAGGTAATTGTATATAATATAGATTATGTATTATATTGTATAATACAATAATAATATTTATACTATTTATACTTATTTATATTTTTTAAATTTACATTTTAATATTATTTATAATTTTAATTATACATAATGTATAATATTATTATTATAATTTTATGGAATAATATTTTATATTTTATTTATATCTACTAAAATATATATGTATATATAATATAATAACTAAAATATTAATATAATAAAATAATTTTTTTATGCTCTTGTTCAGATATTTACAGTGCACACAAATAAACACTGTGTAAAAAAACATTTCTCATTCATGGCCCCCACTGCTGCTATCATGGAGCGTAGCTAATTTTTAATTAATTAGAAAAAATAAATACAAAATCAAAAGTTTAATAATATTTTAATAAAAATCGTACTTCCAACTATGCAGAAAAAAATTCTTAAACTCCTACGTTAAACAAATGGGCACTTCAGACTGTTTGTGCCCAGCATCATGTTGATGTCACAACTTCAGCGGTGTATTGCAGCACCCCCTTCTGGCAGATTTTTTCAAATTCAGGGAGGACCAACTAGCCATAGCCATACACTTACACAACAAATTTGGTTCAATTCGATGTATAACTTCATATACTTTTGGTTGGTACAATATTAAAAAAGCACAAAAATCTTGATTGCAGCACCCCCCTTCCGGCGGATTTTTTTTCAAACTCAGGGAGGACCAACTAGCCATAGTCATACACTTACACAAAAAAAATTTGATTCAATTCGATGCATAACTTCATATACTTTTGGTCGGTACAATATTGAAAACGGCACAATAATTGTGATTGCAGTACCCCCTTCCGGTGGATTTTTTTTTTAATTCAGGGAGAACCAACTAGCCATAGTCATACACTTACACAAAAAAATTGGTTCAATTCGATGATTCACTTCATATACTTTTGGTCGGTACAATATTGAAAATGACACAAACATCATGATTGCAGCGCCCCCTTCTGGCAGAATATTTCAAAACAGAAGAAGAAACTGCTTGCCACAGCCAAAAACATTCACAAAAAATTTGGTTCAATTCTATGCATAACTTCATACACTTTTTGATGGTAGAATGGCGACTTATGGGCACACACAGACATTTTGTAAAAACTGGTTTTTTGGATCTCTGACCCCTAAAACGTGTAAATCCGTCAAAAACCGGAAGTAAAAAAAATTTCAATTACAATACTTTCTTCTATTGAAGATAGAAGAAAGTAAAAATAAAGTTATTTAAATAAATATTTTAAGAAATAGTTCAACATGAAACATTTTTATCTTAAAAAGTATTTGACAAAAAAAAGTATTTTTGTTAAATTTATTTTGTCACAAACCGGTGAAAAATTGTCAAATAAACAAAATATTCATTATTTTTTATGAATGTTCTATCAGAGTTCTGCCAAAAAAAATTTATAAACATATATATCCACTTGAGAAGAACGTTCTGTATTTTTTTCAGAATTTTCTGAGTATGCCTGTATGGAGACCTTCCTTGTTAGTCAAATAACTTAGAGTTACTATATTAAACCTTTATTACAAACTTTTAAGGATAACTTTACCTGATATATGTATTCAAAATAAATTTGTCAAGTTATTTTCTAAATATGTGACAAAATATCTGAAATTGAAAATTTTAGTCATAGTCATTTAATCTAGTTCTTATAAGTCTTTTTGTCTTATAAGAACTAGAAAATGGAAGTTGTTACTCATCAAATGCAACTTATTTATTCTTTTAAGGGACAACTGAATTATGTCTGCTCATCAAATTTTATGCCTATCTTACTTTATTTTTTCTTAATGAGCTCTCGCATAAAGTTTCTACTTTGTAACCTTACTCATAATGTGCCACTATACAGTGGAAATTTTATATTCTGTCCATAGATCTAAATTATCAGTGGCTTTCAAAGTTCATGCCTGTAAATTATATAGTTTTAAAACTATATCATATTTAATCTGTTATTTTTATTTTTCCAGATTTGTGATGCAGATTTGAAAATTTTTGGCACAATCATACACTGGCTTGGCAGTTGGCTTGATGCACTGATATGGAGTTTAAGTGCAGCAAGAAAATTTTTCAAAGAGGGTAGAATTCAATCTGATATATTCCTTCTGGGTGATAGTGGCTACCATTTAGAGGTTTGGCTGATGACACAATTTTTAGATCCATCAAGCCCTGTTAAGGAAATTTTTAACCAAAAGCACAGGTCTGCTAGGAATGTGGTAGAAAGATGTTTTGGCATGATGAAATCGAGATTTCAAATAATTCATCAAAATGGGGGCACACTATGCTACAGCCCTGAGAAATCTGCAATGATCATGATAACCATAGCTCTACTTCACAACATTTGTATGAAATTTAATTTGGATCTTCCTCATATTGATAATTCTAATGATTCTGATGATCACCCACAGCCAACAAGATCAAGATGCTTTTTTGGCTGTTATAAAGTGACACCAGATTGCTAATGCTTTTCAGTCTGCAAGATAGGCAGTCTATGTTTTATATTTATACATCTTATGAAATAAATGTATATTTTATGTTTATTTGGCTGTTCATTATTTTATTTTTGGAAACATTTTCCCCCTAATTTTACCTATTTCATTTTAGAATGATTAGTTTTTTTTAATTACTGTATGGAATTTCAAATGATGTTTAATTTCATACATCTATTTTTTTCCAGTTATTGAATTTTAATTAATTAATTTGAAATATTGATTACTATCTAATTCAATTAGAAATAACTCTTTTCACTGAAAATCAAAACAATAAAATTAATACATCTGTATTCCATCAGTATACAGTAGACTCCCTCAAATCTGCAAAGCTTGGGACCAGAGCTTTTTGTAGATATATAGCTTTCAGATATATAGATTTATAGCTTTGTTTACATTTTTTAAACAGTAATTTGAATCTAATTAATAATGCAAATCGAAAATATAATCTATGATAATAAACTATAATAATGAATTATTACAAACAAATATGAAAATAAGTAATAAACTTAAATAATAAAAGTTTACATAATCTTTAATATGAATAAAATATTTTAAAAGAAAAGGTGAAGTTAATAATGAATAACATACAATTAAATTTCAATTAATAAAAATTTACATAATCTTTAATATGAATAAAATATTAGAAGCAAAGGCAAAGTTAATAATCAATAGCATATGATTAAATTTCCATTATAATAGGGGTGCACAACCTTTTCAAGAGAAGGGCCACTTACAAAAAAGTCTGGGCAGTCGAGGGCCACATCAATAACATGCAGATAATTCGAATTCGAAGGTGATCTGTGGCCTATTATTGGATAAAAAATATGTTTTCAGAGGGAAGTGGGAAAATACCCCTTTAGGTTTTGCTTAACCAGTCAAAATATCCACTTCAACTGGTAAGGATATAGCAGCAGTTTTTGCATTTGTGTATATAACAGATATATCAAGGATTATTCTCAAGATGTAGTATTATTCCTTGACTTTATTCCAGAGAGTAAATTTTTTTTATTAAAAGTGCTAAGTAAAAAACAAAGATAAGTGGCTCGTGCCAAAAAAAAAATGTAATCTTTATGAACGAAGGAGAGGGAAGGAGCTGATAAATAGGATTTTTCCGTGTCTCATCACTGAACTTAATGATTTTTCAATGCCCGATCAACAAAATTTACAGCTTTCCATGCATGTTGACCAAATTAGGGATTTTTATGAAAGTGATCAACAAAATTCACAATTTTTACGAAACTGATTGAGAAAGTTCGATCTTTCTGTGCCTGATCAACAAAATTTGTGATTCTTATGAAACCGATCAAGAAAAATCACAATTTTTTATGAAACCGATTGACAAAATTTGCAAATTTTACAAGGCGGATCGACAAAAACATGATTTTTTTCAAAGCCCATCGTCGAAATTTGCGATTTTTACGAAGTTGACCAACGAAATTTGCGATTTTTTCGAAGCCGATCGACGAAATTTGCGATTTTTACAAAGCCGATCGACGAAATTCGCGACTTTACTGATGTTGATCGACGAAATTATCGTTTTTTAAAAAGCCGATTGCTGAAATTCGCGATTTTTACGAAGCTGATCGACGAAATTTGCAATTTTTCATCGCATGATTGATAAAATTCGCGATTCTTCCATACCACATCGACAAATTTCACGATTTTTACAAACCTTATCGACAAAATTCGCGATTTATATAAAGCCGATAGACAAAATTCGAAATTTTTACGAACCTGATTGATGAAATTTGCGATTTTTGCAACGCCGATCGACGAAATTCGCGATTTAATGTGAGTCTGGTCGACTAAATTTGCAATTTTTCCGCATGAGATCGACAAAATTCGCAAAATTCCTGTTTCCGACTGACAAAATTTTTCGGAACCCGATCAATAAAACTCGCGATTTGTCTGTGTCTAATCGACGAAATTCGCGCTTTTCCGCCTCTAACTGACGAAAACTGCATTTTTTTACGCGGCAAGATGAAATTCACGGTTTTTTTTTTCCTTGGGAAACTTACAAAACACGATTGTTTCGCAGCCAATCAACGAAATTTTCAATTTTTCCGCGCATCATCGCAAAGTTCGTGATTTTCCTGTGCCTTATCAACGAACTTTGCAGTTTTTTCACCCTTGATCAACAAAATTCGCGATTTCTTCGTGTCCGATCAACGAAATTCGCGCTGCAATTTTCGCGCGAACGAAATTTTCTTCACGCGGCAAACCGAGAAAATATGCGAACTTTCCCGCAGCCGATGAGTTTAATTTGCAATTTTTTCGTGCATCATCAACAAATTTGACGATTTTTTTTCTTGGCTGATCAATGAAATGTGCGATTTTCCGCGTCTGATCGACAAAATTCGACATTTTTCCGTGCCTGATCGACAAAAATCGCGTATTTTCCGTCTCTGATCGGTTAAATTTACTATTTTTCTTCCGAGCCTCATGGGCAAAATTCGCGATTTTTTCATACCTGATGAATGAAAAGTGCGATTTTTCCGCACTTGATCAGTGAATTTCGCGATCTTTCCGTGCCCGATCTACGAAATTTGCGATTCTTAAATGACTGACGAAATTTTATATTTTCTTGCTGTAAATTGACGAAATTTACGATTTTTATCAGCGACTTTTCCATAAAAATTGCTATTTTTTCTAGCTGTAAATTGACGAAGTTCGCGGGCCACACGTTAACCCATCGCGGGCCACAGGTTGTGCATCCCTACATTATAAAAATCACTTGTATTTTTCTTAAATTATTCAATGAAACTTGTCTCATAAAGGTAATTGCTAATTCACATCAGAATCATAAAAATCAAGGAATTTTTATTTCAAATTTAGCCAGACTTAATAACCAAAAAAAGCTTGATTAATACATAAATATGTTGAGTAACAAAATTGTGATTACCAATAATATCAGCAATACCTTGAATTTTTTCAGAAATAAATTTATGCTTCCTTCATTAAAAAAACATAAATTATAGCAAAAATGAATATTAACAAAAATTACAAATTAGAATATACATGGAGTTAATATAAAACTAAAAAGTCAAATTTTCTCTCTATATCTGCAGTAAATGTTTCATTGTTTACATCCATAAATTATGTGCGGATTTTAGAGATGCAGATATGAGGGAGTCTACTGTACTTAAGAACAAAGTATACAGGCTACTTCTTTCATTTTTTCCCCTTTTTTCCTCTTTTTAATATTTTTCGTATCAGAATTTACAGTCAAAGATCGATAATCCACGTTCCCATAATCTGCAATTTTCTATAATTCAAAATACTTTACAAATGTAAACAATGAAATAAACAGTTAAGAAAATTTGCAAATTTGTGATCCAAAAATAATTTTTAAAACAAATAATTAAAAAAAATGAAAAAAAAAATCATAATAAAACATTCACTTTTTGTTAATATAACTCTTTTATATTAACAGTAAAAAACAGATTACAGCATTACGAAACATATGTTATTATTTTTATTTAATTGCACTTATATATATATTTTTTTATTAAAATAACTTTAAAAAGGCATTTTTTCATATAGCATATTAAATTAATTATTAAATTTCATATTTATCTTTTCATATTGTATTGATTAAAGGATTAAAATGTTGTCTAGGAATAATAAAATGATCCATAGTATTCTATAATCCACAATATTCCACAATCTGCACAACCTTTGGCTGCAGAGTGTGCGGATTATAGAACTTCGACTGTACTTAATTACTACTTAGAGCTGTTAATAATGGAAATCAACATGACTGTTGAAATAAAATTTTAGTTTTTGTTGAGATCAAATTTTATTCGATTTATGAAAATCAAGTTCCATTTTTAAGCAACTATGTAAAAATTTAGTTAAAAAAAAATTAACATTTATTTTAAGCAGTTTATGTATCTTATTGACCTAACTCATTTATCAATTAAAAAAAGAAAAAAAAAAAGGTTGAATAAATTGTTTCAAAAATATTAAAACTGTTAGTAAATGAAGTTTCCATATTTAGTGATTGCAAATTTTAACTTTCTCCATAAATTTTGAGGAGAAAAAAAATTCGCATTGAATTTTTGTTTTTCCTTCATTTGTTTCTTTCTTATGCTTTTCTACAAAATAAAATCAATGTCACAATGCAAAGCCAAACAAGACAAGATTTTTTTTAACCAATAGGCACACTTCTTTCAGTTAGGGTCCAGGAACTCTTGAGTGTGATAACTTTTCATCCAATGGCAAATATGAGAAAACATTTTAAAAGAGTTTTCAACTCTTAGTTGAAATCCCACCCGGATTACTGGATTGGCTGTTTAACTCTCACTCGAACTTATAAATACAACCGTAAAGATATAAAAATCGGATAATGCTCCGAAGCAGAATTTTGAGTAATATGATTTTAATCAGTTTAAATTTTGTTCTAGGCCATGAAATGATTAAGAGCTGATTTAGATAAATCTGGATATTTTGCTCCTATGCTCATTAAGTAGAAAGTTTTGGATTAACACTTAAAATATTTGCTGTTGAAATTGGTAAAGTTTTTAAACAGATAAAAAAGATATTTTTGGACATTGTTGTTGGCAATATGTTTATAAGTGCATATGGTAATACATGAGTAGAAAAAATACTTTTGACAAAACTTTAAAATTTAGATAATAAAGAGGTTTAGTTTTTAACTTTCACAAAAGTGCAAAAATAGAGCTACCTCCTTTTTTGATGCAAACCTTGATTGTTCTGTGACCCATAGACTGGGAACTGCTGATTCAGATAATTTTTTGTTTAAATGTGAAACTTGTTAAGTCATAGAAAATTTTCATTTCTAACAACACTACAATCAATTTTTAAAATGTTATCTATAATTTTCTACCATGCACTTTTGTTATTGAGACTTTGATTGCACAAAATTTTACATTCTCTGCATCCTTCTTTAAAAATAGATATTTAAAAATTATCTTAAATTTTAAAAAATCTGTATATAATGCATTATTCATGTATTTTTATTTATTTTTTTTTTTTTATTTTTATTTTTTTTTTTTTGAGGGGGGGGGTTATAAAACATTATTACATTTGCATGCCTTTGTGAGGACTGTAGTAAATTAAATATATACATACCCTACCCATTCAATTAATATTTTTAATGTATGCATAAATAGTTAAATAAATTCAAACTTATGATACATTCTCTTCATTATTTGAGACGTCTAGGCCAACATCACCATCGTTTGCCTTAAATGTATAGGAATTTGTGTATTGGCAAATCTTGACTAACTGGTAATAAATCACCTCAAAAATTGTTTCATTATTTTTTTTTTAACTTTCTTGTATCATCAATAGAAGGAAGTATTGTAATCAAAATTTTTTTCAATTTCCAGTTTTCAACATATTTACCTGTTTTAGGGTTCAGAGATTCCAAAAAACATATTTTCACAAAATGTCTGTCTGTCCTTTTGTTTGTAAGTTGCCGT
Organism: Maratus speculifer; assembly: GCA_964019185.1. Lineage (NCBI taxonomy): Eukaryota > Metazoa > Arthropoda > Arachnida > Araneae > Salticidae > Maratus > Maratus speculifer. The sequence continues at coordinate 429,295,893 of OZ025294.1, read as the reverse complement.
TCTACCATCAAAAAGTGTATGAAACTATGCATGGAACAAAATTTTTTGTATATGTTTTAGCTATGGTCGACAGATCTTCCTTGAATTTGGAAATAATCTGTGAAAAAGGAGCATTGTGATAACACAATGCTCTTTATATTATTTTCTCAATTCTCTGTCGTTCTATTGTCCGTCAGCTCATATAGAGACAGAAACTCATGTCCTGCTAAGCTGGCTATTTGCAAACAGCTGATGATAACAGAATAACGGAAAACTTGATTTTAATTAATATCATGATCCACATTAACACGAGACGTTAATTCCCCAACTGGACCAGCTGAGCTCAGCAATCTGATTGGCTAAAACTGGTGGTAGTGATGTAGGTTCAAACTGGTGCTAAAAAAAATTAAGAACAACTGGGCCCGATGTAAGAATCTATTCAATGAGGTTTATGCTATTCAGAGGTTTTACTGTATTTGAATATTAAAAAATACAGATTTTCCATTTTTCTATATAATACATGAAAGTTAGTTTAATTAGGATTAAGATAGTTTGGGAATTAACCGCTCATTGTTCGTACACATTTGTTTTTACTATAATTAATTGACAGAAGCAGAAATTCTAAATGAAAATCAAAGTTGGCATAGTATTGAATTAATTATATAAAAATATTAGCATGTGTAACTCCTTTTTTAAATTTTCAATATACATATGAGATCGAAAAAAGTTCTGGCATTGGCACATCCAACTAATTTTTTCCCCTTACAAACAATGCATAGATTCTATGAGAAAAAATTTTTTAGAATTTATGTCAATGCAGCTTTCAAAACTTGCCTTATTTATAATTTTAAAAGTAAAGTTTCTGTATCATCTGTTCTATTGTTTAAGTTGCATCAAAATGCATTATAATCAGGAAAAAAAAATATCTGGCATAGTAAAATTTTGATTTACAATAAAACTAATGGACATAGGCAGGGGCCTCGCTAAGGGGGGGGACAGGGGGTGAGCCTCCCCCCCCAAACATTCGAAAATGTTGTTACACTTGGCAAATTTAAAACTTTTATGGGAAATTTAATTAAAAATTTTAATAAAAACTGTAACATATTTCCTATTTTCGATAGAACTTGCAAAAGTTACAACTCTAATTGGGAATATCATTAAACTTTTTACAAATAAGAAGTGTATTTCATTGTCTAAGTGTGGTAACTTGGCAAAATCATAAAACGAGTTGGCAGATATGAAAATTTGACTTGGCAATTTAAGGTCTTCTCCCCCACCAATAAAAAGTCTTAGCGGTGGCCCTGGACATAGGTTTAACGTGATTTCCTAAAAACAGGGTTCATACAAACCTTAAGTCCTTAAAAATTCCTTACAAAGTCTTTACAGAGTCCTTAATTTTCATTTAGCAAACTCTGTATGAACCTTCGAATAAGAAAAGTTTTGAAACTCATATCCTGAAATATACTCACATTCTGAAATTTTTTTTCAAAATTTTGTAAGTACGAACTTATGGAGAAAATCTTTTCTTCTTAGTTACATTGAAATATTTCTTGTAAATATCAGAGTATTTCAAATTTATATGCATGAAAACTGTCAAAAATAGTAGACCTTTTATTCTGTATAAAAAATACATGCAAGATACTTGTAAATCTTGCGGGTGTAGATATATATAATCAAGGATGATATTTCTACATTTTTATACCCCAGAATTTTGTTAGAGAAAATGTGCTGTTAAATAGCAAAATGTGTGCAAAAATGCGAAAATCACATTCTTAATATATACAATAGACAAAATAAGTAAAGTAATAAACTAAAATGAAAAAAAAGTAATTTTCAGTTAGCCGGGCACCAGTGTTGCATATACATATAAATGTTTATATAACACTGGCACCCAGCTAACCAAAAAGTATCAAAAATTAGTTTTATGTTACACTCATTTGGATATAATAAAATTGATATGCATTACTTAAATATACAATCTGTGGTGCAAAGAATATTTCTTATTAATTTATCCATGCAAAAATATTCCACTGCATAAAGTTAGGGAGAAATGTTTGGAGCATGGCTAAATACAAATTTGATGATAATGGTAACGAAGACATGTACAATACATTTTAGCTTTACTACTTCAGAAAGTTGTAAATGTCAGTCGATCAGTACAAAAATTAAACTTTTACCTCCTTGAACCCAATATAAAAATACCCATTTTTCTAATTTCTTGTACTTTCTTAAAAAAAAATAAATAAATAAAAAAAAATAAAAAAATTGTAAAAGTTTTTTCTTTTTTTGAATATTTTAAGTCTTTATAAATTCACAAAACATAATAGACTGGCAGGTGGCATCACAGACAATCACCCCATCAAGTTCATGGTTGAAATTTCAGAATTAGTTAAATCTCAATTTGCATATTAAAACACAATTGGTCTGCCAATCCATATCTTGGTGGAAAACACCTAACACCCTGATTTTAGGAGTTTACTCGTAGGTTTAACATTGTGTTTTCTTGCTCCCAGTTCTCCATGTTTTAATACTTTTAGATGCAGGAAGGCACAATGGTAAATCTGAATTAATCGCTAAAATTAGATTTTTAGGTGTTTTCCACCAAGATATGACTTGGCAGACCAAATGCGATTTAATACATGAATCGAGATTTGATTTATTCTAGAATTTCATCCGTGAACTCGAGTGATACACACTCAAACAAGTCTCTACTGCCGCTTCCCGGTCTATACGCTAAAAACGTACCTTTTTGAATTGGAATGTTTATTTCATTAATTTCCAATTTTTCAAGTATATTTTTATATATTATTTTATTTTTAAGTATACTTTGATTGGATTAAATATTTACACAGGAGAAAATGACAATGCTGGTTAAAAATACTTTTATTGATCAGTATTAAAAATTTGTACTCCTTGTACCTGAGCACTTATTGTCGCTAATGTTGTCCTTTATATATCATTATTTCTCTGCATCGATGGATTCTAGAAAGTTTGAAAGTTTCTTATTTCAGTTTGCATAGTCTTTGCGTAGTTTTGTTTGTCACTGTTTCGATTTCTTTTAATTTCTCTTCTCTGCACTTCTCTTTCAGTTTTCTTGCTGTAAGTGTTGATGATCCAGTTTCTATGAGAAAGAAAAAAAATAAAATTAAGAACGCATGGAAATGTAGCTTTAATTTAAAGAAAATATTAACATGTTCAAACTCTTTCTTTTCTGTGCTTGTAGCATACTAGCTGATAAAGTCTTTGGCGTACTAGCTATTAAAATTTGTGGCATATTTGACATAGTGTGTAAACCTAGCAAAAGAATTTTTAATGATTTTCATTCATGATTTCTATATAATAGTAATAATGCTAATGTTGAAAAATCAACCCTTACCTGAAGGTTGTGCATGATCTGCATCTATTGAATTCTAAACAATAAGGGAGAGAAATATATATGTATACATGTATGCATAAATCATAAAAAAAAAAAAAAAAAAAATTTTAAAAGATTATACAAATTGTAATATCTGATGCATCCCAATCTTCGGATTCCTCTATATCAATGAAAGAGCTTCCTAAAAATGAGATATATTTCGGGTGATAAATCGAGTACTAAAACACAATATTAGCATATAACATGCTATATAATAAAGTAGTATTTCTAATATTAGTGTTCAATAAGCTATCTTTTTTGTGGGGTATATAGGTCTGCCTAGTCTGCCCACCCTTGGTTACTGCCATAATGATCTCAAAATCTGACAAATCACTTATTGGACTAATAACATTTTTTTTTTCTAAGGTATTTGTTAATAAAAGCTAGTCAATAAATAGTATAAAATATTGAAATAAAATTAAAAATTCCTTCAAGAATCTATGAATTTGATTTTGAAAAATTACAACATTTTATTATCATTTTTGTTGGGAAAAAGTTGGCACATTTTTCAAAAGTATACAGCATTTTGGCAACCCTAATTGAATGTCATAAGTGCCTGTCGCATATGAGCAATGGTTTGGACTTCACAAGAAGCCGTAATATCTGACTTAACTAGGCGCAGTAAATTTTCTAAAATGTATAAAAATATTAATTTGCTTTATGGTTGCTTTTACCGAAAGACAGAAGATTTAATGCAACATTTCATTTTTAACAGTCAAAAATTTATTCCATTCAATTTCAAAATAAAATAGTTTGCTTATTTTGCATTTCTCTAGAAAAAATACCTTTTAATGAACCTGAAAGCTTTTTACAGAAATGTAATTGATATTTAAACATTTATTATCAATCTCAAATTCTTATATTAAGGCTATGTTTAGCACAGAGGTAGTCTTAAATTGATGCATCAAAAAAATAAATAAATAAATAAATAAATAAATAATAATAATAATACATTATTTCATGCTAGGTAGACATTAATTTGACCATGTTTTATATCACATTACACCTAAAATTTGTATACAGACAATTTACAACAAATCCTAAAAGATCTACAAATCGTTGCTTCATTGCTAAGTTAATTTGCAGGCAAATAGCCAATTTTATAAAGATTTATTAGCTAGATCATATGTAACATAAAAAAGAAAATTAGTAAACTTACTTAAATTCAATCCTAAACTGCTAGCAGGAAAAAACTAGAGAATAAAATTAAAAGTAACAATGTAAATATTATGGCTGATATGTAATGCATATGATTTTTATTCATAATTAAGCAACTAATATTAAAGATAGTTCATAGACTCCCTGAAATCTGTGTTGCTTGGTTCATAGGTTGTAGGAATTTTAGAATTTGTGGATGTCTGGTTATTAATTTGTTTATTTAATTTAATTATAAACTGAATGTTTAAATCAAAATTATAATGAGTGCTTACAATACACTGTAAAATATAAAAAAAAAAATAATAATAAGTAAAGTAATAAACTGAAGTAATAAAAATTAAGATTATTTTAAAAACCATGAAGTTATTACAAATTAATGTCAAGCAAATAATTTAAATAACATAATTGAATATGCACAATAAAGATAGATTTCTTGAATTTTTCACTGCAGTTTGTCTCAAAAGACCCTACTGATTCACATCAAAATCATAAAATAATTTTATTTTATTTCAAGTTTAGCCAGACTTAATAGCCAAAAAAGCTTGATTAATACATAAATGTATTTGGTAAAAAGATTACATTTTAAGTATGCACAGAATGATATAATAATGTAACTTTGAACCTACATCTGAATTAAAATTTTCATTATTTACATTCATGATGATGTAACGTACATAAATTCATTTAGTAACCTTGGAATGTTTTCCAGGTGAGGCTCAAAATGTTTTAGGAGGGAGGGAGAGGGTGAGCCGCCTATATCACCACCTTAGCTACAGCCCTGAGAAACTCTGAAAGATTATTTTTTATTGATTTAAATACTCTTTATTTCTCTTTTACCCCCAAAAATAACATAATAATGCAATTTTTTTCAAATAAAAATTTCAAATAAAATATGTACAAAACAAAATAGAAAAAATATAAAAAGATTATAAGATTATTATACTTTTTAAATAACAAGAGATTGATACAGAGACAATTGAAAATAAGGTGAAGTTATTAAATAAAATAAACTCATCCTCATGAAAATTTGAAAATGAAACTCCAAAATACTTAGGAGCCTCAAATATTCCTGAAATAATTATGGATAATAATTTGGATATGTGGGTGATTTTACGATAACACTGATACAAACAAATTAGTAATCATAAAGTTTTGATTCCAAATTTGTTTTATGTTACATCTAAAATGATTAATGAAATTTCAGAATTTGCCAGAAAGTGTTTTAGTTTAATTATTTTACTGTTAATAGTAAAACACTTGTATTGTTTTAAAAGCAGTAAATACAAACCAAAATATTTTTTACTATGATACATAGATATTTTTCTTTGTTTACTTTATCTTACAGTTAATAACTATTTTAAAACAGTATTTATCTGTAGAGAATAAGCATTTATCAAATATTTTGAAAATTCTGCATTACAATAATAGGATGGATTGTGGACCACAACTTGTTGGTCCCCATGAGTCTGTGCCCCCATGTCCAGTTGGTCCCCATGGGGTGCCCCATGTTTAAATTCAATACATTCTTGTAAAATTAATATTTAAAGCTTTCTTTTTAGCATATTAACTGTAGTATTAAATCAAAATTTTACCTTTATATTAAAAAAAAAATTTCTCAATAAAATGTTAGGGGTGGTCTACTGTGTACTTAGTACAATCCCTTATTTTTTGTGTCATTAACCAGCATATAAGAATATTTTGGAAATGTAAACAGAGGTATGTTTTGTCATTCACATTCTCCACTAATGAATGAAGAAACGGAAAAATAACTGTTACATTATCAATAAGAGGAAAACAATATTGCTCAACATGGCCTGGAAATAATAAAATGCAGGTTCAGCATTTAGGCTGTGAAAAGTTCAGCTCAAACTCGACCCAATATAAGTTTTCATGATAGGTTTGAAAGAAAACTTTTTGAAATAAATAAATAAAAACAACTGGGGAATCTCAAAATTATTTTGCTGATTTCAATCAATTTAATTAAATAAAAAAATGTACTTTTCGGTTAGCTGGGTAGAAATGTTATATATAAACGCATACAGGGGTTGGACAAAAATATGGAAACACCTTTTGAAATGCATGTTTGAAAAGAAAGATTGATTTTAATGAGCTATGTAGATGGCGCTGGCATTTTCGCCTGCTGACGCCACCTATACAACTTCATAAAATCGCTGCACCATTCAGTCGTTGTTGGAGCACGGCTGTGTGATGTTGCCATTGCATTATGTCAGAGTTAACAGACTTCGAACGTGGCCAAATAGTTGGCGCGCGTATGCTGGGTGCTTCCGTAACCAAGGTAGCCGAGGTTTTTAGTGTTTAGAGAGGTACTGTGTCGAAGATTTATTCCACCTATTTGAAATGTGGAAAAACATCATCCGCTAAATCACAGCGCGGATGAAAGTGTGTGCTTAGTGATCGTGACAGACGATCATTAAAGAGGATTATCGCGAAAAATAAGAAGACCACAGCTGCAAAAGTTATTGCTGAAATGAATGTCATGTTACCAAACCCTGTGAGTACCAAAACAATTAGAAGGGAGCTTCATAAACAGGGAATTGCTGGCCGGGCTGCAATTGAAAAGCCATTCTTCAGTGATGCTAATGCCCGTAACAGAAAAAAGTGGTGTTTAAGTCATAAAGCTTGGACTATAGAGCAGTGGAAGAGAGTAATATGGTCTGATGAGTCTACTTTCACATTGCTTCCCACTTCTGGTCGAGTTTACGCCTGGTGAACGCCATCTCAAGCCTATAATACAGACTGCTTGTTGCCAAAAGTGAAACATGGCGGGGGTTCGGTGATGGTTTGGGCAGCCATATCGTGGTTCTCTCCTGGCCCCATGATAACTCTGTCAGGGCGTATTACTGCTCAGACTTATGTGAACATTTTGACCGATCAAGTCCATCCAATGGTACAAACTTTGTTCCCCAATGGTGATGGTATCTTCCAAGACGACAACGCCCCCATTCACACAGCTCACATTGTCCAGGACTGGTTTTCTGAGCACGAGGATGAATTGTCGCATCTCCCCTGGCCACCACAGTCACCAGACCTGATTATTATCGAACCTTTGTGGTCTACATTGGAGCGGAAAGTGCGTTCTTGCTATCCACCGCCAACATCGTTATCTGAACTTGACACCGTTTTGCAGGAAGAATGGTACAATATTCCCTTGGCAAACATACAGAAACTGTATTTATCCATTCCGAGAAGACTGCAAACTGTTTTGAATAACAACGGTTACCCAACACCATATTAGACAAGGAAATGTGTTTTTTGTAAGGTGTTTCCATATTTTTGTCCAACCCCTGTATATATTTGCATATGTATATAATTTTTTTGGTACATATATACACACTTAACACTGGTGTCCAGTTAACCGAAAAATGCTGAACAAAAACTTACAATTTTACAATATAAAATTATCAACCACATCCACAGTTATGAAATTTTAGAAAGATAAAAGCAAATACAATTAATCAGTCATCAAACCAATAAATCACATGGCATTATGTGCATAAAAACCCCCTAATGATCCTATTGTATAATACAAAATTTTAAATCTATAATTCAGCTTCTGTACTGTTTCAGGTAGCAGATATGCTTCAATATTTTTTTAATACTATTTATTTCAATATTAATCTTTAGCCAGAATTCAAGAATGAAATATAAACATTCACTCTTTAAGCGGCCTCACCGGGTTTTTCCGTCACATAACTTTCAGAAACAATGGCTGATTTAACACGAAATCACTATTAAAATTAATTTTTTGAAGTGAATAAGATAAATAAATATGTAAGTTTGTCAAATAAAAATTTTCATACCAATACCTTTTATAGATATTCTTTTATGAATCATTAAACATGAATGGAACATATCTGAAATACATTAAAGAAACATGCCTGATGTGCAGTTAGATCTCTGGCTATGGGAAGTACACCTTCCACCGATTTTTCTCCTCTTAGAAGACCAAGGGACTGTTCTTCCCAAATCAGTCAATTAGGAGATTTTTTACGGTTTCCTGTTATTGTTAGAGCCATTCCGAGTATTCGGTAAATACTCGGTACTCGACCAATTTGCCGAGTACTCTGTACTCGGCCAGTAGTTGTAAGAATTTTGTTTTTTAAGCATATAAATTTATAACTGATCTGTAAAAAGTTATTTGAATATTAATATATAATATATGCAGTAATTCATAAAACTATTTACTTGGTATTTAACAACATGTCAGCAAAATATAGAAAAAGTTAAGAACAAAAACCCTCATAAAAAGCTATTTTTATTTGTATAAATGTGAAGCTAAATTTTAATCTAAATACTTTTTTGATATATAGGAAAACAGAAAAGACTATTATTTTGGAGAAAGAAATTGAAAATACAATAAAAAATTAATAATTAAATTTATTATATTTCAAATTATGATGCAAAAACACCAAATGTTCTACATTATCAATAGACAGGGCATTTCTTTTACTATTTTGAATTTGGCTTGCCTCTGAAAATATACATTTAGAATAAACAATTGTTGTAGGTGCACATCAGAATTTTTTTGCAAAATTGCACATAATTGGAATTTTTTCTTTTTTCACCACGCAAATGGAGTGTCAGTTTTACAGAAAGAAGTCTCCTGTTAAGAAAGCCTATATCTCTTTTTGTGCTAATTCTTCATGTGGAGATTTTTAGTGTCACAATCTTTTTGCTCATTTGCAATTTACTGGAAATGTTTTGACATTTCCAGAAAATAGCTGAACTTTTTGCTGGCATCCTCTACTTTTGGTTCGTTTACATTAGCATTCTCGTGATGTATTTTTTGTTTCTTTGGTGGATTTTCAAGTTCTAGATCAATTCTAGAGCTTGCTTTTTAAGACTTTCTTTAAGCAAACACTTATAATTTTTATTGGATAAAGGTTAGTTTATAGCGAGGATCAACAGCAGTTGCTATAAAGCAATCAAAATTATCTTGGATTCCATTTTCAAAATCCTTGTAATTGTTTTTTTTTTTTTTACAAAATTTTTGTTTTTTTTATTTTTTAATGTGTTAATTTATATATACTATATGTGTATATTATAGATATGTACTCACAGGTATAGATATTTGTACACCTAAGCTCACATTATGCTCACATAAGTGTTTTCTTTTCTTATTACACAACTACTCAGCACTCAGTAGTTGGCCTCGATAGTTCGGCTGAGTAGTCAGTGGCCGAGTACCTGGTACTCGGCAAATTAATATAAAATTTTGTTGAGGCAAATTAATATAAAATTTATTTCTTCTTCTGATAAATTTTTTGCTCGTGCCATATTTTATAAGAAACAACTATCAGAATAGTAGAATGAAAAAGTATGCAAGACTGCTGTGAACTCGGATGAAATACTTTTGATTGTCCATGTAACTGATCTATGCATCCGATTTCCATAAAAATTGAAATGACATGGCAAAATTATGTAATAATTATACATTTTAAATTTCAAACGAGTCGGTTGGGTAATTTTTGCATTGTTTTATGCAGATGGATGAAATGAATGACAACTATAGGTGCTACGTATTTACATAATTACGAACACACCTAATAGGAGATCTAAATGCTCAGAAGTTCAAAAGCGAATAAATATCCTACTGTTTTTAAAGTTAATAAAAATGATATGTTCAAGCTGTTATATTGAAAAATTGTCTAATTTATCTGAAATGCAGCCCAAGAAATTACCATTTGGAATTGACTTATCTAATTATAATCTTAGCTAAATTTAAATATAATTAGATATATCAATAAATTTTAATGTATTTTGTGTAGTAAGTGTAATTGTTCTGAATTACACTTACTATACTGCTTTAGAACAAAATGATGTGTCCCGTGCATAACACAAAAACATGATCTTTTTTATTTTTCTCATTTATTTTTTTACCAAAATCAAAACTGTTATAAATTTACTTTGTTTTTGATAGTACTAATTTATACTATGAAGAAATTTTCTGAAAGTTTAAAATTAAGAGTATTATCAGTGAGCGTCTTCATGTCCCGTGCATAACACTTATTTTCCTAAAAATCTGGAAAGTCAAAAACTCCACGCGCATTTACAACTGTAGGTGGCTGAATTAATTTAATCACTTTGCTGATATTGTAGAAGACTTTATCTTCCCTTTTTGGCCATTTCTAAAACTTTCCAGCCTTTTCCATAGCAGAAACTTTAATATCATTACCAATAACTCGTGTCACTTCTCCAGCGTATAAACATTCATCATACTTCACTACAACCCAGTTTCCTATAGAGAAACATTTACTGTATTATTTGGTGTGATATCAAGATTTTGTTTTATTGGTGTTATTGCATTAGCGAAAAATTCTAAACCAGAAGAAGGTGAACACTTTATACCATGATGACAGCATTTCGTACCAAACATTTTGCCTTGCCACCAATTCCATCCACTATACCTTTTCCGTGCGAAGTTGCAAAATATTTCCAGCGGAAAGTTTTTTTTAATTTAGAGCTGAGTTCTTGTAGTAGTAAGGTCATGAATCGATTTTTAAACTCGGATGAAGGGTCATCTGTCCATAATATCTCTTCAACATAATGATTTTCTCTTGCATTTGGCTGAATTTTCTCATAAATTTTTTCAATAAAGGCTCTCACAGTATTTTTCTCCTTCTCAGATGTATCAGAACATATTAAGTAAGTATCACATTTTCCATGTGCAAAAATTGCAGCTGTAAATAGAGTTATGCTTTTTCGTGACCAAAGTGCACTCTGGACTTCATCCTCGTATGAGCAACTATAGTTCATAGCAAAATTCATCTGTAAGATCCTTGATTCAGTAGAATTTTTATCTCTTTGAATTTCTTGAAATTGGATTCTTTTAGTGTTTATGTGAGAACTGATTGCTGAAAATTTGTCCTGCATACAGTCTATAACTTCCCCAATGCATGTCTCTTTTACTTGGCAATTTATATTTGTGTCTTCATTTTTTTCCCATTTTTTCCAATAAACATGACTTGAAAGATCTTCAATGCATTTTAAATTTTGTCCTTTGCAGCAAACGTTACAAATTCCCTGCCAACATTTAGAGTTAATAGAATCGTCACACAGGGTTTCTTCCCAAAATAATTTTGAATCATATGGAATTTTTAATGCTTTTAGCATGAGAAAGAAGTTTTCACACACCATTCATTTGCATTGATCTTCAGGAGTCTGATGCATAAGAAAAACATTTTCTGGTCGTAATTTGCAAAATGTTGAAAAGCTGATTGTGCAGTTTGGATTTTCATCTTTAAAAATAGAATATGCTTCTTTCAGATATGTAACGTTTAATAATAGTCTATATTATGACTATAGTATATATTATGAATCATGTGATGGCCACATAATTAAAAATATTAGTAACAATAATAAAATAAAATGAAATGGATAACATTTACCCTTCAAAATGCTATCTGAATTATGTCAAGTAATATATAGTAATTTTTATTCCATTAGGAAGGTAATTAACATATTAATTTCTTAAGTCTTTCTGATAAAATAAAGTAAGATTCAGACATGTCCCGTGCATAACACAAATTAAATAAATTTTAAATTTTACTAAATAATGATTTTGAAAAAAAAATGGCATAATAGGTTTCAGTCACTATTCAGCTGTTAGGAAAAAAATAAAATGGCATTTTACAAGTTCTAACTTCACAGAGTTTATGACATATATAAGTCAAGGTAGAATTTTTCTTTTTTTCTGAGTCCCGTGCATAACAAGCATATTAAATAAGTTTTTGAGTATTTAAATTCTAAATATTGTTTTGTTTTCTACCTAAAATTTGAAAATAAGCTCTTCTATTGAATTCAAATGCAAAAAGAAATTAATACATATCTTATTTCACTATTTTTACATACTTCAAAGATCTACAAATGTCCCGTGCATAACAGGAGAATGGCCCTTTAGACTTTCTTATTTCCAAAACCTAATAAACAATAAAATGTATCAAAAATTTATGTATATAGCTTCTTGATTAATAAATGATGAAGGATATATTTTATTCACTAAAAACAAGTTTTTTTTCCATTTTTAGTAATGGGACCCAGGTACACCACTAGCGGTGTACCTCAATCCTATTTTCATTTTCTTTTTAATTCAAAAATTTTCATGGAAATTATCTATATAAAAATTTAAGACAAATATATGTAACATCATAAAGTTTTATAAAATCTTTTATTTTTTAATTTTAGCATTTTTTTAAACTAAAAAATCAGAATAGATCTGAGATACACCACCTTCCCCTAAATGTCACATTCACTTGACATTAACACATGTGTTTGTTATATCATCAAGGGATTTTTAATTCAACTTTTTGTTTGTATTTTTGATTTTGTTTTACTAATTTATTTGTTTGTTAGTTATTTAAAATAAAAATTATGTCAATTTATATACTGGCAAACATTTTAACAATTTGCATAATATGGCAAAATTAATCGACGGGATAATGAAGTAGTACTATTTTACCACACAAGACAACGGCAATTTGCTTCTCATGTTTCTATTGACCAGACGTAAATAAAATTTAAAATCAGGATATAAATAAATAACTTAAGACATTAAGATGATATATCATCATCTGCCAACAACATATAATAGCTGCCGTATCTTGAGAAATTGGAAGCATTATTCGCTTCTGTTTCTGAAGCAGAGTCACGGTATAAATGCATATGAAAACACTGCACAGGCCCATCATAAAACTGAAAGGTTTGGCTTGGCCCGACACAATTTCTATTGCTAAAAAATTCAGATTTTTAACATATAATTAAGATGTGGTGATTTTATTGTATATTTTGCTGGAAATATCCTTTAGTAACATTAATGATTAACAATTTTTTGTCTAAATTGTCCGACAATAATGCTACAATGCGAAATTTTCCCCATTTTCTGTTATAATTACATCTCATTATTTCAAAAAATGGGAATTTTTATAAAAAGTGCAGTAGTAGTAAACACATTAATATTCCTTTTATGTAATCTTTCAAATAATAAACTTTCGTCTCATTAGTAATAGATTTCGAAAATCATATATTTTATAATGTTTAATAAATGAAGTTTGATGAAATTTTGTACATTAGTTTTTGAGTTACACATATCATGTAAATCTGGAAAATGCAGCATAGAAGCGTCATCTGCTGTCTGATTTATGCCGATACATAAACAATGTTTATTTATCTTAAGCTCTAACAGACTAGGAAGTTTGATACAAATTGAGGCATTTGTTCTTGAGTTATTTCTGAAATTGGAGAAAAATGCCACAAAGTAGCATTTCTGTTGGGAAATTTACATCAAAAATTAATCACAATATATTTATCACAAGGACTAACAGAATGTTAAGTTTTATGAAATTACGTACATTAGTTCTTGAAATATTATGAATATTGTGAAAATCTTGAAAAAAATCCCACATATCAGCACCAACTGTTTGGATATTTATTTCAAAACACAATCAGCATTTATATTTGTGAAGGTTTAGCAAATTATGGAGTTTGATAAAATTCCTTACATTAGTTCTTGAGATATAACTAACAAAAAGTGCAATCCCCCCCCCCCCCTGAGCCACAGAAATCCCTCCCAGAGTAAAAAACACTGTTATAACTGAGGTTATATAAAAATCACACCTTACTTGCTTTGTAAAAATTAGTTTCTGAGTTTCTGGACAGTGACACATAATTTAAACTACTCCCCCCAATCAAAAAAAAATAATAATTAAGATAAAAATGTGTTTTCATTCTACATGAGATCAAATGAGAATCTCCATAGAGATCAAAAGTTATGAATTATTAAATTATTTTAAAATTATAAAAATTACACACAAGATAAAAATTTACTCCAAAAAATTTCATTGCTTTTAATTTCTAAAAATCATAAATCTATTACAAAAATCTACGCGCCTGCATTTTGGTATTTGTCAGTATGATCTCGTATTTTAAAAAAGCAATTGAAACTCCGAGTTGCTTTAAAAAAATATGTATCTTGTGAAGAAAATTTCAATTAACCAGATTTTTACTTGTGCGATTTTTTAAAAATTCAGATTTTTTATTGAAAATATTCTAAAAATGAAGTCTTTCTCATTGAAAAGCTTTGCAGAAGAATAGACTGTCTACCATCAGCAGTGGTGCCATCTATCGCAAAATTTTAAGACTATTCCCTCCTATCTCTTATTCTGTGATGTTTGACTGGTCGATTACGATCTATGCCGCCATCTACCGTCAATACAAAGAATCGATTCAAACCTGAATAAAATCCAATCCAATGAACCAATGCAGATGTCTTCTGGAATTCCTACGAGAGTCGCAATGCTCTCGTTTACTTCCCATCGATGGTGATCAGTCGAATTATCTTGATGCATAGATCTTGAGCATATTGGTGGAGTTTGCATACAAACTCCATAGCATTGGGTTGGTCGAAGCAAACAGAGGGTAAGGGAAAAATAGAAAGGGGCCCCCCAGAGCCAGATAAATATATTTCAATTATTTAAATATATATATATAAATTAAATAAAACAATATTGAATTAAAAAAAAAAAGAATAAATAGCAGTAAAAAACAATACAAAAATCCAATCAATGCAGATGTCTTCTGGAATTCCTACGAGAGTGGCAATGCTCTCGTTTACTTCCCATCGATGGTGATCAGTCGAATTGTCTTGATGCATAGATCTTGAGCATATTGGCGGAATTTGCATACAAACTGCATAGCATTGGGTTGGTCGAAGCAAACAGAGGGTAAGGGAAAAATAGAAAGGGGCCCGCAGAGCCAGATAAATATATGGAATTTAAATATATATATAAATTAAATAAAACAATAATGAATTAAAAAAGAAAAAAATAAATAATGTTAAGTGCAGGAAAGAACGAAGTCTAAAAGTTAAAAATGAAAATAAAACGCATTGTTTTATTTTCATGTTAAATTAAATTAAATTAAAGTTTATATTTTCAGAATACAGATGAAAAGTATGATGTGTGAAAAGTCGATTACGACCTATGCCGAATTCAGCCATCGATACAGAGAGTCGATTCAAACCTGAATCGAATCTAAATAATGTTAAGTGCTGGAAAGATCGAAGTCTAAAAGTTAAAAATAAAAATTAAATGTATTGTACTGTATTTATGGTTTCTTGTGATCATTTTGTGACTTTTTTTAATTCATTCACTGGAGGTTATATCGGCGAATAGCTGTAGCGCCTACCTCAAAGCAAAATAAATACAAAAGAAAGAAGTGTAAAAGTTGAGTTATATTATATCAATCGGCATAACAGCCTAGCCGCTCATAGGCCCCAAAGCAACCCCCACTACCTACCTATCTAAGTGTAAAAGTTAAAAATGAAAATAAAGCGCACTGCATTGTATTAAATTCCATTAAAGTTTATATTTTCAGAATACAGATGAAAAATAGTCAAGTACAGTGATTTCATATATGAATCCATTCCCTCCAATCCGGATGTAAACAATAAAACATTCAGTAACATAAGGGACATGAAACATTCAGTACATAAAGGGACAAAATTTGACTTTCTTAGTTTTATGTCGATTCCATACCTGTTTATAATTTATAATTTTTGTGAATATGACTGAATTCATGCTTTTTTTATGAAGGCAGAAAAATTTGTTTCTGGGAAAATTGAAGATATTGTTGATATCAGTGGTCATCACAATCTTCTTACCCTGTATATTTATGTATTAATTAAGCTTTTTTGGTTATTTAGTCTGGCTAAACCTGAAATAAAACTTATTTAATTAATAATTTGGATGTGAATGAATAGTGCCCCTTTGTGAGGCAAGTTTGTGTATATAAACTTAAAACATCCGAGTTATTTAACTTTTACAAACTTGATGATAATAAAGACTTTTTCTTTATATATTTATATATAGGCTATTGCTTTTGTTCCTTTTATTTAATCTTGGAGGGAAGAATATTTATCGTTGCAATGTGATAATCCGTTTAAATATTTTTTTTTTAGTATGCGCCATAATGATATTTTAGACATGCCCTTTGTGTCAATGTAATTTAAAACTTCACATAAAAATATCTAGCTGCCAATCTTTTTATTTTTAAAAAATTAGATGAAGATAATTTTCATTTAAAAAATTTGAATAATAATATACAAATTAGAAACATTTCATTTAACTCACTTCCACTTTCATTATAGCTTTCAAGCTAGGTAACTTAAAAAAGGACAAAAAGATTAGCAACTACATAGTACCTTGAAAATAACATTTAACACTTACTTCTCTTTTTGACAAAACCTCTAAAATTAGGAGTATTTTCTTTACAGGAAATTCAGAAGTTTAACATTTTTCCTAATTATTCACGATTAGTAATTCGACCTTTGCACACTGTAAAACTTCAATAGTAACTCTTGTTACCAATCTAAGTAAATATATAAAATAAAGCGTTTTATTTACATGTATATTTCAAAAAAAAAAAAATCTATGTTCATCGAAAATTGCAGTTTTACACCCATCATTTACACAATGAAATATCAATCGTATTAAACATGTCAACAATTAATTTGTTACTAAGGACTGTTCTCAGATTTTTAATTAATTGACTTGTTTTCGAAATATCCCAGTAAATGACAAACATTTTGCTGAAAATCAAGAGGATATCACCCATTCAAAAAAAATTTTCCCAGATCTTCAAAATTCTGAAAAAGAATTCACAATATGCTCACTCCACCTCCCTCCTATGCTTTTAGGGGGGGGAGGTGGAGTGAACATATTGTGAATTCTTGTGAATTCCCCTCAAAATAAAATAGGATTTAATTAAAAATGCAACTATTTCAATACATTCAGCTAGAAAAAAATCCTGACAGTAATTCATGTCAATGTCGTCATAAATCCCTCCCTATTTTACTGATTAACAATCGCAATTGTGATCAAACTATTGATATCAATTAGCAATCATGATTACTTAAGTAAATCCATATTACATATTTTAAAGACAATAGAATTTTTGTTGAAAATATAAAAAAAGCATGAATAAAAAATCAAAACTAAATGTAATATCAAAAATGCTTTATTGCTAAAACATCACAAATTAAAATACATTTCATAAACTATGTATATTAACTAGATTTATTGGCGGTTTGCAACTGTACCATTATTTTTCTATTTACCCTGGATATTTTGCCTCCTGTATCTCGATTTATGTCAGCAAAGATTCTGAAAAATGAAAATAAACAAAGTTTGTAATAAAATAATATGTAACTAGATAAGCACTACAAAATTTACATGCCGTGCAGCAAGTCGTCTTGAAGTATAAGCTCTGAAAAACCCTAATTCTCAACATGTTTACTTCGTTGATGATGTTACCCAGCATCAACGTAAACCAGTCTGATTCTCCATGACATTTGTTGTTGGCCAAGGAAGAGCACCATCAACTATGTGTTACTCTTCCTGTGTCCCAAACATCATTGGAAGCCATGGAAAGTTATGGATCCTCTAAAACAGTGATTTTATACAGTAGCAGGGTTTTAATACTTCTGCAATAAACATTTTTATAGATCTCAGAACATTAAAGCCATATGGTGACTAGAAAAAACAGTTCGCTAAACAAAAATATAATCAGTGTTATAAAATAAATAAATATATATTTTATTTTAAAAAATGGATAATTTACAGTATGATGTTTCATAAATAGGAAAACGAATACATCTAAGCATAAATAAGTCATTATATACAAAATGTATAAAAAGTATATGAAGCAAATTTATTCTTGTTTTTTAAAATATTCTTTTCTTTTAGACAATTGCAAGCTTATACATACAAATGTTTTTTCATCTGAAGATTCGGCTACCATTGTTTCATCTTGTGTGCGATTGATGAAATGCTTAGAATGACAAAATAAAAAGAAAATCAGTCTGTTCAGTGTTAAATTCAAGGGAATCGCCCAGGGGGAACATCCCCCCAGAGCAGTGAAATTCCTCCCCCTGGAAAAATTAAGATTTTTGGTTTTTAATGATCCAAAAGGGCAAATTTCCCTCCCCTCCCCCCCGAAGACACAAAAGTCCCTCCCAGAGAAAAGTGTCTGAATTCAACACTGCTACTGTCAAAGTATCTGCCTCTCTCTGTCAAAGTCCACTCCACTCTCCAGTTCTTTCAGTTTAACAGAGAATTTGCAGTTAATACATATAAAGGAAAAATAAATATACTCCAGTGGAGAATTCAGACACTTTTCTTCGGGAGGGATTTTAGCGGCTTTGGAAGGAGGGTGTGAAATGACTGTCCATGTTTTATCAGAATGTTCATTGCTTGCAGACTAAAATTCCTGATATATACTCTTCAATTGCTTCTAAAAACTTTGATATTATTTTATTAACTGAAACTTGGTTGTGTAGTGATATTCATTCCTCTGATTTATTTGATAACAGGTATTTTGTTTTTCATAAAGATCGTAATAATATAACCAGTTCTTTACAGCGTGGTGGTGGCGTGGCCATTGCAATTAATAAATGTTTCACAGCCTTTCAGATTGATGTTCCTGATTTGGAACTCGAATGTCTTTGGGTTTCCCTGAATTTGAAATATCAAGGTAAACTGCTATTATGCTTATTTTATTTTCCCCCTAATAGCAATATTGATACCTATATAAAGTTTTTTGACGTGTTTGTAAAGTTTACTTCTTATAAAAATATTTTTGTTTGTGGTGATTTTAATCTGTCTATTATTGGTGAATTGTGTAAGGATCTCTTATTCTAGATCCTACTATAAGAGAATTGTTTAACTTTGTTCAATTCTATAATTTAAACCAACTAAATACTGTACCTAACTGTAATAACAAATATTTAGATCTGATTTTATCTGATATTGATGTTTTAAATGTTAAAGTTAAACGCAGTGATCAGCCTTTAGTATTTGAGGACAAATATCACCCAGCTTTGTCTATTGTTATTAATCTTATTTCCATACGTGCCAGTAATCACAATGCCAAATCTGTGAAATATGATTTTAAAAGGTCTGATTTTTTAACTATGTGGTACCGTACTGTATTTTTAACTTGCATGCTTTGATTTCTATAAAATATGATATTATGGGAAGGGTAGAAAATGCCATCATTCATATGAAAAGAACTATGAGCTAAATATTCTTTTATTCAGAATTAAAGTTGAAAGTATTTGTACTTTATATTGAAAAGAATCTGCCTTGAGTTATTGAAAAAGGACAATTAAGAGACTGCAAAGTTTTACTTCATCCATGTTTTCATTATTTCTCTTTGATTTTAAAATGTTTGTTTTAATTCGTAGAAGAAACCATGAAATTTAAAATTTTATTAATTCAAAAATTCTCATAATTGTGCTTCTTAAATAACTAATGGCAGATTTTTTTTCAATATTAAATTTTCTTATAAAACACCCTTGTTTATCAAAATGCAAGTTTCTTTTATTAAATATTATGTAAAATTGTTTTAAAAAGTAACATTTTAATATCTTTAAACTTTGTATTTGGAAAGCCGAATATTTGGTATTCGGCCGAATAGTTAACTATTCGGTTGGCCGAATATTCGGCCCAACAATTCCTATTCGGCCAACTGAATATTAGGTATTCGGTTCACCTGTCGGCCAAATATTCGGTATTCGGCCAAAATCACTATTCGGTGCATCCCTACTAATTATTTTGGTTTAAACCTTTTTTTTTATCTTTTTTTTTTTTTTTTTTTTTTTTTTTTAAACATCCTTTCTTATTATATATACATGCTTATTTATTGAAAAGATACACATTGTTGGGTTATAAGTAGTGTAACTTCATTTTAAAATAATTTAAATTAAATAATTACACTGTGAATTTAAAAAGAAAATTGAAAAAATTCACATTTTAACTTTAATAGCAAACAGTCTTTTGTTCAAATAATAAGCTGTTCTACACAGTGAAACATTTATACTCTGAAAATTTTTATAAACAATCTTTTGATCGCTAAAAATGAACACATGGATATAGTTTGATAAATATATTCTCTTTCTATATTTTCTCTTTATTCAAACAAGAAATTTCAAATGAGATTTTTTTTTTTTTTTTTTTTTTCGGAGTGACAATTTGAAGTCAACATTTTTGGTCATTAGATACAGCAGATAACAGAAAAAAAATAATAAAAAAATTAAAAAGATTATTATTATTAAAATGCTATAATTAGCACCCAATCTTTGAAGCTCTTTTATTTAACTTCATACTTTGATTTTAATTCATCAAGATAATCTCCCCAATCAAGAAAAATTTCTTTTACAGCTTGAGCAAAATCTTAAAGGTTGTGTTATCTTAATAAATGCATTAAATAATCTGCATTTTTTTTTTAGATTAAAATATTTTATGGTGAATTTGAAATGATAAATACTTTTTAACTATGTTGAAAAGTGTTAAAAATTATGGAAAAAGTTTTTTTTTTTTTATACTACAGTAAATTACCTAATAGTTTTTAACACTAGATTGTAAATATACAACATCTAATGTTTATTCTATGAGTCTACATCCAAGATAGCACATAAAGAATTGGATTAAAAACACAAGAAAAAATTTTAATCCAAAACTGGCCCACAAACAGTGGTGTTTGTGGGCAACCCCGTTCCTGAAAAATTTGGGGCATATGCTCGCTCTTGCTTCCACTTTGCCTAAGAAAGATGGCACTGATCAGAATTAAGACACAGTAACCATGATACATTTTCCCACAAGTGAGTCTAAACAAACATCCTTGAGAATGGAAAGGGAAATAGTCTTTCTTACATTGCACAAAAAAGGGATACAGAAAACATTTTTACTTGAATTACTACAAAGCAAAAGAGTTTTTTTTAAACAGAAATTAGTTATTTCAATATGAAATTTTTGAAAAAAACCTTTTCTTTTAAGAATCAATAAATTGATATAAATAGGTCTCAAAATATCTTAAACGTCTTCACTTTTTATAAGTATGTAGTTTTGGAAAAAAAAAAAAAAAAAAAATCCGAATAGAAACTTAATGAAGATTTATTAATTTTACTTATCCTTGGTTGCAAATAATTTTTCAACATACTACGAGAAATGTGAAAATTCATTTTTTTTTTCAAAATTTTGCTTACAAATTGAGAAGGGAGGCACCTTATGTGCCGTAGTTATATAGTACGTGTAAATACTTCTGCCATCACCTTCAATATGGTAACTACATAATATGCACTTAAAATGAAAATATAATAAAGTTATTGTAGTTAATGTTTTGGACCAAAGAGTATGACCTAGACTTAATAATACATAAGTACAGATAATACAGAAAAAGATGCAAATTATGAGTATCAGTAGTATAATAAATAATATAATATAATAAACATCCTGTATCCTGGATAATTTAGCACAACTTTTGGAAAAAATTAGAATTCCTTGTTTAATCACTTCTGATGTTTATAAAAATGCAATGGAAATTCAGTATGAAGAAATGCTTCACAGCCCATTACAAACAGTTCAAAATTGCAAATCTATAAATAGCTAAAAAAAAAAATCTTTTTCATTGGACCACTCAGCTGTTTAGCTGTAAAATTTCCAGTATCCGCCAAAAAGTTGAATATTACATAAAATTAAATTTAATAAAAAAATATCTTAGTGTGTTAAATTTTCGCTATATTTTAACCTTTATACATACGATTTGAAAAAAAGTCTAATGTGATGGTTAATAATGAAGGTCATTTTCTGATTCAGTGCTAAAAAGTATACAAAAATCAAATACCAACAGTTAAAAAATCCAGCCATCTCCTCTATTATGTAGTACCCATTTTTTGTTATTTTTTTAACTTTGAAAATTTATGATTTACAAAAAATCCTGACCGATAGTTAAAATTTAAGGTAATTTTCGGTTTCATCAGTAAAGGATACATAAAAGTTAAAAAACACAAATATTGTCGTCACCCAAAACTTTTTCTTAAAATTCTTCGCAGTAATTTATCCAAAATTTTTCCATTATCCTGTAAAATAAGTATAAATGGTTACCACCAAAAATCATAATAATATTAAAGTGTCATCAGATTTATGTCAATATATAAAATTTAATCTTGTTTGGATATTTGAAAGTAAATTAAAATTTGAATTGAAAAAACATACTATCATTGAAGCTAAATAAAAACTTATAAAAGTAAATCCCAAAAAGAAACAGTCTCAAACTCTTACAAAATAATACATGTGATAAAATATAATTATTTTGGACATTCTGAAAGTTAATTCAGTTGTAACATTTGTATGATATTTTTTTCAAAGTGCAGATACACATGAAATAATCTCTTTGAATAACTATAGGCACATGACATATGATCCCTCATATCATGGTCGATTTCATTTGTTTTCAGAAAGTATAAGTCATGCGTTTCTGAAGTTTCATAACTCGGTCAATTTTAATATTATATGAACAGGACTTTTTTTTTTTTTGTCTTTCTTGTTAGTGTAATAAGAAAAATTTACTAAATATAACTTATAGGACCGGGTGACCATATAAAAGTTTAAATTTCGTAATTTTTTAATAAATGTTTTTATTAACCAGGGGGGATTGTAAGTTCATAAGAAATATTTGAAATTTCAGCAAGAAAATTTATCTCTACGGGAACAGGGGGAAAGAGAATATAATTTATTACAGGGAGGTCAAATTACATAATTTATAAATTTTGATTATGTTTAGCAGTCTTATGAAATTGATAGTTTAATCTTATTTTACGAATAGAACTATCAGAAAACTGAAATGTTGGGACTGTAAATAAAAAAAAAAAAAAAAAAACCTGAACTGAGGTATATAACCTAACACAATCACCCCTGATTAACCCAAATCAATTTTTAAATATTTCTTTACCTCATTTAAAACATTTTTGTAATTGGAACTATATGTTTATGACTACGGTTTAGGAATTAGTCATCGTTGTGAGTGGACACCCTGATTTGTGTATGTTGTTTCTGCCAAGAAGTGGGTTCAACAGCTTTAAAAAAAATCCGAAAATACAAATCCAATTTTAGAAAATATATTTTTTTTGAAGTTGTTAACATTATTTTAATTTTTTTTTTTTTTTTTTTTTTTTTTTTAATGCACCTTTCAAAAAAGAAAGGTATCCAGTATAGATTTTTTTTTTCCGTGTCGCATTTTCTTATCCTAACAAAAAAAGTTTTAATCGTCCAAAAAATACCTGAAATTTTAGTACATATGATGGCCTCTTTAAAATTTTGTGAAAAAAATATTTAATAGTGGAAATATCAGCTGAGTTTGCCACAAAACATCCCAGGTTTTAGCATTTTCATAAAAAAATTCTCAGATTTTTTAAACTCCCGAAATATTTCTATGCCTCGAAATTTTTATTAATGATGTAAATGTGATCTAAAGTTTTAATATAATCTAACAAAATTGTGTTAAAATACTGATGTTTTTTTAGAATAGGAAAAAGATAGTCTCTGAAATGCGAGAGTTACCTTGGTCATGACTTTTTTGAGATCGTTAAAATCCGCATTTTTGTAAAATAGTAGTTGAAGAGATGGTCTCAATGTTTTTTTATTGCTGTGTCTAAAATCAAACTCTGAGAGTGTGGGGCTGAAAGGGAGAAATGTTTGTCTGCAAAAACAAAAATCAAAGAATTGATAGCGATGTTTTTTAAAGTAATTGGTAAGTTTAAGATGCAAAAACACGAAACTTAATATATTGTCTGTTTTACTTTTAATTAGCTTACCCAAGAGATGCGAAATTACTCACCCCTCTCCACTCAAAAAAATTCAATTTGGTTCCACTCTTCTACGCTCTGCGTAGACTTGTATCTTGTATAAAACGAAAAAATTTCTGCGTACATAATATTAGGTCAAAAACTTTCTGCAATTTAATTTAATGTTTAATAAAATTACACATTATGTTATATTGGCATGGACGAAATTTGCTTCTGTTATGCAATTCATGGGTGTAATTTGCGTTTTTTGAGCGATCTGTCGACGAAATTCGCTTTTTTGAGCAATTTAAGGACGTAATTTGCATTTTTTATGCATTTTATGGACGTAATTCATGTTTCTTATGCGGTTTATGAATATAATTTGCGTTTTTTGAGCGATTCATGGCCGTAATTCGCATTTTTTGAACGATTCATGGCCGTAATGGTTTTTTTTGAGCGATTTATGAACGTAATTCACATTTTTTGAGCAATTCATAGATGTAATTCATGTTTTTACACTATTCGTGCACGAAATTCGCATTTCGCGATTCATGGTTGGAACTGACTTTTTTTATGTAGTCTTCGGACGAAATTTACGTTTTTTTTAGCTGTCTATTGTCAAATATGTTCGTTTTATACACGATTCTTTGTTGAAATGCACGTTTTTTACGCGATTCATTGTTGAAATTCGCAATTTTTTCAAAGTCTCTTTACGAAATTCGTTTTAACAGTAAATAATTCGTGTATAAAATTGGAGGAATATTTTTATTTTTTAGTACTAAAAAAATTACAAAAATAAAAATTGTTTCTTTCCTAAAATTTTCTGCAAAGTTCATGAAATTTTCTGCGCACGGCGTGAGCACGTGCGTCTATAATATACAACTCTGGCTCTGCAAAAAGCAAGGATTGATCAGGGTGCTGATTTTTCAAAAAAAAACCAGATTGCTTTTTGATAGCTTGGCTAATTATCAAAAAATTAAAATCTTAAGTCTGGGGTGCGTCAGAACCTGTCTTGTCCTCAGACTTTTAGATAAAGTAGATTTCGCTGGCCATATCATATATATACAGACAATTTTCTTTTATTGGTTTAGATACAATCTATTCATATCATTGCATTTGTATTATTTTTTCCAGGATATTGAAATTTCTCGTTTAATGCAGGATTCTAATACAGACAAATTATATTTTCACAGGCTTTGCTCTGTTTCAAATTTTTATTTATATAGCTGCCCACCTTCCTTATTTTTCAATTCAATAAAACATGTTTGGAACCAGAAATTTAATAAAGATAAAAATATATAAGAATCCTTTTGAAGAAAGACATTTTATTAAATAAATTTTCTGGGGAAAAAAAAAAGTTGACCTTTTGAAAATTTGAAACTATACATTTGTAAAAACTAATGGATTCCCCCCCCCCACACACACACACAAATGGAAGTTGAGGTAGGAATGTAACGAGCTCTTAATTCCCAAATTGACTCAGTCCGAGCTCAACAATCTGATTGGCTAAAACTGAAGAAAGTGACATATATTTGAGCCGGTGCTAAAAAAAAATAAGAACAACTGGACCCAATGCAGGAATCTGCTCAATGAAACTTTTATGTATTCAGAGGGTTTGAAGATTAAAGAATACAGATTTGTCCATTTTTCTATATAATATATAAAAGTTTGGACTAAACCAATTTGGGAATTAACGGCTCTTAAGAATGTGGGGCAACAATTGAAATTCTGCACAAAGGTACCCCCCCCCCTGCATTACTAAATTCCTTAAAAATTAATATCTTAAATCATTAAATTGAATTTACTGTTACATCAGCAATACATAATAAAAGATAGAAGATTTCAAAAAGCAATAAGTGACTTACTTTTCATAAAGATAGGCAATGAATCAAAAAGTAATCTTCAGCAAAATAAAAATGTGTAGCTTCTACATGCATGAAGGATATAAAATGTGATTTAGCCTGCAAAGTTTGTATCCCAAAAGGCTAAAGATTATTTCTAACCTATAGCCTTCTGGGCACATTCCCAACGGGCCATCACCAATGATGCACAAGTAGAAAAAACAGAGGGTACATCCTAGAGTGTATATACTATAGCTTTCTTGAGAAACAGGGGGTATATGATGTTTCTTGAAAAAATCCAGACTGTATACGGCGTATATCCACCACTACATCCTTGGCCATCACAGAAGTAATGAAAAAGCCTCAACTCGGTATATTTTCCTTTTTTGTCATCATGTTAGTGACAATAACTATGTTGCTGATGAATACATTGTAACACATATTCACACATTTCTGGTTACATTTCTATCATCAATTGAAGCAGCTAAAGCAACTAGCAAAATAAAAGAGAAAAGAATATCATACATGCATTCATATACATAAATTAAATTTTTAAAAGCAAATATTATTTACAAATGCATTATTAATTAGCTAAGAAATTTAAGTTTACTTTTTTGAAATCATTAGACAAAAACCAAAATAGTTACACTACTGTACCATTTCAATATTTATTACAGAATGCTAAATATGAAAATATATTCAAATATTGGAATAAATTTATAGCATGGTATTTTCAAAAGGATATGATCCTGCTGAGATATCAGAGAAATACTGCAGGATATGATATAAAAGTTCTTTTGTTTACATTAAATTTTCATCAAGGTTTGGGATAAAATTGTAATAAAGATTCACAAATGATGAGCTTCAACGTCTTAAAAATCATCTGTGTTTACATTCCCCCCCCCCCCTTCTTCCCTTCCATTTTTTAATCCCCTGAGCAAACTTCATATAACAAAAAGGACTTTAACAAAGTTAAATTTCAGCAAAACACTAGTCATGCATATTCAAATATTGGAATAAATTTATAGCATGGTATTTTCAAAAGGATATGATCCTGCTGAGATATCAGAGAAATACTGCAGGATATGACTTGTTTAACTAAAAATTGATATTAATGTTAATTTTTTGAATTGCATATGATAAATAAATATCTACAAATTCCCATATCAATAAATTCGGTAGCTTTTATTTTATGAATCGTTAAACTAGCATGCAAAATTCTGCAGGACGCTTAAAGGACGCTTAATTTATAACATTTATATAACTGTTGTGACCAAGGCTTAACTTCTGAGTTGAAAGAGACATGCGGTGAGACCTCGAAATTATATAAAGTGTGACCATCAGCAAATTCTTCACGTGTTAAATAAATGCCAGTGTCGTGATTAAAACCAGAGAACAGTCGATGATAGGCTCTTATATAGTTGTTTCCATCGAAGTCCAATTCTAGGGGTTTACTGGGTACCGGTTGACCGTCCACATAGACGCTTAGAAAGTTGACTTTGTGATGATAAAAATAAAAGGGGTTCAAATCGTATTGCCCTGTATAAGCACTATTGTCTAAAAGTCCAATAATAATACGTTTCGGCATGGCCCCTAAAAACACATTATCTTGCATGAATGATTTACTTCCAGTGGAGATTGAATAAGTTTTACATAGTGTGGGGAAAAGTTTTTCCCATCCATTTCTATTTTATTATAATTTAAATATTGTTTTGTAAAGCCAAAATGGAACCTGCAATTCTTGCTTACTTTTTTCCCGCCGAATCGGCGTTTGTTTACGTTTTTCAACGGCGCGGTTGAGTTGTTTCGTGTCGCCCTCAGTCATGGAGCGTATTCAGCAATTACTACTTGCGATCGCATTCGCCTGTATTAAAGTTTCTTTTAAGTTACAAATATTATTTTGATTTAATTAAGTAACAAAAGCATTTTTAAAGTAATTTTCATGTTTAAAGTAATTTTTCTAAATGTATTTAATGAATGAAAAAAAAAAAATGTTTAATGTAAAATGTTAATTATCGTCTGACTTATGCAAATTGCATAGTCGCTTGTGATTGGCTAGTAGGTTTTCGTTCCAATTTAAAGGGACAGTTTTCATGTTTTGGTGTGTGTGAAATGTGTAAGCAGTTCGAACGGCGTTTTAAAGATGGTTTTCAATTCAACACTCTATTTAAAGCTTTTTCCGATACGTTGAAGTTAATTTAACAATATTTTAAAGTGCAATTTTGAAGTCCGCGTTACTTACAAAAGATATGTTTAAAAAGTTAAGTTACTCTAAAATGAAGAGCAAGTTCCATTTGTGGCTCCTGTTATGAGTTTCATCTGTAAAGTAACAGAGTATGTTTTTCCAAGGTATCCTTATATCTTCAATAAATATAATGAAGAGCATTTGTGAGTCATCATTTATTGTAAGTATTTTGTATTTATTTTATTTACAAGAAGTTTGTGGTGTATTTAACTGTAACCGCAACTTAAGTAAAAATGTAAATAGAATGTTTTTATGTAAGCGGCAATTGTGTTCTATGCCGATTGTGTGTATCTGTGATCGTCTGCTGTAAATAATGTGTCCGTATTAAATAAGTTCTTTTAGTAAGATGAAAGTTTTATTCTTCCAAAGTATATATCTCTTGCTAATGATATTAAATCGATATTTAGTTCACATATTAAAATAATATGTGATATCTGGCGACGATGTATGGAATGAAAAAGTATCGGATCCATGTACATTAGATGCTGAAGACTGCCAAGGTAAAAAATTCTTTTTGTATTTATCTTTAAAGAAGATTAAAAATGGAGCAGTTGGTTCAAAGTTTAATTGAACAAAATAAAATTTTATTAGAGAAATTAGCCACTTTTGCCGATCCGAAAACGCAAGAAGCTAAAGTTTCAGTTCAATTTGAAAAATTTGATGAAACGAATGAAGCTTTTGATTCTTTTTTAGAACGCTTCGAAGCTTTCATGGATATTCAAAATGTTCCGGATGGCAAACGTGGGAAAGTTTTTATTTCTAGTTTGTCAGCAAAATTATATAATTTGTTGAAAAACCTGCTAGCTCCTGACAATCCTTCCGATAAAGATTACCTTATTCTAAAAAATACTTTAAAAGCTCATCTCACTCCGACGCCGCTTATAATTCCTAGTAGGCATGTGTTTCTTAATCGTAAGCAACGGGAGGGAGAAAGTGTCAGTGCTTTTATGGCTGAACTTCGCTCCTTGGCAATTCCTTGTCAATATAAACAAGAAATGTTGAACACGATGTTACGGGATGTTTTCGTAAGCGGGCTAAGGGATAGAGCAATATTAGATAGACTTTTTGAGGAAGATGATATAGATATTGAGAATACCTTGAAAATTGCTTTAGCTATGGAGAAAGCTATGAAAGGGGCAAATGAGATAATGGGTAAATCTTTAGAAATTAAAGAATTTAGCGTAAGGAAAAATAATGAGCAGTCAAAATTTGTTTCGCAAAAGAAAAACTTTGGAAGACAAAATCTTTCGGGAAAGAAAGTAAAAACGAGCTGTACACGGTGTACAGCAACGGATCACGATAAATATTCCTGCAGATTTAAATTAGCTAAGTGTCATTTTTGTCAAAAAATCGGGCACATTCGAAAGGCTTGTTTTGCAGCGAAAAAAGGGTTAAAAGGGAACACGGTAAAACAAAAGCAGGTAGATACCCTGTATTCTAGTGAAAATGTTATCCCAATGTATTCTTTTGATTTGAACTCGCTGAAAGAGGAGGAGGAAAGAAAACCTCCAATTATGTTAACAGTAAATTTTGAAAATAAACCTGTGAGTATGGAACTTGATACTGGAGGGGCCGTCTCGGTAATGAGCATAAAAAAATTTCGTGAGATTTCGAAAAAAAGAATTCAACCCACAAAAGTAGTTTTTAAAACATATAAAGGTGAAATAATTGTACCTTTGGGTTTTGTTACTGTTGATGTTGAATACAAAAATCAAAAATTTAAATTAAATTTGTATATTGTTAAGGAAAATTTGGATACAATTTTTGGCCGCGAATGGCTATATAGTATAAATTTGGACTGGAATTCTATAAAAGCTGTAAGAACATCCTATGACTATAATTTGAGTAAATTGTTAGAAGAGTATAAAGAGCTTTTTGACGATAAGTTAGGGGAAATTAATAATTATGAAGTAAAGTTGGAACTTAAACCTGATGCAGTGCCAAAATTTTGTAGAGCTAGACCTGTACCCTTTTCTTTAAAAGACAGGATTGAACAAGAAATTGATGGGCTTGAAAAGGAAGGCATCATAGAGAGAGTAGAGACCTCTGATTGGGCAACACCAGTTGTCCCGGTTGTAAAAACAGATGGGTCTATACGCCTATGTGCAGATTATTCTGTTACCGTAAACCAAAATATTATGGTACAACAACATCCTTTACCAAAATTAGAGGAAATTTTTTCAAGCTTAAATGGGGGTAAACATTTTTCAAAAATCGATTTTAAACATGCATATTTACAAATGAAAGTACATCCAGATAGTCAAAAGATCTTAACGATAAATACACATAAGGGATTATATGTATGTAAAAGACTTATGTATGGTTTAAATTCTGCTCCAGCAATTTGGCAAAGATATATTGATGGTCTTTTCCAGGGGATGGAAGGAATCAAAGTTTTTATGGACGATGTTAGAGTGACTGGATCAGATGATAAATCACATTTAGAGGCCTTAAGAAATTTTTTTCAGAAATGTAAAGACCATGGGCTGAAATTAAATTTAGATAAGAGTAAATTTTTTCAAAAAGAAATTCAATTTTTAGGGCACAAAATCGATGCAAACGGTATACATAAGACTGATGAGAAAATTTCTGCGATTTCAAAAGCTTCTAGACCCACTAACGTACAGGAAGTACAAAGTTTTTTAGGGCTTGTTAACTTTTATGGAAAATTTTGTCCTAATTTGGCTACAATAGCGAATCCTTTGTATAAACTAACACAGAAAGGTGTGAAATGGGTTTGGTCAAAGGATTGTCAGGAGGCTTTTGAAAAAATTAAAAATGAAATTTGTTCTCCGCGTGTCATAATGCATTATGATCCATCACTGCCATTGATATTGGCAACTGACGCATCTCCTG
Source organism: Maratus speculifer (assembly GCA_964019185.1). Classification (NCBI taxonomy): domain Eukaryota; kingdom Metazoa; phylum Arthropoda; class Arachnida; order Araneae; family Salticidae; genus Maratus; species Maratus speculifer. The sequence continues at coordinate 429,264,763 of OZ025294.1, read as the reverse complement.
TAGGAGTAGGGGCGGTTCTTTCCCACTCTTTACCAGATGGAACGGAAAGACCAATAGCTTTCGCCTCCAGAACCCTCACAAAAACTGAGCAAAAATACTCTCAGATTGATAAAGAAACACTAGCAATTGTGTGGGGTGTCAAGAAATTTTATCTTTACCTAAAAGGGAGACGATTTACATTATTAACTGACCACCAACCTTTAGTAGCCATCTTCGGATCGAAGAAAGGTCTTCCAGTTCTGGCAGCGACAAGATTGTTACATTATTCTTTAGTATTACAATCTTTCCAGTTTGACATTAAGTATCGTAATACAAAACAACATGGTAACGCTGACTTTCTGTCTAGGCTGCCGTCCACTTCTGAACAGCTAGACGTTAAAGATGAAATTGATCTATTTCAGTTAGCACAAATCGAAACTCTTCCTGTCACAGCCAGAGACTTAGCCAAAGAAACTCTGTTGGATGCAGACCTCGCCCCATTGCTGAATATTTTACAGAATGGAGGAATTTTAAGAGGGAGAGAAGCAGAATATAGTCTACAAGATGGTTGTGTCATGTTAGGCCAGCGTGTGTGCGTTCCCAAAAAGTATCAGGCTCAGGTGCTTGAAGAGTTACATCATGGTCATCTGGGTGCTGTTAAGATGAAAGCTATCGCTAGATCGTATGTTTATTGGAAGAACATCGATAAGGATATAGAAAATTACTCAAAGAATTGTGTAGACTGTGCTCGGTACAAAACCGACCCACAGAGAGTAAAGGTGCATTGCTGGGAGTATCCTAGTGCACCGTGGCAACGTATTCACATAGATTTTGCTGGGCCTATCTTTGAATATATGTTCCTGATTATAGTAGATGCTCATTCCAAGTGGTTGGAAGCTTATCCAATGAAATCCACCACAGCAACCAAAACCATTGAATGCTTAAGAGATTGTTTCGCTCGATTTGGATTGCCACTTATGCTGGTAAGTGACAACGGTCCACAATTTACATCATTTGAATTTGAGATGTTTATGCGTAATAACGGTATTAAACACAAGACCACTGCACCATTTAAACCATCTAGCAATGGGCAGGCTGAAAGATACGTCTTTACAGTCAAACAATCTCTAAGAGCAATGTTGTATAGTGGCACAATACAACAAAAATTAAGTACGTTCCTTATGCAATACAGAAAAGCTCCAAACCTAACGACACTTCATAGTCCAGCCATGCTCATGTTGAAGAGAGAGATTCGGACAAGAATCGATCTGCTGCGTCCTGATCTTAAGAGCAGAGTGGAAGAAAAAGTTCGTAAAGAAACTTATGAATTCTCGGATAGAGGATTCCAAATTGGCGACAATGTCGCTGTACGAAATTACCGACATGGCAACAAGAGATGGAGGTTTGGTAAAGTCGTTCGAAAAGATGGACAGCTACATTACACTGTCGATGTAAATGGCCAGTTGTGGCGTAGACATGTCGATCAAATACGGGATGGAGGAGACATAGAGGAAAAAGAAAGCGATCTCCGCCGATCGTTTTCAAAACCTGCCATTCCTGTGCAAAATGCTGATGTTCCGACAACTAGTGCTGAGTTAGCACAATCACCCACTAGTGTGGAGGCGGAGACGACTGATGCAACATCAGTCTCAGTTACTACACAAGAGCATGCTCCACTCAGTGTCCACGGTTCAACTCCAACACCACAACCAGTTCGCCGATCTACTAGAATCCGGAGACCTCCTCAGCGATTGGACTTGTAGTGATAGTTTAGGAAGGGAGGAGATGTGGTGTATTTAACTGTAACCGCAACTTAAGTAAAAATGTAAATAGAATGTTTTTATGTAAGCGGCAATTGTGTTCTATGCCGATTGTGTGTATCTGTGATCGTCTGCTGTAAATAATGTGTCCGTATTAAATAAGTTCTTTTAGTAAGATGAAAGTTTTATTCTTCCAAAGTATATATCTCTTGCTAATGATATTAAATCGATATTTAGTTCACATATTAAAATAATATGTGATAAAGTTAAATTGATTTTGCCTAGTTATGGAAAAATAACTTCAAAGTACACATTTTCTCAACTACATTTTCTACAACTCTGCTAAACTTCTCTAGTAATAAGTAAGGGGCTCCATAACCCCGCACACATAGGACTCGATCAATGGGATAAACAAACAACATCCGGCCACCTCGTACACTGATCTATCGCGGTCAGTACGTATTTATATCCTCCACTGGCGGGTTCAATTGGACCAATTTTGTCAATGTTCATAATTTGCATAGCTTCATCAGGACGAGTTATAGGTACATTATCGAACTTATTTGTTTTCCCTCGAAGCTGACAGGATGAACATCTTTCGCAAAAATCCATCATCTTTCTTAATACTAGGCCAAAAAAAAGGAATATTTTAACCTTTGCGTAGTTTTCTTTACCCTTAAATGACCACCCCAAGGACTTGAATGTGCTAACTCTAACAATTGCTTTCTACGTGGCTCGGGTACCACCGTTTCTCCCATCATTTTATCTCGGTGATACAAAAGATTATCATGAACAAAATAATTATTGCGATTATTATTAGCATCAATCCAACAGTGATGCATCGTTTCTCTGCTCACATTTAAATTTTTCTGAATCATTCAAAAAATTATGAGTATTTTTACTACGATCGGGATCAATGTTCTCGTTTGCATTTCCTGTTTCAGTTGGAACTAATTCTGTGGCAGCGCCGAATACGTCTGCCGCTCTAATTTCTTTCGTACAGGGCAAATTTACATTATTACCATCATTTATTGCACTGTCAGTTTCGGTACATTCACTTATATCATTCAATTCATTATATGCATTTAAAGACAATAATAAATCATTTATTAAATTATCAACCATCGCACATGTTATTACCATTTTTGGAAACACCTTACAACGTAATTTATCAGCCGCTAAACTTAGGGGGACATTTATTAATGGTGCTTTCAACTCATACCCGAAAGCAGATTTAAGTATTATCGACCCGAAAGGATTTTTAAAATATTCTGGTACGCACTCTGTTTTTATAATCGAAATTTGAGTTCCGCTGTCAATCACCCCTTGTAGTATTTTGTTTTCTATTTTGACTTCTACCGTTTGAAGTGATTCAATTAATTTTCCCTTTTCCCGTGGCTGTTTTAAACCAAATAACTCCTTCGAATTTACTCTTGCAATGAATGCTTCATTCGTATCACTTATTTCTTTTTTCGGTTTATCAGCCTTTCCAAGTAAATAATTACAAATTGCGGTATTATGCGATTTGAAACAAAGCCTACATTTAGTTTTCACGGTACAATTTTTAATTAAATGGCGACCCCTTAAGCAAGCGAAGCATCTGCCTTCACTTTTTAATTTATTTTTTCTTTCCCCAACTGAATATTTATCGCAATTCTCTGATAAATGACTAAGCGAATTACAAAAAACACAAATATTTTCATCAACTTTGACATGAGTTAGATTGGCCTTGAATTTATTGCTTTTTTGTTTCATTTCAGGTAACAAATCTGGTGGATATTCTTTCGTTCTTGAATCGAAAGCATTAATTAGATGATTCTGTTTTTCGCGCGCTTCCAATTCAGTTCGGATAAAAGATAATAATTTATCAATACTATACTGCGATCGTTCTGGGCTTTTAATACACTTTTTTTTCAAAGCTAAGAGACATGCCGTAGGGTAAACTTTTTAATATTATCGGTGTCAAAACAGAGTCAAAGCTATTTGATTCAATCTCTAAGGATTTTAAGCTGCGTATTTGCGTTTGAATTGTGTCATATAGTTTTCTTAAACCGATTATATCATTTTGCTTTGTAACAGGTCGTAAAGTTAAAAGAGTGTGACTGGAACGAATGTGACTGGATACGATTAAATCTGTTCTCCCAAATTGACTTTTTAAAACATCAATTGCTTCCAAATAATTTTTATCGGATAAAGCGAAACCAGATACCGCGTTATATGCATTCCCGCCCAAATAACTTAACAGATAATTCATTTTTTCTACGTTCGACAGTTGTTCGTTATCGTGTACCGCTATTTTAAAAGAATTCCAGAAATTTTGGAAAAGGGTTACGTCGCCATAATATTTTTCAATTTTAAGCGTTGAAAGCTTAATTGTAATCGCGTCTACGGGTTTGTTCTCGTTGTTTATAGGGCGGATTCTTTTTTATGATTTTGTTTTTCTTCTTTCAGTTTTTTGTTGATTCTGAACCTCCATAAATTAATCTTATCATGATATTCTGCCGACGCTTTTACATCATCTTTTTCTATTTCGTTTAAATCGCCTAACAAATTAAAAATTTCCTTATCATCCGATTTTAAATCCCACCCTTTTTGTTCCAATTGGGCGAGATTCTCTTCTAATTCGTCTAAATTGGGTGGGTCTGCTATAAATATTTCTTCAATTTTCTTAATTATAGAAGTAATCGCGGATTTAGTAACCCCACGAGTTTTTTTAATTTTTGCAATTTTGTCGGCCATATTCACAATAATAATTAAAATGCCTTACCTGAATTATAAAATCGATTCTTCGAATTATTCCAAACCCACAAATGTAGTTATATTAAGATGCTGTAGATGCACACTCGAGAAAGTTAGGCCCACATATCCCTTCTTTCTGACGCCAATGTGACAACTCCTTAGGTGTGGGTGCTTCTTTGTGGGCCAATAAATTCTCGGATCAGTTCTATTTTACGAATATATTTTATTTGCAGGACATCACTGGACGAACACAACAAAACACTAACAGGGACACAAAATCAATAACATGCAAATAATATTTTCGTTCTTGTTCCACATTAATTCCATTTACGGTCGAAGCAAATCGGACCGCCTTTTTCCTCACACCTTCTCAGGTGGTGATCATATCTCGTTCTCCTAGTTTCCTCTCATCTTTCAAGAGGGGCGCTACAAGACATGAGGGGGGGGGCGCTTGAGAACAAAGGTATGCGTGGGCATCACAAGTCTATTACTCAAGTGCAAATTAATGGGATAGAATTGAATGCGCTTATTGACACTGGTAGCTCACTTAGTTTTATAAATGAATTCCACACTAGAAAATGTAAAATAAAAGCTAAACCATACTTAAGCAAAATAACGATGGCTAATTCCTCTCTAAGCTCAGATGTTAAGGGCTGCGGTGAACTTGATATGAAATTAAATGAGCATGTGTACAATAATGTAAGAGTACTAATCATGAGAAATCTCTGTGCTTACGTTCTTATTGGTCATGATATTCTGAAGGACCATTCTCTTATTGAAATCCAGTTTAATGGTGAAAGACCTCCTCTCAAAATCTGCTCCCTAGCTGTTGCTCAAGTGCCACCAGTCTCACTGTTTGCTAATTTAACCCCCTGATTGTAAACCAGTAGCTACCAAATCTAGACGTCAATCTTTGGAAGACCAAAAATTTATCGCTGCAGAAGTAAAGAAGTTGCTGGAAGAGGGAGTTATTGAACCCAGTAACTCTCCTTGGCGTGATCAAGCGTTTGTGGTAAAAGGAGAGCATCATAAACCTCGTATGGTAATTGATTATTCTCAAACGATTAATCGTTTCACGATGCTTGATGCTTATCCTCTTCCGAAAATTGAGGAGTTAATCTCAAAAATACGAGATATGAAATATTCAGCACCATTGATTTGAGAAGTGCATACCATCAACTACATATTAATGATGCTGAAAAGCATTATACTGCCTTTGAAGCTGATGGTAAATTGTATCATTTCCTCCGCGTACCTTTTGGAGTCACTAATGGTGTTGCATGCTTCCAGAGATCCATTGACAAGATCATTCAAGATGAAAAGTTGGAAGGTACTTATCTGGATGACGTAACTATCTGCGGAAGAAATCCTGATGAACACGATCGAAATTTAAAAAGATTCTTAGCAGTTACTAAAAAATACAACTTAACTCTAAATGAAAAGAAGTGCAAGTTTTCAACCAAGGTTGTAAATCTATTAGGTTATACTATCCAGAACAAGACTATCAAGCCTGACCCGGATAGGCTTGCTCCCTTGATGAACCTTCCTGTACCTGACAATGCAGCATCTCTCCGGAGAGCATTAGGTATGTTTGCCCATTACTGCCGCTGGATACCAACATTCTCAAAGAAAATACGTCCATTACTATCAAACAATGCATTCCCACTTGCAGAAGAAGCTGTAAATGCATTTAACTGTTTAAAGTCAGATATAGCGAAAGCCTCATTAGCCGCCATCGATGACGATATTCCATTCAGAGTAGAGACTGACGCATCAAAGTTTGCCATAGCAGCAACTCTTAGCCAAGCAGGACGATCCATAGCATTCTTCTCTAGAACACTAAACAAATCCGAATTTAATCATTCAGCTGTTGAAAAATAAGCATATGCCATTGTGGAATCTCTACGTTATTGGCGACATTACATGATTGGTAGACCTTTTGAAGTATTTACTGATCAAAGATCTGTCTCATTTATGTTCGATAAACATCATTCTAGTAAAATCAAAAATGAAAAGATCTTGCGTTGGAGACTAGCATGGTCGTGTTACAAGTTTGATATAATTTACCGCCCTGGTAGTAAAAATGCTAATGCAGATGCATTTTCACGGATAACTGCTGCTATTAACGCAGAAGTGAATTTAAAACAGCTGCATGAAGACTTGTGTCATCCTGGAATTGTTCGAATGCATCACTGGATTAGATCTAAAAACTTGCCCTTTTTCCTAGAAGATGTGAAAAGTCTCATAAATTCCTGCCGTGAAGTAAAACCTAAATTCATTAAACGACAAGGTAAATTAATAAAAGCAACATTGCATTCGAAAGACTGAACATAGATTTTAAAGGTCCTTTACCATCAAATTCAAGAAATCGCCTCTGTGACTGACGAGTACTCAAGGTTCCCTTTTGCCATTCCCTGTACTGATGTCTCTTCATCTACAGTTATTAAGCCTTTGAGTAACATCTTTTCAATATTTGGTATGCCGGCATACATCCATACAGACAGGGGGCCATCTCTCATGTCTAGAGAATTAAAAACGTTTCTTACTGCACTTGGTATAGCAACAAGTCGTACAACTGCCTATAATCCACGAGGTAACGGACAGGTCAAACGCTACAACGGTATCATTTGGAAAACCATTCAGTTGGCATTGAAAACTCAGAACAAAAAAATTGAACAGTGGGAAGAAGTCCTACAATCAGCACTCTATTCTATTCGTTCCCTATTATGCACTGCAACGAATGAAACACCACACGAACGCATGTTCTCTCACCCTAGAAGGTCACATAATGGAAGTTCAATACCTACTTGGCTTACTCAGGCAGGACCAGTGTTGATGAAAAATCATTCACGTACTAATAAGTATGAGCCCATTGTACAAGAAGTTGAACTTCTGGAAGCTAATCCAGAATATGCTTACGTAAAGTTACCAGATGGACGTGAGACTACAGTGTCTATCAGACATTTAGCTCCAAGAGGGGAAATCATCGAGAATACCTCTGAGAGTAACGGCGAAATGGAGCCATCCGTTAACCAGAACGAATGCTCAGAGCTTGATGACCATTCGAACAGAGATTTTGGAGGCGACCGAAAGGAATACGAAAGAAGATGCAATGCCTAATGAAATTGTTTTACATGAGCAACCTGAACAGAAAACTGATAATGAGCGATTGCGTCCCAGTAGACTGAGACGTAAACCCGCATATCTGTCGGATTATGTTGTAAACTAACTTTTTGGTTGGGGTGAATGATATATGTATTATTGTATTGTTTTTATGAATAACGTTTTGGCAACATGCTATATGCTTTTCAAATTCCTTAAATTGCCGGAATTTGTATGTGTTGTTTAATGTCGATTAAAGCCTACGTTTTCGTTATTAAGGTTATAAATGTTTTGCATACTTTTCTTACATTACACTACTCAAGCGCTAACTTTCCCAACTCTTGATTTTAGGTAGTTAGAACGCGATTTTTTAGGTTCGATTCGTGTTCAAACCTAAGCACGAATTACCTAAGCGCAGCCAATCAGAAAAGAGAATTTTGCTGAATAATGGCGGTGAAGAAATGTAGCATTAAAAATGAAACTTTCATTTTACATACTTACTTTTATTTCGAACTATTCTTTTGCGTCAAGCAGGAACTATTTTTTATGTTTGAAAGAAAAAAGTAAGTTTTATTAATGTTTTTGATTTTGTAGATGCATATAAGTAGTATAGTAGTGGGGGTTCCACAACACCCGACTGTAAGAGGGGGGGGGTGAAGGTCATCGTGCGTCACGCAAGGTTAAGATGACGTCATCTTAGAGGATGAGTGTGTTTTAGATAAGAATTTTTTTTTTTAATTTTAAGCGGGAATTTTAGGGAGTTAGAATTTTTTTCGGCGTAGTATAGTATGAGGTTGTTTTTTTTTAATTTTAATGCGGGGACTTTAAAATTTTCGGTGCACTTTAGTTTTAGATAAGAATTTTTTTTAATTTTAAGCGGGAATTTTAGGGAGTTAGAATTTTTTAACTATACTATAGTACGATGATTTTTTTTTTAAAATTTTAATGCGGGGACTTTAAAATTTTCGGTGCACTTTCGTTTTAGTTAAGAATTTTTTTAAATTTTAAGCGGGAATTTCAGGGAGTTAGAATTTTTTTCCGAACTTTAGTACGATGATTTTTTTTTAATTTTAATGCGGGGACTTTAAAATTTTCGGGGCACTTTAGTTTTAGATAAGAATTTTTTTTTAATTTTAAGCGGGAATTTTGGGGAGATTGAATTTTTTTTTTTTTTTTTTTTCACACTGTCCTGATTTGAGGACATTTGATTTTAAGCGGGAAATGATTATTTTGTTGTACTCATGTACAAGAGGTATTTATTTATTTATTTTATTTATTAAAATTATTTAATTAATTAATTAATTTTTGAGTGAATTTTGTGAAGATAGAAATTTTTTGGGAATCATTTTTTGAGATTTATTTATTTTTTTTTTTTTTTAAGTGTTGAATCGGTGTTAGGATATTTTAGAAAGACTCCCATGCAGGGCACTTATTCAAACTTAATTTTTGTAATGAGATGTATTCGCGCGCGTCGACCTAACTGTTCGGAATATGTGATTTTCCTCGAATCATGTGTGAATAACTGTTAGATTTCCTTAGAAAGATCTGAATAACCTTAATCCCTGTCTGCCATCATAAATAACATATGCTGGTAATGGGAATTTGAGAATAACAATTTTGAATATTTATTTAATGAAGGAACTTTAAAATTATTTCGAGTGTTATTTATAGTCAACTATGTTATACACTTGATATTTTAAAATAATTAAAAAATAACTTTAAAATTTGAATGAAAAAAATATGTTTTAAAATGGGATTTTACGTACTAACATTTATTCGCGCTCGTTGACCTAACCGTTCGGAATCTGTGATTTTCCTCGAATCATGTGTGAATAACTGTCAGATTTCCTTAGAAAGGCCTGAATAAGCTTCAACCGTCATTAATAACGCATGTCTGTAACGGGAATTTGAACTTAATTTTTTTTTTTTTTTAAATATTCATTTTAATGAGGTGACTTCGAAAACAATTTGTAGAACTTTTGAGTGATAATAATTTTTATTAGGAAACTTAAAAGAATCTTGTGATTTTTTGGGAACTAATTTTTAATTGTTGAATCAATCTGTATTCGCATTTCTTTTGTGTGAGATTGTATAAATGTTGATGAAAACTATTTCTATTCCAATTAAAGAAATTTAATAATAAAAATAATAAAGTGTACCTCACCAGACACCCCTTTTTCAAAATTCATGCATATTTTTAAACATAACAATGTGTTTAATATAAGTAATTTTTGTGTGTCCTTTCCTTTCTGAAAGTGTAAGCGATTTTTAACATAAATATCTTTTGACATGTGTAATTTTTCCCTGGCAGAACAATTTTCAAATAAATAAATTTTAATATTAATAGAATTTTTGACTTGCCGAAGAAAAAAAAAAGGAACTTATTTTTAATGTTTTAATACTTGTCGGTTAAAAAAAATAAATAAATAAACTATATTTATTATCGAAATGAATTCATCTTCATTATTTTAAAAAACATAATATTTATAACCAGTAACGCGGAACTTTTTCAAACCCTGTTAATGAGATTTTATTTAACATTGTATTTTATCTTCAGATCAAAATAATTTGTGAAAAATGCTTTTAAATATTTTTAAAACTGTATTGAAAATAATATTTTACATACCTTAACATCAATGAAATCCGAATCGATCAAGAGTTTAATAATTAGTTTCTCAAAAAAGTTTGTTCTAGTATGTGTGTGTGTAAACATAGATGAATCATTCTTATCTGCTTATCTGATAGCGTTTTCCGGAAAGGGTTGAATCTCTGAATCATAGTTAATAGGAACTGGGGTTCATCTGTTATCTTAATTAATCTTAATGAGTACTATGTCTAATTAAAATTATTTGACTTGAAATAAAATAAGGTTTTTTGAGTAATATCTTTTGAAAATTTAAGATATAATTATTTAAATCAAATTAGAGGCTTTTTTTTTTTTTTTTTTTTTCTCTCATCGATTTATTTTAAATAAAACTAAAATATTTATTTATTGTATTAAATATTAAATGAAAAATATGAATTAACAATAAATTAAAGTTATTAATTAACATTAATTAAATATTAATTAAACATTGTGTTGATTTAAATATAGATTAAAAACTTAATGATAAATATTAATTTCTCATGTAATTAAAATAACACTTTATAAATTAATGAATTATTAATAAATGAAAAATGTTCATTCGAAACAACTTGAGAAATACTAATTTGTAATGAAATAAGAAAATAACAATGAATAAAATATTAATTAAAAATTGAATGAAAATTATGCATTGAAAAAAAAATAGATAAAAATCAAATATTCTCACCTAAAAATTTCTCCCATCAGGACTCCAGTTGCAACCTTCCTCGTTGCATGCTACTTGAAAACTGAGTGATAACACATATGCCTTATCTTTCGTACCGTGATAACCTCGACCATTGATAATTTTGTACTTGCGCGCCCTCTAACTGAATAGACAGCGTGTGAAACGTGACGTAATCGTTATTCTGTATGCTGCTGTCAACGTGTAAGAGATTGGTGTCTTAATCATTTTAGTTAGTATTATTATTTTATAATTAGTTTACAAATGTCATTAATGGAAACAGTTCGGTGAGTTGACGAATTCTTCACCCCGATTGAAGGAACAAGACATGGAAGTCTCAACAATGTTCTTATTTCGCATGTCCTCTAATTAATTTTTAGAAATTAGATAATCTTTTAATTTTTAGAATTTAGTTAATGTTTTAATTTTAGAAATTAGTTAATCTTGAATAATTATCTTTACTTTTAACAAAATATAAAATAATTAACATTTTATTAACAAGACAACTCTTCTTAATTTGCGCGAAATAAAACCCAACTTTCTTCTTCACTGATCACGGAGGAAATGGCCGATAACACACATGCTTATCTACTGTTATCTCCACGCATGCGCACTGCTGATAAGTGATGTGCTGATAAGATGAGTCGAAAAGACTTCATTTCTTCCCAAGCAAGTGTATGAGTAGGTTGTGTCCAGGTAAGTACCCTTCTTTTATTATTATTTTTCAATATGTTTGTGTAATAAAGGCAAAAAATGAAAACACAGTTTATTATAATTTAAATTTCTTTTTATTAAAATAAACTCGCCCATTGGGGATTAAGTAATACATTGTTAGAAGGTTTTTTCTTTGGTTTCACAAAGTTTCTTCTTGGTGATACATTTTTCATTACTTTATGTTAGGTTACATTTCATTAAGTTCCAGATGATAAATATTTGTTTTTGATTATAGTTGAAGGTACTCCAATTTCACGAAGCGCTTGAAGAAATTCTGTCGGTACTTTCTCAGGTCTCTTATTCACATTAAAAATGAGATGAAAGAGTTCTGCTAAATTCGTATCTTGCAAGGTATTTCCATTATAAGTCACTTTTCCAGTTCGATCCCAGCTCATCTTACTTGAATTCGATTTCAGTAACTTCAGCAAAGATTTAGCTTGTTTCATCGTATGACTTGGTGCTGAGCTTATCACAAACGAGTCGTAATCCTCTTCTCCCAACTCAGAAGGTTTTTCGGACTGTACAGGTTTCGCTTCAGAAGATTCCATTTCAGTAGATTCTGCTGTCACAGATTCCGTTTTAACAGGTTCCGACTCCAGAGGTTCAGATTTCCTTTTCTCTTCTTCATCTTGAAAAGGTTTCGATCTCCAAGGGACATTAAATTCTTGTAAATTCATTTTCCTTTTTAGAAGTTCATAGTACTGTTGAACTTTCTCATGATCGGGAAGTGAACTATTGAGTATTTTTGACATTGCCACATCAAAGTCAGTCATTTGCTTTTTCGTGGGGACATGTTTAGTCAACTCTTCTTCCGGTATGAGAGCGTATTTAGCTGCGAGCTCCATTGATAAGACCCGTTAATACACTCAAAGCTGCAGGAATTAAAATATTTAAAAATCCACCGTGTTGCACAATCAGTTGCTTTTTTGAAAAAAGAGTTCCTTTTTTCGTACCGATTTTTCGAAGAGGGTTTTTATACTTTTTCAAAGTCTTCTTTTGATAAGATGAGAGAGGTATATTTCCTTTCAATACATTGTGAGTACACTCACAAATAGCTTTGACGGATCTTGAAGGTAGTTTTTTCAAAAGATGCTTGCGTAAGGTTTTGGGGCAAGTCTTAATTAGCTCCAAATCACGCAGTTGTTTCTTCGTCAAGGTCATGATCCCAACTAAATTAAAATGCATATGTCTTTCTTTTTAAACCTTTTTTCATCATATATATGTATTGTCTTTGACCTGGCAGCACGAGTGTTCTCAGCCGCATTTCCTCAGGGGTTTCATTCCGTAAATCGACTAATAAATAAGAAAATGGTTTTTTAGTAGCATCTGTAAACACTTCTTGGAAAAATTTACTATTTGTTGGGTATAATTGTCGACCTAAATGAATGATTTGACTCATGTCCCGGCGATTTTTAAACAAGATCAAATATTGACTGTTGAGGGAAACACCTCTCATTTCTCTGCCTTTATGAAACAGATTTTGTGTAATAAATATCACACTGATGTTTAAATGGTGACTTCCCTTTGTAAAGAGATAAGTCAGGCGATCGTCTGATCCACATTCAACCATGAGATCGTCTAAGATAATTAAAGAATTTGTCCCTAAATACTCAGTATAATTCGAAGGAAAACCTTCCACAAAGGTAACATCGGGTATTTCATCATACAGTTTTTGGTAAATACTGTAAAACCAAATCACTTTATCGGGAGGAGGATCAAACATTAGGTTTCTTTCTTTTAATAAATCACGTAGAAACCAACTTTTACCCACACCCGTGGGACCTGCAAGAAGCATAGTACAAGGGTGTTGAAAGCGTGGAAACTCCATTGAAAATAAACACAGACAAGTAAAACACACACTTTAAATAATCACAGACACATAGGTTCTTGGTTTAAATTAAGATTTATTGATAAAAATGAGCACGAATGCCAAATCGTTTGGCTACAAAATTATAAACTCGTCGGTCGTTTGACACATCTTCAGTAACAAAATGTGACAGAAATTGTCTCAGAGTTTTACCTCGACATCGAGAATACAGATAAAATATACAATATTGGCCACAGACGGCAGTTATATGGGTTTGTAAAACAAGTGGATTAAACAAAACTCGTGAAAAACGCGATGCATAGTTCGATATAGGTCCTTGAAAAAAGGTAGGCCATAAGAAGGCCTATTTTATGGTAGGCCATTCCATAAGAATCGAAGAATTCCACTTCATCAGGTGAAGACAGGTAAAAAGCCATCCAGTGACTTCCGGCTTCTGTAGACTTGTCCACGTTGCAGATAAAACAGACAGGATAACACTTGATTCTTCTTGGTAGTTGATCACTTGGAAAAACACCCAAAAAGTAATTTCGGGTCATTGCTTCATGTGATAAAATGTTCTCGATTTGTAATGAATCCATTCAGTTGGGAAAGTCACAAATCACGTGACGCGATTTGTTGATTTCAATAATATTTTCAAATTCCGCATAAATCAATACAGTGGTCGTTTTTTCTAATGCTTCAGCGAATTTGATTTCAATTCGTAAATTTCCTTGATGTTGTAAATTCAAATGAGGTCCGTCGCAAAGGTCAGGACTTAAGTCGAAATTATATAAAGTGTGACCATCAGCAAATTCTTCACGTGTTAAATAAATGCCAGTGTCGTGATTAAAACCAGAGAACAGTCGATGATAGGCTCTTATATAGTTGTTTCCATCGAAGTCCAATTCTAGGGGTTTACTGGGTACCGGTTGACCGTCCACATAGACGCTTAGAAAGTTGACTTTGTGATGATAAAAATAAAAGGGGTTCAAATCGTATTGCCCTGTATAAGCACTATTGTCTAAAAGTCCAATAATAATACGTTTCGGCATGGCCCCTAAAAACACATTATCTTGCATGAATGATTTACTTCCAGTGGAGATTGAATAAGTTTTACATAGGACTCGATCAATGGGATATTTCGCAGAATTTTTTTCCAGGGCTTTTGCATGACCCAGTAAAACACCAGGACTCACTTTCACTTTACGAACAAACACTGAAGCATGTTCTAAAATCACTTTATAATCTTCAAAGGCTGACCTTATCCTTTCTGACCTTATCCTTCTTAGTCATCAAACAAAAGTCTGATTTGCTGCGAGTCATTTTAATTTTCAGATCAACCATATTCAAGAGCAGTCGATTTTGTTGGAAAATATCACAATGAATGGGTCCAATGTTTTGCTGTTTTTAGTCAGTTCATAACGTTTCTTCAATCCTGAGTTTCCATTGGTGGTGGGATCCGACACAGTGAAATTTGTATCTTTATAAAAACATTCACATCCCAGTAAACTCTTCTTTGTGTCTTCTCCGTAGTTCAGCAGGGTTTCAATATAGGCACGATAAGGATAAGTGTTACTCGAAGAAAAGATGGCTCTTTCGTTTAAACTGATGTCCACTTGTGAAAACAAAGCTTGTAAAAATAAATTGACAGGGGCGACAGGTTCATCTACAGGTAAGACCGTTCCATCTGACTTGGTGATTTTCACTTTTACGTAGAGGTAAGAAGACGACAAATCCATATAATCTTCGCCGTTCCCAGAAATGTTAAACTCCACAGGTCCTCCATCTCGAATATTAGCAAGGGGATGATATTCAACGAAATACCCTTTTTCAATAGCTGTTTGAGTAGGTGGAATTAAAAACAAATCCAATTCCGATTTGGCACAAGCAGCAGAATCTTTATGAATGAGTCCAGACATCTTTAAGAGAAAATATCGTGTACTTTCACTCTCTTGACTTTGAGAGGAATGGTGATATTGTTAGAACGTTTCCTCTTTTTATACTGGTGACCTGAACCAATCATTGTCTTCACTTTGGTTGCAGCTTTATCCGTCAAGTTTTGACCAGCTTCTTTTAACCGTCGCTTGGCAGCTATTTTAATATCCTCTCCTCGTGAGAGATCACTGAGGACGTTCACCCCAGAATGAAACAATTGTTTTCCGACAGCTTTTGCTCCTGATTTGAAAAGGGGCACTGCTGCACGAAACAGCGACCGAAACAACCCACCGAATCCATAACCTCTTTGTAAAGTAGTACCTTGATAATAGTTTAAGCCACTACCCGACTGATGGGTATAATAATCTTCAAAAGATTTCGCACAACACTGGTAGGGAACAAACATCACGAGAGATATTTTTGACGAAAATGAAGTTTCACGTACGAGCGTCCACGTTCAAATGGCGTTAATTCACCCAGGTGGTTCCTTATAACGATTTCTAATGAGTCGAATGATTTTCGACTGATGGGTAAGTAATGCGGTCGATCAAATTTCACGCAGATCACTTCTCCGTCTTTTCCGGTGACATTTACAATTCGTAACAGGGGTGCCAACACATCTCCAATAACTTGTGGTTCGACAATATCCGAATAAATCATCAACACTCTGTAATGAGCACACGGATCTGCCACGTATGAACTATCGACTGTTTGTTCAATATTACTCTCTAAAGAAGCGATTTCACACGGCTCGAACCCCAACATTTCAGATAATCCAGTTTCTAAAATCACTTTAGCTTTATCTCGCACGTTGATAGTCACTCTTTTCGTGATGGGATTGTAGGAAAACACAATTTTTTGTTCAATATCTTTGATAGAAATGGCTTTTAAAATATCAGGCACCGTCTCATAAAATCCTGGTGGGATCCGTCTTCCAATTATCCTCCCATCATTCAAGTCGAATCCAATTAAGTTCGTATGTTGATTCACGTTATACCAAGTATGAGGGTAAATAAGCTTTACGAGTCCTACTTCCCATTCTCCTTGCAGTTCGATAGGAGTGGGCAATCGTGTTATAAAATGTGAAATTTTATTCCCAGGAAAATAATTTCTGGAACTGTCGGAAGGTAACGTCAGATAGAAGGACATGATGACAAATGATCTATCATGCTTTTTGCACTCACTTATAAAGAAGACAAATCTGAGGAGGGAATCCATTGATTAAATTTATTCGGATAACCCTTAAATTTGACAAAATATTCCATTCGTCTTTTTCGCATGCGCTTCTTTAAAATTTTTTCAATAGTATAAGTATCTTTCATTTTCACTTTTTGAAGTTCTTGTGGATAGAAGGTTCCTTGAATGGGTTCGTCTAACAAGTCTTTTATTCGGTACACGGGAGGGTCTCTCGCCACACATTCCGTCACCACAAACAACTCTTCGGTCCAATTGGTTGGCCCTTGGTCCAACAACTCTTCGGTCCAAAATTCATACCCTTTTTCGAAGGTTAATTTTTGTTTCGACACACGCACCACATCGCCTGCTTGAAACACACAGGGTTTTCTTTTCACATCTTCCATATCCCCATAAAGAGTAAACCACACATCACTTTCATTTTCTCTTGTCACTTCCACTGGGGCTCTTTTAATGCTTGAATGATAGGTGTGATTATAACTGTACAGTAATTGATCCAATACATCTAAATAACGATAAGTATGGTTATGTGTGAAATATTTCCACATTTTCGTTTTCAAGGTTCGGTTAAATCGTTCGACCACCGATGCCTTGGTATTATTATTTGTTGTGAAAAAACGAACACCTTCTTGCTTTAAAAACCTTTGGAAGAGTCTGTTCTTAAATTCTTTTCCGGCATCTGATTGAAGAAATTTGGGTTTTCGTGTTGAAAAAATAGAACGAAAGGCTTTCGCAATTTCTTCTCCTCGTTTCGTTTTTAAGGGAATCGCCCAAGCATATTTAGACAGAATGTCTATACAGGTCAGTAGGTATCGAAATCCTTGATTGTGTTTTTGTAAACTGATGAGATCCACCAGATCGGTCTGCCATTGCTGATCTATTGAATATACGATGACTCGGTTTGTCGGAAAATTTCTCCGAACCGGTTTGTGAAGCGTATAAGAATCGACTCCGCTCAACCATTTCTGAATCTTCTTTTTCGATATTTTGCCTTTGGCAACACGATATAAAGCACTTACACCACCAAAACTTGCTGCGTGACTTGGAACCGGATAAATCGCCTTCATTGCAACAAAAAATCTGATTATTTGTTACATTAAACCGAAAACGCATCATCTTCATTCGGGTCTTTCTCGCATGATGTCATCAAATAGAATGAACCCTTGCCTAATCGAGCTCTTATTTAAGTACTTTTTTTTGTTTCGAACCTTACCGAAAACATTTTTTTAAAAAGCCGATTATTTTTTTTTTGTTCCACTATTGTTAGTAAGCTTTAAGGGTGTGCAAGTACAAAACTTATAACTCGAATAGAGAAGAGTAAACTTGTTAACAAAATGTTAATAATTTTATATTTTGTTAAAAGTAAAGATAAAAGATCTTCTAACAATGTATTACTTAATCCCCAATGGGCGAGTTTATTTTAATAAAAAGAAATTTAAATTATAATAAACTGTGTTTTTATTTTTTGCCTTTATTACACAAACATATTGAAAAATAATAATAAAAGAAGGGTACTTACCTGGACACAACCGACTCATACACTTGCTTGGGAAGAAATGAAGTCTTTTCGACTCATCTTATCAGCACATCACTTATCAGCAGTGCGCATGCGTGGAGATAACAGTAGATAAGCATGTGTGTTATCGGCCATTTCCTTCGTGATCAGTGAAGAAGAAAGTTGGGTTTTATTTCGCGCAAATTAAGAAGAGTTGTCTTGTTAATAAAATGTTAATTATTTTATATTTTGTTAAAAGTAAAGATAATTATTCAAGATTAACTAATTTCTAAAATTAAAACATTAACTAAATTCTAAAAATTAAAAGATTATCTAATTTCTAAAAATTAATTAGAGGACATGCGAAATAAGAACATTGTTGAGACTTCCATGTCTTGTTCCTTCAATCGGGGTGAAGAATTCGTCAACTCACCGAACTGTTTCCATTAATGACATTTGTAAACTAATTATAAAATAATAATACTAACTAAAATGATTAAGACACCAATCTCTTACACGTTGACAGCAGCATACAGAATAACGATTACGTCACGTTTCACACGCTGTCTATTCAGTTAGAGGACGCGCAAGTACAAAATTATCAATGGTCGAGGTTATCACGGTACGAAAGATAAGGCATATGTGTTATCACTCAGTTTTCAAGTAGCATGCAACGAGGAAGGTTGCAACTGGAGTCCTGATGGGAGAAATTTTTAGGTGAGAATATTTGATTTTTATCTATTTTTTTTTCAATGCATAATTTTCATTCAATTTTTAATTAATATTTTATTCATTGTTATTTTCTTATTTCATTACAAATTAGTATTTCTCAAGTTGTTTCGAATGAACATTTTTCATTTATTAATAATTCATTAATTTATAAAGTGTTATTTTAATTACATTAGAAATTAATATTTATCATTAAGTTTTTAATCTATATTTAAATCAACACAATTGTTGAAAATATTCCAGTGAAAATGCTTGAGATTTTTTTGTAATTTTTTTTTATTTTTTTTTTTGCACAGCACACATCGCAATACTTGACAAACACAAATTTTCACACAAACTTTACAGAACATAGATCATTACATAAATCTTGCAGAACAATAAATTATAACTTCTGGTTTCATATTTAATCTATTATGAAAAATCTTCTAACTAATTCTTTCATCTGACATGAAAGGATGAATTCAAATAATAATTAATAACCCCAGCCAACTTTGGGCGAAGTTAATTAAAAATATATTAAAAATAATAACAGGTGAGTCAAGAGCACCTCTTGACACCTATAAGTCCCATTTTCAACTGAACTGTGACATCATAATTCTGACTTTAAAACAAAGCACAGAATTCATAGTGCTGCCACCTGTTATCAAACAGAATAACTAACACTTAAATTGTTCTAATTAAATTGGGTTCACTGAACAACAATGTTTAATTAATATTTAATTAATGTTAATTAATAACTTTAATTTATTGTTAATTCATATTTTTCATTTAATATTTAATACATAAATTATATTATACACCAAAGCATAAATGTTTAAAGTTTTATACGAATGCATATTCCCATATTAATATTAAGTTTTTAATCCATGCAATGTTTAATTAATATTTTATTAATGTTAATTGATATTTTTCATTAATTGTTAATTGATATTTTTCATTAAGTTTTTAATCAATGCAATGTTTAATTAATATTTTATTAATGTTAATTGATATTTTTAATTTATTGTTAATTCATATTTTTCATTTAATATTTAATGCATACATTATATTATACACCAAAGCATAAGTATTTAAAGTTTTATACGGATGCGTATTCCCATATTAATATTTTTCATTTAATATTTAATACATACATTATTTTATGCACATAAGCATAAGTATTTAAAGTTTTATATAAATGCGTGTTCTGTTTTTAACTAGATTTCATTTAAAAGATCATATACTCAACCTTATGTAATCATTTTAATCAAAGGTTAGTTTAAATTTTCAAATAGTTAAATCCGAAATGAATGTATTACACTCTTTATTTTGCTAACAAAGTATAAAAAAAAAGTAATAAATAAATATTTTAGTTTTATTTAAAATAAATCGATGAGAGAAAAAAAAAAAAAAAAAAAAAAAGCCTCTATTTTGATTTAAATAATTATATCTTTAATTTTCAAAAGATATTACTCAAAAAACCTTATTTTATTTCAAGTCAAATAATTTTAATTAGACATAGTACTCATTAAGATTAATTAAGATAACAGATGAACCCCAGTTCCTATTAACTATGATTCAGAGATTCAACCCTTTCCGGAAAACGCTATCAGATAAGCAGATAAGAATGATTCATCTATGTTTACACACACACATACTAGAACAAACTTTTTTGAGAAACTAATTATTAAACTCTTGATCGATTCGGATTTCATTGATGTTAAGGTATGTAAAATATTATTTTCAATACAGTTTTAAAAATATTTAAAAGCATTTTTCACAAATTATTTTGATCTGAAGATAAAATACAATGTTAAATAAAATCTCATTAACAGGGTTTGAAAAAGTTCCGCGTTACTGGTTATAAATATTATGTTTTTTAAAATAATGAAGATGAATTCATTTCGATAATAAATATAGTTTATTTTTTTTTTTTTTTTAACCGACAAGTATTAAAACATTAAAAATAAGTTCCTTTTTTTTTTCTTCGGCAAGTCAAAAATTCTATTAATATTAAAATTTATTTATTTGAAAATTGTTCTGCCAGGGAAAAATTACACATGTCAAAAGATATTCATGTTAAAAATCGCTTACACTTTCAGAAAGGAAAGGACACACAAAAATTACTTATATTAAACACATTGTTATGTTTAAAAATATGCATGAATTTTGAAAAAGGGGTGTCTGGTGAGGTACACTTTATTATTTTTATTATTAAATTTCTTTAATTGGAATAGAAATAGTTTTCATCAACATTTATACAATCTCACACAAAAGAAATGCGAATACAGATTGATTCAACAATTAAAAATTAGTTCCCAAAAAATCACAAGATTCTTTTAAGTTTCCCAATAAAAATTATTATCACTCAAAAGTTCTACAAATTGTTTTCGAAGTCACCTCATTAAAATGAATATTTGAAAAAAAAAAAATAAGTTCAAATTCCCGTTACAGACATGCGTTATTAATGACGGTTGAAGCTTATTCAGGCCTTTCTAAGGAAATCTGACAGTTATTCACACATGATTCGAGGAAAATCACTGATTCCGAACGGTTAGGTCAACGAGCGCGAATAAATGTTAGTACGTAAAATCCCATTTTAAAACATATTTTTTTCATTCAAATTTTAAAGTTATTTTTTAATTATTTTAAAATATCAAGTGTATAACATAGTTGACTATAAATAACACTCGAAATAATTTTAAAGTTCCTTCATTAAATAAATATTCAAAATTGTTATTCTCAAATTCCCATTACCAGCATATGTTATTTATGATGGCAGACAGGGATTAAGGTTATTCAGATCTTTCTAAGGAAATCTAACAGTTATTCACACATGATTCGAGGAAAATCACATATTCCGAACAGTTAGGTCGACGCGCGCGAATACATCTCATTACAAAAATTAAGTTTGAATAAGTGCCCTGCATGGGAGTCTTTCTAAAATATCCTAACACCGATTCAACACTTAAAAAAAAAAAAAAATAAATCTCAAAAAATGATTCCCAAAAAATTTCTATCTTCACAAAATTCACTCAAAAATTAATTAATTAATTAAATAATTTTAATAAATAAAATAAATAAATAAATACCTCTTGTACATGAGTACAACAAAATAATCATTTCCCGCTTAAAATCAAATGTCCTCAAATCAGGACAGTGTGAAAAAAAAAAAAATTCAATCTCCCCAAAATTCCCGCTTAAAATTAAAAAAAAATTCTTATCTAAAACTAAAGTGCCCCGAAAATTTTAAAGTCCCCGCATTAAAATTAAAAAAAAATCATCGTACTAAAGTTCGGAAAAAAATTCTAACTCCCTGAAATTCTCGCTTAAAATTTAAAAAAATTCTTAACTAAAACGAAAGTGCACCGAAAATTTTAAAGTCCCCGCATTAAAATTTAAAAAAAAAATCATCGTACTATAGTATAGTTAAAAAATTCTAACTCCCTAAAATTCCCGCTTAAAATTAAAAAAAATTCTTATCTAAAACTAAAGTGCACCGAAAATTTTAAAGTCCCCGCATTAAAATTAAAAAAAAACAACCTCATACTATACTACGCCGAAAAAAATTCAAACTCCCTAAAATTCCCGCTTAAAATTAAAAAAAAAAAATTCTTATCTAAAACACACTCATCCTCTAAGATGACGTCATCTTAACCTTGCGTGACGCACGATGACCTTCACCCCCCCCTCTTACAGTCGGGTGTTGTGGAACCCCCACTACTATACTACTTATATGCATCTACAAAATCAAAAACATTAATAAAACTTACTTTTTTCTTTCAAACATAAAAAATAGTTCCTGCTTGACGCAAAAGAATAGTTCGAAATAAAAGTAAGTATGTAAAATGAAAGTTTCATTTTTAATGCTACATTTCTTCACCGCCATTATTCAGCAAAATTCTCTTTTCTGATTGGCTGCGCTTAGGTAATTCGTGCTTAGGTTTGAACACGAATCGAACCTAAAAAATCGCGTTCTAACTACCTAAAATCAAGAGTTGGGAAAGTTAGCGCTTGAGTAGTGTAATGTAAGAAAAGTATGCAAAACATTTATAACCTTAATAACGAAAACGTAGGCTTTAATCGACATTAAACAACACATACAAATTCCGGCAATTTAAGGAATTTGAAAAGCATATAGCATGTTGCCAAAACGTTATTCATAAAAACAATACAATAATACATATATCATTCACCCCAACCAAAAAGTTAGTTTACAACATAATCCGACAGATATGCGGGTTTACGTCTCAGTCTACTGGGACGCAATCGCTCATTATCAGTTTTCTGTTCAGGTTGCTCATGTAAAACAATTTCATTAGGCATTGCATCTTCTTTCGTATTCCTTTCGGTCGCCTCCAAAATCTCTGTTCGAATGGTCATCAAGCTCTGAGCATTCGTTCTGGTTAACGGATGGCTCCATTTCGCCGTTACTCTCAGAGGTATTCTCGATGATTTCCCCTCTTGGAGCTAAATGTCTGATAGACACTGTAGTCTCACGTCCATCTGGTAACTTTACGTAAGCATATTCTGGATTAGCTTCCAGAAGTTCAACTTCTTGTACAATGGGCTCATACTTATTAGTACGTGAATGATTTTTCATCAACACTGGTCCTGCCTGAGTAAGCCAAGTAAGTATTGAACTTCCATTATGTGACCTTCTAGGGTGAGAGAACATGCGTTCGTGTGGTGTTTCATTCGTTGCAGTGCATAATAGGGAACGAATAGAATGGAGTGCTGATTGTAGGACTTCTTCCCACTGTTCAATTTTTTTGTTCTGCATTTTCAATGCCAACTGAATGGTTTTCCAAATGATACCGTTGTAGCGTTTGACCTGTCCGTTACCTCGTGGATTATAGGCAGTTGTACGACTTGTTGCTATACCAAGTGCAGTAAGAAACGTTTTTAATTCTCTAGACATGAGAGATGGCCCCCTGTCTGTATGGATGTATGCCGGCATACCAAATATTGAAAAGATGTTACTCAAAGGCTTAATAACTGTAGATGAAGAGACATCAGTACAGGGAATGGCAAAAGGGAACCTTGAGTACTCGTCAGTCACAGAGGCGATTTCTTGAATTTGATGGTAAAGGACCTTTAAAATCTATGTTCAGTCTTTCGAATGCAATGTTGCTTTTATTAATTTACCTTGTCGTTTAATGAATTTAGGTTTTACTTCACGGCAGGAATTTATGAGACTTTTCACATCTTCTAGGAAAAAGGGCAAGTTTTTAGATCTAATCCAGTGATGCATTCGAACAATTCCAGGATGACACAAGTCTTCATGCAGCTGTTTTAAATTCACTTCTGCGTTAATAGCAGCAGTTATCCGTGAAAATGCATCTGCATTAGCATTTTTACTACCAGGGCGGTAAATTATATCAAACTTGTAACACGACCATGCTAGTCTCCAACGCAAGATCTTTTCATTTTTGATTTTACTAGAATGATGTTTATCGAACATAAATGAGACAGATCTTTGATCAGTAAATACTTCAAAAGGTCTACCAATCATGTAATGTCGCCAATAACGTAGAGATTCCACAATGGCATATGCTTATTTTTCAACAGCTGAATGATTAAATTCGGATTTGTTTAGTGTTCTAGAGAAGAATGCTATGGATCGTCCTGCTTGGCTAAGAGTTGCTGCTATGGCAAACTTTGATGCGTCAGTCTCTACTCTGAATGGAATATCGTCATCGATGGCGGCTAATGAGGCTTTCGCTATATCTGACTTTAAACAGTTAAATGCATTTACAGCTTCTTCTGCAAGTGGGAATGCATTGTTTGATAGTAATGGACGTATTTTCTTTGAGAATGTTGGTATCCAGCGGCAGTAATGGGCAAACATACCTAATGCTCTCCGGAGAGATGCTGCATTGTCAGGTACAGGAAGGTTCATCAAGGGAGCAAGCCTATCCGGGTCAGGCTTGATAGTCTTGTTCTGGATAGTATAACCTAATAGATTTACAACCTTGGTTGAAAACTTGCACTTCTTTTCATTTAGAGTTAAGTTGTATTTTTTAGTAACTGCTAAGAATCTTTTTAAATTTCGATCGTGTTCATCAGGATTTCTTCCGCAGATAGTTACGTCATCCAGATAAGTACCTTCCAACTTTTCATCTTGAATGATCTTGTCAATGGATCTCTGGAAGCATGCAACACCATTAGTGACTCCAAAAGGTACGCGGAGGAAATGATACAATTTACCATCAGCTTCAAAGGCAGTATAATGCTTTTCAGCATCATTAATATGTAGTTGATGGTATGCACTTCTCAAATCAATGGTGCTGAATATTTCATATCTCGTATTTTTGAGATTAACTCCTCAATTTTCGGAAGAGGATAAGCATCAAGCATCGTGAAACGATTAATCGTTTGAGAATAATCAATTACCATACGAGGTTTATGATGCTCTCCTTTTACCACAAACGCTTGATCACGCCAAGGAGAGTTACTGGGTTCAATAACTCCCTCTTCCAGCAACTTCTTTACTTCTGCAGCGATAAATTTTTGGTCTTCCAAAGATTGACGTCTAGATTTGGTAGCTACTGGTTTACAATCAGGGGGTTAAATTAGCAAACAGTGAGACTGGTGGCACTTGAGCAACAGCTAGGGAGCAGATTTTGAGAGGAGGTCTTTCACCATTAAACTGGATTTCAATAAGAGAATGGTCCTTCAGAATATCATGACCAATAAGAACGTAAGCACAGAGATTTCTCATGATTAGTACTCTTACATTATTGTACACATGCTCATTTAATTTCATATTAAGTTCACCGCAACCCTTAACATCTGAGCTTAGAGAGGAATTAGCCATCGTTATTTTGCTTAAGTATGGTTTAGCTTTTATTTTACATTTTCTAGTGTGGAATTCATTTATAAAACTAAGTGAGCTACCAGTGTCAATAAGCGCATTCAATTCTATCCCATTAATTTGCACTTGAGTAATAGACTTGTGATGCCCACGCATACCTTTGTTCTCAAGCGCCCCCCCCCCTCATGTCTTGTAGCGCCCCTCTTGAAAGATGAGAGGAAACTAGGAGAACGAGATATGATCACCACCTGAGAAGGTGTGAGGAAAAAGGCGGTCCGATTTGCTTCGACCGTAAATGGAATTAATGTGGAACAAGAACGAAAATATTATTTGCATGTTATTGATTTTGTGTCCCTGTTAGTGTTTTGTTGTGTTCGTCCAGTGATGTCCTGCAAATAAAATATATTCGTAAAATAGAACTGATCCGAGAATTTATTGGCCCACAAAGAAGCACCCACACCTAAGGAGTTGGGCGAGACATTGGCGTCAGAAAGAAGGGATATGTGGGCCTAACTTTCTCGAGTGTGCATCTACAGCATCTTAATATAACTACATTTGTGGGTTTGGAATAATTCGAAGAATCGATTTTATAATTCAGGTAAGGCATTTTAATTATTATTGTGAATATGGCCGACAAAATTGCAAAAATTAAAAAACTCGTGGGGTTACTAAATCCGCGATTACTTCTATAATTAAGAAAATTGAAGAAATATTTATAGCAGACCCACCCGATTTAGACGAATTAGAAGAGAATCTCGCCCAATTGGAACAAAAAGGGTGGGATTTAAAATCGGATGATAAGGAAATTTTTAATTTGTTAGGCGATTTAAACGAAATAGAAAAAGATGATGTAAAAGCGTCGGCAGAATATCATGATAAGATTAATTTATGGAGGTTCAGAATCAACAAAAAACTGAAAGAAGAAAAACAAAATCATAAAAAAGAATCCGCCCTATAAACAACGAGAACAAACCCGTAGACGCGATTACAATTAAGCTTTCAACGCTTAAAATTGAAAAATATTATGGCGACGTAACCCTTTTCCAAAATTTCTGGAATTCTTTTAAAATAGCGGTACACGATAACGAACAACTGTCGAACGTAGAAAAAATGAATTATCTGTTAAGTTATTTGGGCGGGAATGCATATAACGCGGTATCTGGTTTCGCTTTATCCGATAAAAATTATTTGGAAGCAATTGATGTTTTAAAAAGTCAATTTGGGAGAACAGATTTAATCGTATCCAGTCACATTAACACTCTTTTAACTTTACGACCTGTTACAAAGCAAAATGATATAATCGGTTTAAGAAAACTATATGACACAATTCAAACGCAAATACGCAGCTTAAAATCCTTAGAGATTGAATCAAATAGCTTTGACTCTGTTTTGACACCGATAATATTAAAAAGTTTACCCTACGGCATGTCTCTTAGCTTTGAAAAAAAAGTGTATTAAAAGCCCAGAACGATCGCAGTATAGTATTGATAAATTATTATCTTTTATCCGAACTGAATTGGAAGCGCGCGAAAAACAGAATCATCTAATTAATGCTTTCGATTCAAGAACGAAAGAATATCCACCAGATTTGTTACCTGAAATGAAACAAAAAAGCAATAAATTCAAGGCCAATCTAACTCATGTCAAAGTTGATGAAAATATTTGTGTTTTTTGTAATTCGCTTAGTCATTTATCAGAGAATTGCGATAAATATTCAATTGGGGAAAGAAAAAATAAATTAAAAAGTGAAGGCAGATGCTTCGCTTGCTTAAGGGGTCGCCATTTAATTAAAAATTGTACCGTGAAAACTAAATGTAGGCTTTGTTTCAAATCGCATAATACCGCAATTTGTAATTATTTACTTGGAAAGGCTGATAAACCGAAAAAAGAAATAAGTGATACGAATGAAGCATTCATTGCAAGAGTAAATTCGAAGGAGTTATTTGGTTTAAAACAGCCACGGGAAAAGGGAAAATTAATTGAATCACTTCAAACGGTAGAAGTCGAAATAGAAAACAAAATACTACAAGGGGTGATTGACAGCGGAACTCAAATTTCGATTATAAAAACAGAGTGCGTACCAGAATATTTTAAAAATCCTTTCGGGTCGATAATACTTAAATCTGCTTTCGGGTATGAGTTGAAAGCACCATTAATAAATGTCCCCCTAAGTTTAGCGGCTGATAAATTACGTTGTAAGGTGTTTCCAAAAATGGTAATAACATGTGCGATGGTTGATAATTTAATAAATGATTTATTATTGTCTTTAAATGCATATAATGAATTGAATGATATAAGTGAATGTACCGAAACTGACAGTGCAATAAATGATGGTAATAATGTAAATTTGCCCTGTACGAAAGAAATTAGAGCGGCAGACGTATTCGGCGCTGCCACAGAATTAGTTCCAACTGAAACAGGAAATGCAAACGAGAACATTGATCCCGATCGTAGTAAAAATACTCATAATTTTTTGAATGATTCAGAAAAATTTAAATGTGAGCAGAGAAACGATGCATCACTGTTGGATTGATGCTAATAATAATCGCAATAATTATTTTGTTCATGATAATCTTTTGTATCACCGAGATAAAATGATGGGAGAAACGGTGGTACCCGAGCCACGTAGAAAGCAATTGTTAGAGTTAGCACATTCAAGTCCTTGGGGTGGTCATTTAAGGGTAAAGAAAACTACGCAAAGGTTAAAATATTCCTTTTTTTGGCCTAGTATTAAGAAAGATGTGACGGATTTTTGCGAAAGATGTTCATCCTGTCAGCTTCGAGGGAAAACAAATAAGTTCGATAATGTACCTATAACTCGTCCTGATGAAGCTATGCAAATTATGAACATTGACATAATTGGTCCAATTGAACCCGCCAGTGGAGGATATAAATACGTACTGACCGCGATAGATCAGTGTACGAGGTGGCCGGATGGCT